>JAYKAV010002841.1:248814-389502 GCA_035582835.1 Phoebastria nigripes | reverse complement strand
GAGGCCAAAGTCTGCTCTCCTGAAGCCCAGGGTAGTGAGCTTGCTGCGTGCCCTCCTTGGTGCCCTAAGGTGAACTCCACCATTTCGTGGTCACTGCAGCCCAGGCTGCCCTTGAGCTTCACATTCTCCACCAGCCCCTCCTTGTTGGTGAGAACAAGGTCCAGCATAGCACCTCTCCTCATTGGCTSCTCTACCACTTGGAGRAGGAAGTTATCATCGACGCATTCCAGGAACCTCCCGGTTTGCTTTGCAGAACATCAAACTGTTCTCCCCACTTCTTGGGGCACCACCCCAAAAGCCTCTGCTGTGGAGGGCTTGTTCAAGGCAAGAAAGGAAAGAGTGGCAGAAAAGGGGACAAGGAAGCAGTGAAGGATGCTGTCTGTTAGGCAATAACCCCCTCTGTGGCTGTAGGCAGGCAAAGGACTGCTCACTTTGCACCTTCTGTTTGACCTCAGGAATGGGAACCCACGGGCCTGGGTTCCCTTGCAATAAAGGTCCCACTTCATCTTTTGGAAAACTATCTCCAGACCATCTTATATGCCACAGTGATTCACCACATATTCTGCAAATGAATCTCAGCATGTATGGCGAGGGGTCTACCGGCAAACCAAGAGAAGTTGGCTTTCACCATGGTTGGGACTATCAGGGGTCTGCAAGCCCCTTGTGCTGAGAGGCTGCAAGCTGAGCAGGAGCTCAGCAGATGAAGCCAGGATGGAAGAGGCTTGAGGCAGATGCATCTGCGGCTCTCCTGGACACCTGGCCCACAGGGGTGTCCGCTTCTCCCAGCTTCGAGAATGAAGCACATGGGCTGAAGTATAAGAAGAACATACCAGGAAAGACTGCATGAGAAGTAAAAGCAACACTGGGGACAGTTCCCTACTGGGTTTACCTTTGCATGACTGAATAAAACACCTTCATTTTTAATACTCAGGGGAGAAGAAAACACTTCTGGAGCACCATGCCCCTCCTGGGCCTGCACCCTGTGCTCCTGCCAGGCCATTGCCAGCAGGTCCTGGCAAGAGGACACAGCACTGAGCCATTTCAGTTCAGTTCCCTACTCATAACACAGCAAGGGACCCAGCTTCTCTCCCCGGCAGGGATTTGGATAAGCCACGCTGAGCTTGGGTTGGGCATCTCAAAATTAAAGGTGGCAAACGTGGCTATGCTGCACAGCCCAGGATGAACGTCTGCCCACACAAGTCACCTCTCTAATACTTCTCATTTTAGACCCAAATCTACTTGCGTTTCTCACAAGCCTGCCATTATCTCCATTTCCTTGTGTAAATTACAGGCGGGAGATATAACCAACAAAGGGCTGAGGTTATACCGAACGTTGCTCCCATGCAGGGTAGGTAAGATTCCCACCACTGGGAACATCTGATGTTATTTTGGGGTAGCTGCAGAAATATCTCTAATCCTTTCTGCACTGGTCACTTCAGACCAAGGTAAAGGCAGGGGTTATGCAGAGAGCAAGGCCGGGTGGGAAGCACGTTGCTAGTCCAGCTAGCAGGACACTGGTGCTGTTAGCAGGTAAAAATCTGCTTACTCTTTGCTCTTTTCCCCTCCAAGACAGGATTTTGATGCTAAGCCCAACTGAGGAACAGCAAAGCAGCAGCAAAGTTGCTGGAGAGAGCCATCTGCCACACTCCAGCAGGAGCAAGTGACATCCCCTGCATGGGCTCAGCTGCGCCAACCAGAGATGGGAGGAGGCCAGCACAGCTCTGGATCTTTTCTCAGTTCACTCAGTTACTCCTCTGAGCTCGGACCAGGTCTAAGCCACGGACAAAGCTTTCAGTCCCCTTCTCCATCTCTTCTTGGGTGGCCTTGCAGGGTAACACAAGCCCCTCAGCTGCACATGTAACCCTGTACAGTTACATTGGCTGCTCTTTTTCCTGCTTAGCTTTGCACCCAGCTGTGTCCATCGACTTATGAAGCAGCAGAGAGACCATCTCTGCGTGGACACAGGAACCTGGCCTGCCTTCGTGCAGGTCAGGGCTGCCAACCAGCCGGGTCACACAAGCTGCTGGGAGCCCCCACACTGAACTGTCCCCAGAACCTGCTGTGGATGTGCCATCAAAGACAGATATGCAAAGAAATATCCCATTTTAAACAAAACCATCATTCAACAAACGCACTGAAATATTTTTGTTAAACATTGAATGAAAAAAAAAGGTTTCAAAATGCCTATTTTGACATTTTTGAAGTAATGAGTCACTAGGAACACTTTGGGGTATTTATAAAAATCTTTGTTTAAATAAAGGGTATAAATAGAGTTAAGGTTTTTATTTAAAGTGAAGATGGGGGGGTGGGATCTGCAAGTTCTTGTTTGGTTGTTGTTGGCTGGGTTTTTTGGGGGGAAATTCTGAGTTTGTATCCAGGTTCAGGAAAAAAGAGAGAGAGAGAGAGAGAGAGAGAGAGAGAGAGAGAGAGAGACACCAACTCTTGAAATTTTCCACAGACCAAAACCACTATCCCTGAGCATCTCTACTCACCACCTCCATTGCTTATATTTCCCCATCAAAACTGTCATGTATCAAGCAAGCTTATGTCCACAGTCAGCTAATTAAGGTTGCACAGGCCTGGATTTAAGGAGAAAAAAAAACAACCAACAAAAAAAAAAAAACCACGCTAAAGGTTGCAAGCAATGAAACCCCAATGGGAACAGAGTCTGGAAAATTCAGCCTCGCACTGGCCAAGAGCTTTCCCCACTGTGTAATGTTTCTGGAGCGGACGAGCCAGTAAACAGCATACCAAGCTGATGTGCACCATATGACAGAAACCTGTGAGGAGAAAACTCTCCCAGCCCTCGCCTGCAGGGACACAGGAGCAGGGAAGATGGGCAGTTTTTGGCCCTGCCAACTGCTTTAGTTGGACCAGGTTTTGGTCCTGCCATTGCCCACTTTGCTAAGAGGAGATGCTGGGTTACTGCCCGCAACCTGCCTGCCACAGGCTTGGGAGAGGAGAGGGACAAGCCACCCCCTCCTGCTGCGAAGACAGCGGCAGCATATTAAGATGCAGCAGAGCCCACAGCTACGCTTGTCCTTCAGCTTCTTCCCTTTGCAGTCTGATACTTCAGCCTGAAGCCACCAACGAGACTGTGAGAGTGAACGGGAGTAGGAAAACTGGGCTGAGGCTCCATGTCACCACCTGCTGAAGATGGCCAGCTGGCCACCAGCAGTGGCAGGGTCACCACGGCACACCCAGGGAGGCTCAGTGCCCTTCTGTCTGCCACGGGCTTTGTTTTCATGCAAAAAAACCTCCCCATAGAGCAGACCGCAACTTGCCTGGTGGATTTTGGATCCTGTTTCTTCTTGTAAAAGAAACCTTGTGGTGGAAATAAAGGCAAGAATCAGATATCTGTTTGAGGGATGGGGAGAACAGCTAACGCAGGTCTCCAGGCAGGTACATCTGCTCCAAACACAACCAGAGCTACCACTCTCAGACCAGGATATTCTGAACAGTATATGGAAATCAAAGCCAATTTATTAAAATCAAAGCCAATCTGTCTGCAGAAGGAACCGCATTATCTGCGATGAGTTGAACTCCAGAGCTCAGTGATGCTCTCGGGGGATAACCGAAGGACTCGGCTTTGGCACTTATCTTGTCACTTCCATGTGGCAATTATAAATTCAGTTGGTTGGATTTATATATGCCAGCTGGCTCTCTGGAGGTGAAGGGGTGGGATCTTGTCAGGAATATCAGCTGGGAACACAGATTTAGCTCCAGAGGAGCAAGCAAGCATTTGGGCTGTGCTGCCTCTAGGCTTGGAGCTGTTTCAGCCAATCCCCCCAAACCAGTGGGAAGTGTCAGAGTCCAGCCCAGGGGAGAAAGCAAACATTTGAGTAAAGCAATCCCAGGAATCGAGGCAAAAGGACAGCATGGCTGGTATTAGAGCAGGGCAGGAAACAATGTTATCATCCAAGGAGAACGTGGTATTTTGCAATGTTTTCCTGTCCAAGATCAGTGCAAAAAGTCTTAGTAAGAGTTTTTGGCAAACCAACTTAAAAAAAAAGTAAATAAATTATTTTAAGCATTCAATCTGTACAGGCCTCCCTCCCTAGTTTGCTCTTAAATTTAAAGGTCAGAAAAGCCATTTTAACTCATAATTTTTCAGTCTTCTCAGTGTTAAACAATACAAACCAAAAAGACAAACCAGTCCTGACTCCCTCAGGCATCTCCCTGCCCAACGCCCAGGGTATGACCTGCCTCCATTGGGGTCTGCTTTCCCTGACCAGGGACATGACTTCTGCACCCACCTACGGGCAGAGTCCGTCCTTCCCTCCCCCCTGCTCGGCAAAGGGGATAACTGGTTAGAAAACCACTCACATGAAAAACAAGCAGGAACCATGGGCTTTCTGCTAAAATGAAGCCAGGCAAGCAAGATCTGTAACACAGCTGAAAATTACTCCATAGCTGCACATCTGCAGCTTTGCTGTTGCACCCTAATCTGGAGCCCCCCAGCTACTGTGATTAAGTGCCCATGGGACCAGCCAAGGAATGTAATAAATTCATGGGCAAAAAACGTGAAATACAGTATCTGGAACAGAAAGGCCCCATGGAGGTTCTGAGTTGCAATGTTATACCCTGACATTAAACAAATCCTTTGCCCTTACCTGTTTCTAGCCCCACATTTCCGCAAGGTTCTGCGACCATCTTCAAACGAAAGCCACAACACTCATATGACTTCCCTACATTTCCCACCTCTGCTAACAGACTCAGGTTGCTTCTGTATGTAGCTCTGGTTCAATACTTCTCAATGAGAAGCCACATATATTTCCATTTAGAAAGACAAGCAAACAAACAAACTGGAAGCACTATGTGTTTCTTTAACAAAGAGGGGTAACCCTCCTACACTGCACTAAAGAAAACATAATAAAAGCTGAACACAAGGGTGTGGGGGTTTTCCCCCCAGACAGCAGACCCCTAGCCTCCCCACCTCCACTCCAGGAATTAAAACATGGAGCTACGCCAACACCTCCCCACACATGGGGCAACGATGCCCTCAATCACCGATTCAAACTTTTCTCAGAGAAGAAACTCCAAGGTCTGGTGGTACAAGACTCTCACGGTGTTAGCGCAATAATGCAAGCAAACAGGGTAGAACAAGAGGCCGGCCAACGGAGTAAGAGTAGGGGCCATTGCTTGAGTAAATGCAGCAAGGGCAGCACGAAGAAGCTGACCAGCAGTACGGGGAGGGGGGGAGACCTGCAGAGCCGAACCCCACATACCCCAAGTGCACACGAGGCATCCCAACTCCATCATTTCAGGGACAGAGCACCCATTTCTGCAGGTTGTAACTAGCAAAACAATGAGGAGCGAACAACAGGGAGTCATGGATGCACTGTGGAGGCAGGTTTCTACCTTGCTGGCAGGAGGGGCCAAGGCAGAAGCTGGTGCAGCAAAGCCTGGGAGATCCATCAGTGGCCAAGATGCGGACCAGCTGCCTGCACAGCATCAAGTGATGGCCACGACAGAACTGTCACGGTGAGGTGGAGCAGGGGACAGCTGCTTAGAAGAGGCATGTGGGAATGGCAGGACCAAGACAGGAGCTCAGGAAAGAAGCAATTCCAAGCAGAGCCAGACCGGATGATTTAACAAAGAAATGCATTTTCAAGAGAGGCACTCACAAACACTCCTTGTTAAAGGTGGGGTGGGGAAATCACAGTTCAATCCTATGCAGCAATTGCATACATGAATTGCTAACCCTCCTGTGTTTGTGCAGTGACAGCCAGACTGATGGACAACAGCAGAAAGACAACCTGAAATCAAGGGGGCTCTCTGCCCAGGGAGGCAACTCTGCACGCAGCCAATGCTCGTGTTCTTTGCATTCAAGCCCCAGGGCTGGGGCTCTTACCGTAGTGATTTCTCCATAAAGAAAACAAATTTCTCTGCATCACAGCCCGAGACAAAAACTTAAACCTATTCACCCTAAAGATTAGTCACAGTAAGACAAAAATAAATTCAAAGCTGGTGGCTGCTGAGGGCCCCAGCTCAGGGCTGGTGTGTCCCTGGGAGCTGCAGCAGTTGGAACAGAAATGAGAAGATGAGAGAATTTGACCCAGAAATGCATTTCACTCTTTCTTGCACATAGTCCAGAACCTGCAAGAGAACTGTAAAGCTGCAAAATGGCTGTTCTCGTCCCACCCCTGCTCCAGCAGACCTGCAAGCGGGCCAAAAGACATGCCGGCATCAACAGAACAGGAAAGGGTACAGGTGCTTCAAAGGCTACGAAAACACACTGGGGCTAAATCCAGCATGCACTGAAGTATGGTGCTGGATCAGGGCTCCTGACCTTCTCTCCACAAGCCACGGCTGCCAGGATAGCCTTTTTGAAATGAGATTTCCACCCTATTCATTTCGACAACACGGCCCGCACCCTTGGGGGTGGAGGGGGGGGGAGCAGGAAGATCAAAGCTCTGCGAGTCCGTAATACTTTATTCGTTCCTTCCATCTGTCATGCACCAGTGGCTCATCGGGAAATAAGCCCCCTCTTGAGAACCGCTACCTTTTCGTTGCCGACTTCGGCTTGCAAGCAGCTGCTATTGTGTGCCTTTATCGGTTATTTGTTCCGTCTGAATGAGTTTCAGCTCCTCATTCACAAACCAGCCCCTGCTCCTTGAATTGGAGGGTGAGGAAGGGGGAAGGATGGAGGAGGATCTTGCTGCACTTCTGTCATCTCTTTCACACTCCGCTCAGTGCCTTCTGCATCACTGGAGACCTCGGGAATCCTCAGGCTTTGTTCTCTTCTGCACGCGGGGGCTTTTCCTGCTAAAATAGCAGGTAGCAGCAATAACCCTGAGCACATACAATCATCCAAATCCATCTGCTGGGGCGAGAGAAAGATGCAACATGCTGCTTTTGGAGAAACAAAAGCGCTTTGGGGGAGCAGGGGAGAGGAAAGAGCCAGATTTCCTGAACACCTCTGAATAAGGCGGAGCAGAGGGAGATTTTTATAATGGAGAAAACTGCCTTGTTCCGCTATTACCAGGATGCAAATGGAGGAATTTGAAAGGCTGATTGCACAGTCTGCCGATGGATAAACTCCATAGGATGCTGTGCTATGGAAGCAGAAGGCCCCCCCCACATCCATGGCCCTTCCTACTCCAATGGCATTGCAAGCAAGTACCGTCCTGCTTTCTTGAGAGCTCTGAGGTCCCTTCGCTTCACAAAGGTATGGTGGGGAAAGACTTCAATAGCCCTGGCTTTCATTATCAATTAGGGACACCCTACTGGAAGCATCTTAAAATGTTCAAGTTTATATTGAATATCCACTTTCATTAAAAAAAAAAAAACAAACCCAACAACAAAAAAACCCAAAAACCAACCAACAAACCAGATCCCACTCAATGGAATCAACTCAAGCATCCAAAAATCACTCTCAAAATAACTCCTGTTTTTAGGAGGGCTTGACCTTGTTTCCTTGAACTCAAGCTCCTTGCCTGAACGCAGGCTCAAGCAAATCAAGAGAACCTTTTGTACCAAAGCCTCTCAAGACACCAGACCCAAGCAGGCCAGCTTGCCCTGGGCACACATCCCTCAGTTACACAGGTGGGTGCATGCAGACACGTGCTCCCGTCTGTGTTTTTCATACATGGCTCTTTTGGTGTAGCTGCAGCTCCTCAGTAAATGATAAGCCTGCTCTATTCTTCGTTAGGGCTATTGTTAATGCACTGCTGGTGACTTTGCATGAACGGTACCCATTGTGCTCAGCACCATGGTGGGTAACAGCTGGCTCTGCAAAAGAAATTGCTCCTGCTCCTTCACCCTGGAGAAGGATGCCTGCACGTATCAGCTGCTGCTTCCTCTGACCCATGCCTCCCTCTTACCCTGCTCCATCTTTCTCTATAATTCAGGGCTGGCATTTCACTCGCCCTGGCATGGCTGACTTTGCCAGCAACTGCAGATGTTCAGACGTGGCTATTTGGCTGGCCTGAGTTTCTCAATGGCATGGCAGSTAGAGTAGCTCTCCCTGCCATTCCCAGCCCTGTGCTTATTCTCTAGGGCCCCTGAAGCATCTTCTCCCATTCCCGTGGTGAGCCAAGACCACCCGGAGCTTGCAAAAAACCTTGAGATTATATCACCTGCTTCAGAAAGTCTTGCTCACAGTGCCCTGGGCCTGGACTGCACATGACAGAGCAGGACCCCATTTTGTAAAAGGACTCATGCACAGAACCACATTATTTGGGCAATCTCTTTGGTCTCCCTATGAAACACGATGTGAGGTGAAACAAGCCAGAAATATCACGTATGACCTCCACCTCCAAAACAAAAGGAAAGAGCTAGTACGCGAAAACCAAGTATTTTCCTTATTCCATCCCAGGAGGAGGAGTATGTTTCCCCTTATTTAATGGGGCATTAAACACAAAGCACACCCCTGGGGTAGCCTTCCTTTCTGGGGGGGTATTTCACTCGGACTAGTACCACCTGGGCATCCCCAAGAGGATACAGTCCCTGTCACTCTTCCCTTCGGCAGCCTGAGCTTCAGAATACAGAGGAACCATGCCACTTTCTCATGCGAAAGGCCGTAGGAACCAAGCAGTTAGAGCAAAGGAGGATTTTGAAACCAGCACTTTATTGAGGTCTCTCTTCCCTAAAGCTTTGCCACTCTCACTCAGCGATTTCAGTGGCCAACTTCCTTCAGACATCATTTGGCACCACTTGTGCTTGTGGCACACAGCTTGTGCTCACCCCTGCTTCCCCCTCTATCCCAGGTATGGGTTCTTCTAAGCATCTACTACAAAGTGGTGTATCTCAAGCTAGTCTTCCCTTTCAGTTGGGTTTTCTTCTTCTCCTTCCTCTATTAACCACACAGTATTCACAGGATACAGGGCAGCTCCAACGCTGCCCTGGCAGGCCCATTTTGCCATAAGTATTTCCTGATCCTGGTCGTTCCAGATTGTTTAGCAAACACAGCAAGCCATTTGCCCCTTGCTGCTTCATGAAACCATGGAATAAGCTTCTAAAAATCAGCTCTACTGCCACCACCATCATTGTGAATCTACTTCAGCTTTACAGAACAGCAACAACCCTGCAAACATTCATGCCTCTGTCCTACCACAAAAGATCCAAGCAGTTCACACTATGCCAGCAGCGAGGAGAGAAAAGGAGAGCAAAGGTGTTTGGCCAAGGCTGCACATCAGAGCCAGATAAAGATCCTCTGCTCCCAACCTTCAAGCCGGTGTCCTCCCCACCAGATCAAGCAAGGGTATCCGGATTTTGAGGCCCACCCATTCCTTCAGCAGAAAACAAGCAAGCAAACTTATGCAAGCTTTCCGTGTATCCTGCAGATCTCAGAGCAATGTTTTGAGCCATAAAGCAATTCAGAAGAAGAATTTTGAACCGTCTCCGACCTACAGTGCACCAGCCGCAGTCTCGTCTCGGAAGAATAGCTGGCTGGCCTGAACATCAGAGTGGATTATTGTCCTGAGGGTGCAAAGTCAGAGATGAGGCTGCTGCGCGTCATTAAACAAACAGATGGAGAGACAGCCCCAGAGGCTCAGACGGAGCCTGATGCTTTCTGGCTCTGAGAGTGCTTGTTCCAGGAGCAGAAGTGGCTCCAGAGTGCTCTGTGAAAGGAAAAGATGCGGTCATGGGCTGCAGCCTCAGAGACTCAAGCTAATTGATGATGGAGAACAGAGGCGAGAAGGGGACAGAGGCCTTTTCCTTATAAGCAGCTCATAAGGAGCAAGCATGCCACAGGGCTCTGCTGCGCAAGTTCAGAGTGAATCCAAACTGCCCAGAATGGGCTCACAGGTGCTTAGGTGAAAGGAGAGCAGCAGCGATCACACTGAATACCATCAGGTATTCAGACTCAGCCACTGTTTTTGGTACTAGAAGCTGCAGGCTCTCAGGGTGTGCATTTCTTAGCATTTTGCTTTGTAGGACGCTAACACATTTTAAAGACAGAGTTTTAGAGGAGAGAAATGTAAAGTACAGCTGTATTTGTAGGAATGTCTCCGTTTCTCATTGAAGTTCAACTACATTTTCATGTATATAAGCAAATACTGCAGTTCTTCCCAAACAGGGTACCACTTTCACTTGGTACAAAACTGCTGCAGCTCTATCAGTGTTAGGACAACAGAGTGACTTGGTGCAGTATCGTTGGACATCCAGCACCTTCGCAAGCCAGCACATTCCCGAGCTGCCACAACACACTGCTGTGCTTTGTGCCCCCACTCCCCACCCTTCCTTCTACGATATGCTTGTTGAACTCTCAGTCATAGCATGAATGCACACAGAAACCAATGCCCCATCTCAATTAGCAGCAGCTCTCCAGCACAGCACCAGTGCAGGGAGCAAGATTAAGCAGGACCACCTCCTCCACACCAGGGCCTTCCCTTTCCTGAAGGAAGTGGAGGAAGGAAAATGCTAGAAACCAGGCCATTTCTCTTCCTGCCTGAAAAGAGCAATCATTAGAGCAAACCTGCTAAGCAGGACCAAGCTTGTTCCTTCCAAATGTTTTCCTGCAGCTGCCTTGTAGTTTTCTCTGCTTCTGTGCTACCCAAAGGTACAAAACAAACAAGAAAGGAGTGAACAAGTCAACGTGAAAATAAAAACCAGTTCCCACATAGTTTTCATTTCACTTCTGACTACAATCATCAGTTAGGACCTTTCTATAAGTTCTCCTGGACTTTGTTTTGACCTTCAGGGTTCAACCCCAGAGGAGTCAAAGGAAGCCTGGTGTGGTCTTGCAGCCAAACCAAGCTCTTGAAAGAAGATGAATAACTTGATTTACCCTAAATCCTGTTCAGTCTCCAGAGAAATGGAAGCCACATCCTCCACTGAAGCATCTCATGGCCAGACCTTGCTTCTGAGGTATGTGGGAGCCTGTTAAGGTCAGGACTTTGGGAGGATGCTTACATCATGCAAGTATAAAAGCAGGAACCTGAAAGCCCGGCTAGATAGAACTGAGAAAAGTTTTCTTCCAATCTTTTATTCAATATGAGCAAGTGCATGACCTCCAGCCCCAGAGAAATCTCATGAATACACTCTGAAAAAGTCACTGCTTGAATAGATGCTGCAATTTTAGAAACAGAGGAACAGTACAGCACTCCAGAGGTCTCCAGATGGGGATGATGCACCCTGTAACCTGCCAGAGAGGTGGGGAGGTGGGTGTCTTTGGGTTTTTTTTGTTTGTTTGTTTTTGTTTGGGGTTTTTTTGTGGTTTTTTTTGTTTGGTTGGTTTTGGGTTTTTTTTTTGTTTTTTAATTTTAAATGGAAGCATCCCATTTACCTGGGGGAGAATGATCTCATTCCCCTACCCGCTTCTTGGCAGCTTTCGTCATGGTTAGAAACCAAGTGATATCTCTGGGATGGCAGTGAACTTCTCACGGAGTTGTTCTGGCCGAATCCATGCTAAGCTGGTATTAATATCAGTTCCTTTATCTCCATTTCTGAAAAAGGCTCCAAGCATTAACAGCTTCAGTAATGATTCATGGGTTTAAATTCCTAAACCTTCTGAGAACAGGAAATTAAAGCCAAGACGAACAATACCCACAGATTAAATATATTTAGCTGCTGTGTTTCTTGTTGAGAAACTCAGAGAACTGTTTAGTGGTGCTTTTCATGTGGCTGCTCCATGTGGAAATGATGGCAGCTTGCGTCTGAAGTCAAAATGGCAAACTAAAGGGGGGATGCAGGAAGACGTTTTATTGTCTTCCTTGTGCTTTCTGCTCTCCAGCAGAGCTCCTTCAGGCAGGAGCTTCTCACTAGCCTCCTCAGCACCAGATAAAAACAACTAAAGGAACTGCCCCACATTACGTGGTAGGGCACAAGCCACGAGGGAGGGAAACCACACTTCTGTGGGCAAGTTCTTCCAGAAGGAAGACTCTGGAAACATTTGTAGAAGTGGGTCATGTTTGCTCCAGGCATCAAGCGGCAGACAAAAGCTGGCCTCCAGTGTGCGCCACTGCAGCAGTTGCTCCCTGGGAGAGAAACAGCAAAAGCACGCAGCTCCCAGCATCTCCCTCCTCTTTTTGCGCTGAGGCATCCTTTTCTGCATTTCATCCATGACTGCATTGAGTCAGGAATCAAAACCATCCCTCAGAGCCCCGGTTCAGTGCCCTAGCTGCTAGGTCCCCGCTCCTCTGCTCTCTCAGCTGCTTGTTGACAGCTGTTTCATAGAGCCAAGGATCCCAGCTCTTTGCTTTTTCCTACTTCATTAGCTAAACAAACAATGACACCATATAAAATACCACCCGGCTCGTCCGTCTGGGAGACACAAACCCATGCAAAACTATCTCAGAGACAATTTTAGAAACAGGCTGTGCCTCTGCCAAACGCAAGCTCTTGGATCAGCGTGGCGGTTGAGCACTCAGCTCCAGTTCTTGGAGAGCCAGCAGCATGCTGAGCAGAGCTGAGCCCGCTGCGAGAGCAGCTCTGGCAGGGAGCTTGTGAGGACAGAGCACGGTCATCGAGATACCAGGGAACTAAGCTATAACACTGCTAAGGCTTTCAATTAAAAAGCTGTGGATGACCAAAATATCAGCATCGAGTAATTCTTTGGGAATGAATTTGAGTTACAGATATTACCTCAGGCTTGAACTCTTAACAGAAGACATTATAAGGACATTTAAGGCAAACACCGTAAAGCTGACTGTCTGGATGGGAGATAGATTTCCCCATAACTTTCAGCACCAGGTGTTTAAACCTAAGCTGCCATGGGAGACCGAGACTGCAGCAAAACATGGGAAGAAGGGCATCTGGGTGGAGAAATCCCTTCCCCACACTCCCATCGGTCGCCCAGCAAATGGTCACCCCATGGAGTCAGCCAGAAAGGGATTATGGCTCCAGGACCCACCATGTCCTTGGCAGAGGCAGGCAGTAGATGGAACCTACTGATATTTGTAGGAGGAGACAGGGCTGCACACTTTACAGCTTTTTGGAGCAGGTCTTTCATCTTTTTTGCTCAATTTGCATCAAACCCTCTGTGACAGAGTCACCAAGCACAGAAGCCAGTAGGCCCCTCTCACAAGAACTGCTGACACATGGTGACAAAGTTGCTCAGATGGACTGAACTCATCATCCAAGATAGCCTGCAAGGACTCCCCAGCTACAGAAGAGATCACTCTGCACAACAAAAAGACCCTTGCAAAGCCCAGAGACACAGGGCTGTCCAGTTTTCACCATCAGGGTTGCTTGGGCCAACATTTGTCCCAGCCTGTGGTTAAAGAGAGCCAGCTCTACCACCCACACAAATCCCTGGGAACCTTCTATCATTTTCTGATGGGTTTGGATCTGATCTCTGAGATTAAAGGCAAATGGTTCATACAGGCTAAGCATGCACTTGTTCTAACGTACGTAGCAGACTGCTTTTGCCCCCATGGAAATGCTCCATGACAGATACCACGACCAGTATATCCTCCCCGGCACCGTGCGGCCCAAGGCACCATGGTCACACCAGCTCACCGTGCAGAAGCCAGCTTATCTGCTCATTGGGGACATCTGATGCCTGACTCAGAGCAGTGCACAGTTCAAACCACCCCCACAACTTAAAAATAGGATGAGCAACTTGCTGGAGAGAACCAGCTTTTCTATAAGCAGAATAAATAATTTACACCCTGAAGCAGATAATTTCAGTTAGTGTTTTCCTATGCCTAGTCCTACTTTCAGGAGTCTCAGGGAGAAACATGCCACAAGCTAGAAAGTTAGACTTACTATTCACATTTCAATTGAGCTCAAAGCTCTCTAATCAGAATCAGTGAGTGGTTTTATTTGTCTCTGCTTGGTTTACTGAGTCTGAGAAAGCTCTTTAAGATTTGCTTCACATAACTCTGGGTCTCCAGTCTCAGCATTTCTGTCTGGGGAAGAAAACACTCAAAGTGATCCTCAGAGACTGCCTGACCATCTTTTTAAAGACAAAACCTTCCCTGCTGCCCCCTGCACCGTTAGCCAAGCGGGCACCACATCTTGGCATCTGCTTTGGAGAGCTTGAGGAGAAATGTGGGTATGCAGGAACACCTTGGTATTGTCCACACTGCTCTGTGCTGAGCTCCAGTTTGACTCTTACAAGTTACCCACCTCCACCCTCGGTTATGCTGACTTCAAAGGATTGTTGTGCTGCCCGTAACAGGGATATGGGCTCCTGACCCACACAATAATTGTAGTTTGCTGTGCTGGACTAGTCTGAATGTCTCTTGCGAGAAGAAAACAGTGGCACATTCCCCTTCACATGGATTCTCTTCCCTTGCAGAGGAAGTAGAGAGGCTGGAGCTGGGGGCTGGTGAGCCAGCCCTCAGTGTCCTTTGCAGATGAGGCAGAAGGACATATCTGACGCGAGTCAAGGCAGCCTGTTTGACTCATTCATGCACTTGTCTCAGGCAACAGGCTCAAATCCTTCCAAGAAAAGTCACCCAGGAGCACAGAAGTTCAAGAGAAGGTGTCAATCTGCTGAGGTGATCCTACATGTGGCAGCAGCTTTGGCGAGGGATGAAGTAGCTTCAAGTGAGGTCAGGCTAGAGGTACCCATCCTGCTGGAGGGGCGGAGGAGTGCTCTTCAAACTCTCGACCGGAAAACGCGAGGACCACAGGGAACAAGGGCTCTTCTCAGCACGTTTCAGGAGAAAAAAGAGGTGAACTCCAGAYGGGTGAGGACAGCGAGGCTGAGCTTCACCCTGCAGCTGCACTGTCCCCACACCCCAGTCCACACAGCCCTGGCACTGTGCTGTCCCCTCCCCAAAACAAGGCAGTCAGGATTATGTACAGCAGGTTGCTATCGTGGAGAAATCTAGTCTGATATTTTCACTGTAGAGCACCTTAGCTTGCAGCATTGGCTCTGTAAAGCTGAAGCACCCCCACCATGACCACAGCTTGGTCCTGGTGCAGCTCTGTGGGACCCAGGAGAGGACATCTCTATGGCAAGAGCCTGATGGTACCACAGAGTGCCAGACCTGCCACATCAGTGGGCGAACAGCACGGCTGTGTTCCTCCATAATCGCCTGAAGAGACATCGGGTCCTACAAATCTGGTCATTAAAATCCAAATATGCTCGATTTTCAGCTATTTTTAAAATGTGTTTTAATAACCTCTCCTCCTCAGTATGTCTTTGCTTGATAGTGTGACACTCTCAACAGGCTTACAGAAAAAAAAAGGCAACTTAACACACTCCAGCTCTGACTCCCACCCTCTCTAAGAAGGGTCTCAGGAACTGATCCTTTCCATACCATGAACGCTCAGCAGACAAGTAGGATTCCTCTGCAATCAGGATACTAATATCCAGCCTCACCATTACAAGGACCTCTTGCCAACCCAAGGCATCTCACTTGCATTATTAGCACAGTGCTCACGACGTTGCTGAGCATCCCTACCCCTTGCAGCAGATGCCAACTGCATCCATGCACACAAGCCATTTCCTACTGCCCTTCACTTCTGGGAGGTTTGCTCCACAAAGCTCAAACATTTCAGCAGAGCTATAGATGAACAGATGCTGTGAAACCCAGCTACAGAGAACACCAGTCCCCTCTTGGCTCATGCTGACTTGCTGTAGGAATAGGGAGTATATTTGGGGTGCAGAAAAAGCCAACGCAACCAAATCTATGAATGCAGGACCGTGCATTTTCTCTCTAAAGCTTCCAGCCCCTTCTACATCCCAGTGACATTTTCTGCTTCTGCAGCTCAGCTAACAAAGTTGCCTTCCACAGTCCGATGCAGAAGCAGGCAAAGTGGCTTTGATTAAGCCACAAATTTAAGAAAACTGACAGCATCATCCAGAAGCTAAACGGTTGCTTTGAAAACAAGAACCAGGAAACCAGTTTCTTCTGGCTGATATTTCCATCAGCACCAATACTACTTTTTGACTAAACCTGTTCCCAAATTCAGATTTGAGCAGTTTAGTCCTTAAAAAACAAAACCCACAAAACTATTTACAGCATTGGGAAAAACACTAAAAGACAGAAATCTGCCCCATTTATGACTTAGCTCCAGCTTCTTGGCCAGCCGTGAAGACTGACGTTTTGAGGTTTAGAAAKAATTCCTTCATTCTCCATGGGAAACCAGCATGAAGCGGATCAACCTGCTAAAAAGCTGTAGTATTTTCCTTCTAGTGACATACAAGGCCATCTGTGAGTGCTGAGTATTTACAGATATAAGGGTCTCCAGTGTTTTGGAAAGATTCACTTGGAGAAGAGAGGAGAGTCAAAGTCATTTGCGTCTTCAGTTGGCATCTCTGTATTTCGCCACTGTCTCAATACTTCCAGGTTGGCCCATGCACTTAAAAGTTCCATTCTTTAAGTATCCTTTTTTGTTTTTTTTTTTTTTTTTTTGCACCAGAGGTACCATATTGTCCCCTTTTTACCTCAAAAGATAGTGAGTAACAAATACAGCACTAGAGACACTTAAGACAACTTTATATTCCACATTTTCTTTTCAGATCAGCCATATTGGATTCTCTTGTGTTCACAGTGGAGTTTTTTTTCCCCATGCCAACTACAGAAATATCTACTTATGTGGAGAAATACAAATTACACAATGAATTCTCCGATTCAGGTCCTCTAGCCACATACACGGCGGTTGACTTCGCACGTGTGTACACACGCTCCTCTAACTCAGCCCGCAAGCACTACACTTTTTTAAAGTTTCAACATCCCTCTGACCCTGCAAGATGTGGCAGCCCAGCAAATGAGCATAGGCATGAAAGCCAAGAAACAGTTGCTGGAAATTTTCACGTGTTTGCTCAAATCGCATGCTAGTCCATCCCCCCTCGCCCCTTTTTCCACACCTTCAGGAGATGCCTGTAGGAAGCTGGCTACTGATGCCCACTACTGCCAGCACACACACCTCTGCCCTGCCCTCCAGCAGCTCCCAGCCTCAGGCAAGCTCCGCTGCTGGGGGATGCCCAGCCTGGGTAAGGTCCTCCTAGGACTCAGGGTAACGCACCAGAACAAAGCACTCCAGCAGCCCTCTGCTCTACTGGGCAGCCACAGGCCACTAAAGGAATAAAACATGTCACACCGAGACACTGTTAGAGCAGAAATGCATGTCAGCGAGTTAAAGGCTTGTTCCTCGCACTCAGCATCATCCCCTGCAGCTCCTGAGCTCTCCTAAGAGGAAACTCAGCTGCAATTCAGAGCACCTGCATTCAAGAGCCCTAGTTAACATTAGTTCTCCTTCCCTTTGTACAGGATGTTGGAGACCTCCYCGCACCTTCAGCACAAACACTGAAGACAGGACACTTGAAGCATGCACAGATGCAAGAACCCACTCGGTGCCAGATCCTCTGCTTCCCAGTGACTGTGCTCTCACCCTGAGCATGAGGTAGAGGAATCAGGGAAGCTCAGGGAGTTTTGCCAGACCAAAGTCGCTTGCACACCACTTTCGGGAGCTGAGCATGATTGAGGAAGCAGCTCTCCCCCAACCCTAACTCTGTACCAAAGACCAAACTTACAGCAAAGGCAGCAATCCCCAGACCGATGGGCAAGCCGGCCCCTTGCAGTACTGTGTGTTTCCTTATGAGCCCACAAACTCGCAGTGATGAGCACAGAACAACTCCATCAACTTCCACCTTCTCCTTCATTCCCTTCCAGAACACCCATGCCATCAGCTAGTCACAAACATAATTTCTTCCTCCTGTCCCCAGGCCACACCAAGGGGTCTGTGCATGGCCCATTTCCACGTGGGAACAGACCCAGGAGCAGCGCGGGAGAGAACATCTTTGCAGACCACAGCTGCTCCACCAGTACTAGTACATGTGCTCTAGGTTTTGGGATACCATCTCATCCCCAAGCCTTTGTGCAAATTCAGCTCCTTCCCTTCCCAGAACGCAGGCAGTGCTGCTCAGCAATTTGAGAACCTGCTAGAACAGCAAAGCGTTACTGCCTTACAGATGGCCATCCCAAAGCAAAGTGGCCAAGACACAACCAAGTTCGCATCTGCTTTGTGGAGCTAATTACACACAAAAATGCTTAACACAGACAGACAAACAGATTCACACATTCCTGACAGCACAGCAGAGCTGCTGCCTGGCTCCAGCCCCTCCTTGCCCCATCCCTGCTGAGCAACTTCAACTGCCTCCCTTCTTCCAGGGAACCCACTACTTTTTGGATAAACTGGAGAGTGCCTTTTCAGACAGCAAGCTAGCRCAACGGGGCTGGTGAGCACAGCAACACCACACTTACCACAACTCTCCTGCCACCAGCTCTCCTGGCCCCAGACTCCCTGGGAACTAGGGAAAGCAGCACCAGCCTCCAGCCAAACACAAACGACCTTCTCCTCTCCCAGCCACTGCTTTATTCTTTGCCCTTCAATTTGCTTCCAAACCTTGTCCTAAATCAAAGCTCAACTCAGCTCAGGTGCTGAGAGAAATCCACAGTCCCCTTCTAGGAGGTATTTCACTCTGCCAGGGGTGTCCCAGCTGTTTCCAATCTTCCCAAATCCTCCCAGGCACCACTTGCCAAATTTCCCACTACCCTGCTGATTACTCAGCCTCCTGTGTCTCTCAGAGTTAACTCAAAGTACACGTGCCAGGACCCCTTTGCCTTAACAAGCAACCCCCAGCAGCAAGCCCCACTCTTACAGCACCCTGCATCAGGCCCGCCCCCCCCACCTCCAGCAGAAGGGTGCAGAATTAGTCCAGGGAGCTGAAGCTAAAGCAAGGGTTTGCGAGATGAAGACAATGGCCCAAGCGGTGCTGAAGCAGTGGCTGCCCACAGCAAGGCTAGTTTCCTCAAAGCCTCACCTAACCCAACTGTCTGGGCAGGACAAGGTCGAGTCACCAAAAGCCCACATTCTGCATAAAGATGATTTTTACATTTTCAGTTGGAAAACTGAAACAGAAACCACCTGCTGGGCACACTTGTACAAAGCCTGCAGTTTTGTATTTTAAAGGTACATTTGAATTGTTTACTTTTGACAGTTTTCTAGGAAAAAATGCCATTGAAATGAAAAGCACTGCATTTTGATGGCCTCTCTTATTTTTGCGATGCTCTTCACCAGAAATCCAACTTTTGGGTTTTGTTTTGCTTTAAAGAAAAAAAGAAAAAAAAATCAGAACTCTCCAAATCCCCCATGAAAGAGAAAATGTGGCTTTTAACTGCCTTTTAAGAGATACCTTTCACACCCAAAGGGCAGAGAGCTACACCAGGATGGGGCCCTTGTGTGATCCTTCCTGTCCATGAGCAGCCACCAGAAGACTGCATATTTTGGGGAGATCCTCACTGCCTCAGAGCAGAATGAAGGCGTGCTTGCAGGGGGATGTTTGCAGGTTGTGGCTCCAGATACTTGCAGTGTCCTTTGATTGCCAATGTAATGTCACCCTGGTGGAAAGTCAAGGGTCCATCTGGCTGAATTAACGGGGAAAAACCCGTTWAAACAAAACATTTTGTTCCTGATGCAACAGTTGAGAGGGAGGTTTGACATCCACTTATCTCAAACCCAGCACTTCAGGCAGGGGAGAGGCTGGGTCCAGCCCTGACTTCCATTCCACTTTTAACCCTCGCAAACACTTAGCAATCTCCTCCTCCGGTGACAACTCACTTCTTGAGCGAGGACAAGGGCACTTGTAATGGCCTGTGGTTACTCCGGGAGGAGTACGGCGTGCTCTGTGGACCTTTCCATCCACCCCCACCGGATACACTGTGTGTACTGGACACACGCCTCCAGGGATATTGCCTTTTCTTGAACAACGTTTAAGGTATTTGGACTCATGCGCAGGTTTACCAGAGGGCAGATTAAGGGAGCCATGACTTGATTCAGGCAGGGACTTGTCCCTCGAGCTTCRCTCTGACCTCAAGTCTTGGCACCACTTCATGTTTTCCTTCAAGTCCCCAGAGGATTAACTCAATGCGAGGCCAATGAAATCACTGCGCCAGGTTTCCCCCTGGTCTATCAACTATCTTCTACTGCCCGGTGCCAGCTCCTGCAGAAGCACGCTAACAGAAGGAAGCTTCTTGAAGGAAGAGCCATTTGGTGCAATTCTACCTTATGTAAAAATTATGCAGGAACTATACATAAAACGAGGCCAACAGAAAAGTATAAACACAGTACATTTGGTATCAGCCAGTAGGGAGGGATTTTTGTATATTTACTCCCATCCAAGGGAACAGCATTTTCTGGAATCAGTGGTACCCTGAACAGGTATTTCAAAGTGCAAGACAGACAAGGCAGCGCCTCCCCAGCCATGCACCTTGCCACCAGCTCCCTGCACCTCCCCAGCCAGGCAGGAATGATGCGATCTGCCAGGCCATTCAGCACCGGGCATGCTGCGGGAGGATCTTCAACACCCTCATGTGTAAGATGGGATGCCAGCACACCAGAGGGCCAGCCAGAGACAACCAGCATTTAGACAGGAAAAAATTCTAAAATTCTACCTGAATTTAGGAACTTCAAAAGTGTGCCTAGTTTTGAAGAGTGATGATAATCCAGCAGGATTTGTGTAGAGCCACCATCAGAGGTGAGAACAGGCTCTAAATACAATCCTACATGTCTGAATTTTAAGCGCTCCAGTCGGATCCTTTTGGCATTACAGTGACAATCTTGGCATCATCACTCCCACAGTTGTCTGCAATTAACAGTTGCCACATTCAAGCCTCCTTGCGTTCATTAACGTCCAGGTCCTGCCTGACACCCCACCGAGGCTGCAGATGAGACAGCAGAGTAGGCTAGGAGATGCTTTGCAGGAGGAACTTCGATCACTCCTTTCCCATCATCCCTGACCACCACAATTTTCTTTCTAGACTGAATAATGTCTTTTCTACTTGATCTGGTTTTCTCTGACAGCACTGTTAGCGCTATCAGAAATAATAGCAGCAGGTTAGACAGCAATGTCATACTGGCATCTTTTTACACCCTGATTGCCACAGCTGTGAGGGTACCAGCATTTCCCAGTGCTGCAGCCCCTGGAAATATTTAGTATCTTCAGATGGAAATTAAAAGTCTGAATCTACAAAGAAAAGCCAGACGGGGTGAGAGGCTGCCATTCTGATTCAGTATGTACAATTAATAAAGAGAAAAAGAAGAATCTGATTCAACAACATATTCAAAAGACAGGATTAGCTTTAATGACACAAGAGTACAGTCCAGGGAAATTCGTACAGAAGTGCATTCCCATACCAGGGAAACGGTATTTGCCAGCGTCACAAGCTGCTGCTGGCAGAGCTGGGACTGAGAAAGAGACCGTTGGCCAAATCTGTCTTAACCACAAGGCAGTCCTTGGCTCTCAAACACTAGTGTGAGTAAAGTAGTTTGTATTTTATATCAATTAAGTAAGTTGGAGGGGGCAGGGGAATGGGGAGATTGCATTCCAACTTTAAATTGCATTTAGAAAGGCATTCTCTTATCCACAAAGAGAACAGAGGAAGATGAAGAGGGTCTTGCAGAACTATTTTCCACTACCTTACCGTTTCATGATTTCCCTGACTTTCCAAAAAAAAAGGTATTTTACTGAGAATCTTCATGGTTTCACAGGTCTGTCTTGGAGATTTTTGGAAGCACAACTGCCAAACCCACCCCTTGTCTCTGCTCCTCCTGTGCCACTAGCTTGGATATTTCAATAAAGAGCAGAAAGAAATAGAGGCAGCCTTAAAGAATATATGATAGTGGAAAAGCCTAGAACAACATATGCACAAGGAACTGTGTTCTTAGCCACTTTCAGTTCATTCCAGGCTGGCCTAGGCTAGGAAGTGCAAGATCTTCCAAGGCAGGAGCTGGGTGGTTTCCATTCTTGTCCATTTGCTAAGGTATCAGTTTAGCCCCAACCAGCCCAGATGTGGCTGCTTGAGCTCTTAGTTTTGCAGAGCCCTTAACTTACCTGTACCTTAAGGCAGTCCCACCAGACTTTTGTTTTCATGATTACAGCCTGACCTTTAAGACTTCCTTGCCCTCTCCTTCCTGAGACCCCTGGACGACAATCATATCTTGAAACTACTTCCCTTAGCGCCCTGAAGAAGGTGCCAGGAATTAAAACAGTCCCATCCTCCCATTATCGCTAATGGAGTAAGACCTTGAAATCCCAGCCTCCAAGTTGTACCAGCCATTGGAGAAACAAGGAGGATTTCTATTAGATCAACAATACAAGCTATAATCAAATTGAATATTCACAATACTGGCCTTCCTTTTCTTCCCACACTGCTTCCTTTTCCAGTGAGATAGTTTAAGCTAGTATTTGAAGTATTGGTACCCTTTTGCAGATGTCCCTTCTTGTGTCTGCAACCAACTGCTTATACCTCGTGGCACGAACCCTGAAAAATTGCCTTCCGTGCTCACTGCAGCCAAGGCTGAGAGCAGGAGATGGCTGATAACTGAAGAGGTTCTGACCTGACATATGGAAAAGATCTTGCTACAGCCTTGCTCTTCCATTTGTTATTCATCTAACAAAAACAGTTCCTAGACTTAAGAGATCATAAACTCTCTCTGGGTTTGCTCTGCACTATAGCACTTGACTTTCTACTGCTCAGAGTGT
Source organism: Phoebastria nigripes (assembly GCA_035582835.1). Lineage (NCBI taxonomy): Eukaryota > Metazoa > Chordata > Aves > Procellariiformes > Diomedeidae > Phoebastria > Phoebastria nigripes. The sequence goes on along the minus strand of JAYKAV010002841.1, from coordinate 367,112 downwards.
GCCAAAGCGAGGGCCTTGGCAGAAATGGAAGAGGGATGTTTATCCACAGTTGACAGACTGGTGGTCTGACTCAGCTAATCCACACCAGCCCAGTGGAAGCTTCACGCTAAACACAGAATCACTTTAGTTCTTTACTAGATCATCTCAACTCATTGACAACTGAATAATTCATTTAGTGGTAACAACTGAGAATAAAATCACAGAATCACTGAGGTCAGAAGGGGCTCTCTAGATCATCTAGCCCAAATCTCCTGCTCAGAGCAGGGTCACATAGGGCAGGTTGCTCAGGATCATGTCCAGTTGGGTTGTGAATATCTTCAAGGGTAGAGACTCTACCACCGCACTGGGCAACCTGTTGTCATGTTTGACCACCCTCACAGTGAGTTTTTTCTTATGTTTAAATGCAATTTCCTGCATTTCAGTTTGTGTCCATTGATAGGATCCCCACCTGAGCCTTCCCTTCTCCAGACCAAACAACCCCAGCTCTCTCAGCCTGTCCTCATATACTAGATACTCCAGCCCCTTAATCTTGACCCTGCCTTTGACTCATTCCAGTATGTCCATGTCTCTCTTACACTGGGAGTCCAGCACTGGGGACAGCACCCCAGGTATGTCTCACCAGTGCTGAGTGGAGGGGAAGGATCACCTCCTCCGCTGTTGGCAATGCTCTGCCTAATGCAGCCCAGGATGCCAGTTGCCTTCTTTGCCATGAGGGCACACTGCTGGCTCATGTTCAACTTGGTGTCCACCAGGACCCCCAAGTCCTTCCTTTGCACAGCTGCTTTCCAGCTGGGCAGCCCCCAGCCTGTACTGGTGCCCGGGGTTGTTCCTCCCCAAGGACAGGACTTTGCACTTCCCCTTGTTGAACTGCATGAGGCTCCTGTTGGCCCATTTCTCCAGCCTGTCCAGGTCCCTCTGGATGGCAGCATGACCCTCCGGCGTATCAGCCACTCCTCCCAGTTTTGTATTGCCTGGGCTTTGTATATAGGGCTTCCTCTGAAGGATACCGATTAATGTTAAAGTACTTACGCAAAAAGAGAGAATATTAATTATTTTTTTCACTGTTTTCACCAATTATATTATCTTATATGATCTCACAAAGCTGTACCTGAAGCCTGCAGATGTATTAGCACAAACTTCACCTGTGCATGACCAACTCATAGCTGAGATCCAACAGCCAATCTCACGCACCCATGCTGGAAAAGGGAGAATCCTATAGAGAGACAATGATATGCATCCTATCCAGTCATTCCTTCCTTCTTTTATTTTATTTGTCTGGTAAATTAAAATTATAGAATTAAAAACTAGCAGCTGCAACTCAAAGAGGCCAACATGCTCTGTGGRTGACTCACCCTCTTGTGGGGTTTTTTTGGGATGTGTTCCTGAGGAAATGAAAACACGCTAGTGTCTTTTTTTTCTCTCACTTCCTTACACAACACACTCACTGTTCTCCTGCTTAGACACTGGTGTGCATCTCTGTGGGTCCTCTCTGTGTCAGGCTACATGTGCTCCCTGATCTTCTGGATCATATAGGCAGCGGGAGTCCAAAAGAAATAACAGTGGTGTCATATCATGCCAGCTTCTGTCGCTGGCATGGTAGAACTGAGAAGGATGAAAACACCCATGAGATGGGCAAAGACTGAAATGAGAGTGAGGCAGAGAAATGAAAAAAAGCACGGCCCTGAGCAAAGAGATGCCACGTGGTGTTATGGCTAAGCAATGACAGCCAAGTGCCAGCTGGTTTTTAGTGGAAGACCACTGAGCACACCCAACACTCTGTATTACATGGCCTTGCAAGACCATGAGAAACCAAAATAAGGAAGTCAAGCTATGTTTGCAAAGTCTCGGTTCCAGTTGCTTCATAACACACTTCCTTGTGGTGCCCTGCCTTCCAGATGGCACATTGCACACAAAGAACAGGCAGTTGAGAAGAGCAGCAAAAAGCCTGACTCCCTTAAAGTCACCTTGAGGTGAGGGTGAAGAGCACAGCCAGGCGCTGGGGCCACTCCTCACTCCCCTGGAGCAGGACAGCAAAAGGGATGGGGCAATGGGGAGGTAAACCCCACGAAATCATTATGATCTTATGAAGGCCTCTGACCAGTTAAGCTGAAGAATTAGAGAAGCCACGAAGCTGATAAATCACTACCCAAGAGTCCCAATCCTTTCCCTTCATCCCTAGATGATACTGGGATTTAAGAGCTTTTGCCTGCTGGAAGGAGCTGTTTTGCCCTAGAGGTTCTGCTGCGCTCTGGCACAGCTTTTGATGTGCATCAGATTGAGTCCTAGTGTCTCAGAACTGATGCAGGCTTGGCCCTCTGAGCTTAGCATGCTGGTCTTGAAAGGAACTGATCCCCCACTGCTGACAGATACTGAGGTTTTCTGATGTTCTATATTTTTAAGTGCTTTTGGGACTTGTGCTCTAAAACGCTTCCCTTTAATTTCCATTTAATTTCCTTAAAATTGTCACTGGAGCTGTTGATATCTCTGACACGTGTCAAAYGCATCCTTTTCTCTGCTGTCTCTTTCTCCCCCACTACGCAGTACATAAAAAGATTTAAAAAAAGGTTTTCAGCTCAGCACTCCACTACCCTCCTCCACACTTTTTTTGAGCATTCAACCCTTTTTTTAAAATTAAAAAACCCTAACATAGTGCACCTAATTGAACACATAATTGTTTCATGTAGAGTTTCCCCAGAGAATTATATAATCTCAACCTGTCTTCCTTAGGCAGTGTATAATCATGCAGTCTGCTGGCTCTTTGTTTCTCTTCTTTCTTCTCCCTTTCTTTTTTTTTTCTCCCCAATACTTGTAATAAGTTTTCCACCTTGTCTAGACGTCTCTGACATACACTGCCTTTACCTAATCTTCAACCGGGAGATGTAGCAGCATTCCTCTTTCCACACCTACCTCCAGGATCTCAACACCCGCCGGCTGACAAGTCCTTATTCCAGCATCTCCTCTGACAGTGCTATTTTTACCCCTTCCAGCTGTGTATTTCATCTCATTGAGGGATTTTTATTATTTTTTTTTTAATGTTGCAACTGTTACCCCATTAGGGTGAAGGCTCTCTTTTAATGGGAAAATACCTACAATGACCAAAATTGGCTGCATTTGATGATCAATGGCTTAGGATGCTACAGTAATTAATACAATGCCATTAATAGGTAGGCATGATCAGAAGTTTTCCATTGCAGTAGGCTTGAATAGGAAAAGTATGGATGGGACCTTTTTTTACTATGTTATTTTATGAAAAAAAAGTCAGTTTTGCCTTTCAAAAACTATTTATATATGGCAAGATGGCCGGGATATTTCTTGGAAATTGTGGCTTGCCTGCTTTGCCTTCCATTGTCTCTCTCTCACCGGGCAACATCCCCCTGATACAGCACAGCTGGTGATCCGTCAAACACAGCCTCCATCCCTGGGGAAGGGGTGAACAAGTATAGCACCACGGGAACTGCAGCTGATCAAAGATTCCCCCAAAATTCCCACTGAGCACTGCAGCAGTATTTCAAACTACCATTAAGAGTCCTGGTCAGCATGCTACCACTGGAAAAGCTCCGTTTTCCATAGGCAAAAGGCCCTGTCTTCCCAATCCAGTTTGAATGAGTCCAGTCCTTCAGTTCATGCTAAGACAGAGGTTAAGTTTTGTTTGAGTCTGGCAGGAATCTCCTTTCCCCTGGTTAGTGCACAGCTTCCACTGGGGCACAGAGAGCAGAAAGCAAAATTATTTGCAATCATGTATTTGAAATGTGTAAACAAAATTACCCTGGAGTGAATTCACATCCCTTCAGATCTAGCTTTTCACCAACAAGCTAGCAAATATGTTCCCTGGCAGGAATGTTTGCTGAGACAATAAATCACATTTTTTAGCCCTTTGTTCAAAGTAACACTGAAATATGTAGTGGTGAGTATTTACCTCTCCAACCTGATCATCAGAACTACCCTCATCCACTTGGAGATTAGGAAAATACCACGTAGCTGATGTGTCCAAACACCGAAACTTTGAATCCAAGCAACAGATTTGAAGATTGTGTTTGCACATCCTGAAAAGCCCCAAGTACCTGCACCAACGACAACCTTACAAGGCAACTGCAAAGCCCTGGGGCACTCCAAGTAGGTGAAGAAAGGAGGAAATCGCTTCAAACTGGATTCGGTTCCATTCAGGTTCCCTCACAGGCAACACATCTCATGTTTACACAGGCACTTCTCATATTTTTGAGCTTCCTCAGGCCAGCTGACCAAACAGTTGCTACATTTCTCTTGCAACCTGCTTCTTCCCAGCTTTCCAGGTTCTTGTTCCACCAGAGGCAAGTTATTGCCAGTGACACTGAGACACATCTAAAGCATCACATCTAATTCCTTCCCATCCTTTCTGCATAACCCCAGTCTAACTGGTGTTGGATGTTATACCCTTCAAGCTATGAGCGCTTTGGGAAGGGATTGCCTGTATTTTGAGGACTTTCATCTTCCCAAGCACATAAAGATCCATGGGCATCTTACAGCTTAACTTCATTCTGGTCCCTGAGTGAAAATGGCCTTGTGTTTGAGTATTTAGCCTGGGGTGTTGACCACCCTTTGCTGCCCCGAATAAAAGGTCCCAATCCCAAGCACTTGCCAGTGCCCAGAGCCACAGCCCCAGGTAATGCAGGTGGGCCCACTCACACCTCCCACCCGCACAGGTCCTTGGCTCCGTCTCGCAGCTCTGCCTGACCCCATGGAAAGCAGGCGGTTGCTCTTTTCTGGCCCAATCTAAGGGATGGGGCCACCACATCCCAAGGCCATTGGGTGAGTCAGATCTACCATGTGTTTCCTAATCTAGCCAGCCACTGACACTTGCAACCCATTCACGAATTCACAGAGCAGCCTCTACCAGCAATATTACTAGCAGTCCCAAACATTCCAAATTCATATGCAAGACATCTAAAAGCAATGGTGTGGGTTTTCTTAAATACAGGTTTTTATTTCTCTTTATTTCCCTTTGAATATTAGAGCCTTCAAGGACTGCATTTAGCAGGTTCTTTCAGCAACTGCAATGCGCTTTTGAAAAGAGATGATCCTTTGATCCAGGACCTTAGGCTTTCAATGAAAATCAATATAACATTGCAACAGACTGCTGCAATCCTGATACATATCTCACTTGCAGCACTTGTAAGGAAATGAATCACTTCTAGATAATGATTCATGGGATCCTGAAGTAGCTGCGAGAGAACAGCAGGCTGCACTTCTACATCTGTCACACCACTTCCAGGTGACTCCAGCAATGTGCTCTGCTCTCCAAAGTCCAGAGCTGAGTACATCAGACAGCCCTGGGAGCCAGGAGACCTGGCTTCTTGACTTGTCCACTGACTCATTCACTGACTCCCGGCAAATCACTAGAAATGATTCATTTTATCCCCCTGCAGAACGAGCTGTGAGGGTCACCCCTTTGGTGGAGCAGAAGCTCTCAGTGACCTGCAACTGGGACTCACAACAAACACCATACCGTTATTCCTTGTTAGCAGTGTTGTTCTCATAGCAGGACCACGGCACAGACAACAGCCAAGCAAATTTTTGCAACACCATACAACTGTAGTAGAGGGAAACTAACTGAAGTCCCTCTCCTAATTTAGATGTCACAGAGCAGCAAAAAAATGTAATTTCTTGGTGCTGACCTTTCTTTTGATAAACATCAGTTGGAATTTATTTTTAAGGCTACCTGCCAGAGGCTCTCCACTTGCTCCTTTGTTAAAATATCTGTGAGGCAGCCTCCACTGGATTCCTCCCCTCTCATCATGGGTGAAAAACCACAGGGTTGTATCCAGATTAATAGGCCTTAGGAAATGTGGGCTCTTACCTTAATTAGTCCCCAGTGTTACAGCTGCATCCTTCCATGGAGCTAAGCAGCCTTCTGCAATGGGAGGCAGTGGGAACCCAACAGAAGTAGGACCCAGAGACACCAGTGGCTTGAAACAACATGCGGATGAGACAATCAAGGGAGATGCCAGTCTAGGTGAAGAGAGGAACAAAACCAATATGGTTTAACGTGATCTGCTGCACATGCTGTGCTGTCCATGACCATCATTTGCCACTACCAGCCCATCTGCAACGGCCAAGGCCTTGCCACGATGCCTTGGGCCATTACTGTACCATATGAAAATGCTGTATTTTCCTAACGATGTTCTGTGTGAATGTTACTTCCTCAGTTAGCAGCTCTGATCTGCCAGAATGTTAATGAGAAACTAACAAAGAGCGCCAGGCTAATGCAGAAGCAGTAATGAAGATTAAGCTCTCCCCAGAGAGGATGACATGCCTTCTCAGAGACCTAGTGCACCACAACAGCATTTGGAGGGTCAAAAGTGGGTCAATGAAAGCTAATTAATAGCAAACCTCTCTCTTGTTCTTAATTACGGAGTGGTGCGTAGGGATTTCAAATAAGCTGCTTGGTCCGTTCTAGCCACTGAATTCCCAGGCTGGGACCTGTGAGCTGTGCAGGAATTTGATGGCATAACTGGGCACAGTTCTCTCACTGGGGAACAAGAAGAGCCAGGGAGACTGAGGCGGCCTGGGCTTCATTCCCTGACAGCAACTAGGAGTCTTGGTTTTGGAAGATGGCATTTGATGACCTTCTGTGTAACACAACACAGGACCTCAGTAGGGTCCTGCCTACTACTAGGACAGCAAGTGATTCCTGAGCAGGGATCTCAGGTCAGGCTGAGATTATGCTCTCAACAATAAGCTCCTGGCACCCTCCGGCAGCCTTCGGAGTTGGTTCTCCTACAGGACAATTCCCTGATGCATAATTTATTGCCAAAGGATGCTAGATTTGTACGTGGCTTCAAGGCATGGCCTTAACAAGTCTGTCAAAGAAGGTCTCATCAAGGGTTGTTACCTACACAGACATTACTACTGGCCTGAAAAGCTCCCGAGAACAGAAGCAGCATGGGAAGACCCTGCAACACTGGAGAGCCTTGCCATTTGGGAACGTGACTGAGTTCCCAAGCCTGCTGCTCGCTTCCACTGTGGCCTTATGTCACTTCAGCCCCCTTGCCTCGATTCCTCGCCCAACGCATGAAGGCACTTTGGTGGCAGAAAGCATAGCGTACCAGGTAATGCTCCCATCTCTGGTGCTTGTGTGTCCGCACTGCCTCGTGCAACAGCCTTGCCAGGCCTTCAAGACGTGACCATCACATCTATTTGATGAAGATGCTTCCATTCCTCCTTTGCCTCCCCTAGGTAAACCTACTTAATAGAAAAAACAGCAAACAATTCCCCTGGGCCATCTCTGTGCTGGGAGGGTGAACCGAAGGAGAAAGCACCAAGCTTTGCTGCTCCAGATGAGCCACAAAAGCAGCATGCACTTAGGATTCCTGTCATGCCTGGCTGGAGCCCAAGTGGAAGCAAATCCTCTGCAGGCAGGGCTGTCCTGCCAGCTCCGCAATCTCACAGAGGGAAAACATGCTGGGGCTAAAGAAAAATCAATGACTTTGCACATGTGTTTGCAAGGCTGTATTCAGAGAGGTGACTGGCACTGAAATTGCCCTACTTACCACAAAAGCAGTGACAGTGCCACCACCGCAGCAGGGGACAGACTGACTCCAGGCCTTGTTTCAGTCCTTGTATTCTAATTGGAGCAGGCTGTGCTGCCAGCAAGAAAACAGGATCCTTTACAAGATCAGAGGTACATGTCTCCCACTACGTTTTCAAAGGTAAGCCAACAGCTCCACGACTGCATTTAACTCTTGCCCGGCTGACATCCACAGCACCAGTCCATGCACACTCCCCATGGGAGAAAAGAAAGGGTTGAGGGGGGAAATCAATAGGCTGCAAAGATTTACAGTGGCTGCTGCAGTCGGGGACACAGCAGCACGTTCTGCTGGAAGCATCAGTGTCTGGGTGAACACTTCTGACATGCAGCTCGCCTTTGAGAAATGTGCAGCTTTACTGCTGGATAAACAAGAGTCACGTCGCACATCAGCAGAGTGAACAGAAACCATCCTAATTCTGCCTGACCTCTCACATGGGACTAATCATCTGCCCTCTCGCATTTTATGCTGGGCAGTACCATTGCTCATACATTTAGATGTCCTCACCAAGCGGTGTTGGCAAGGACTATGGAACAGAGCTGCCACCCTTAGACCACACGCAGGCATCATGCTCTGGGGGCCAGAGGGTTCTTCCCACTCACACCCTCTGGTGAGCATCCCAGGTCCTTCTGCTAGGCTCTAGTGTGAGTGGAGGACTGAAGTGGGCATTAGCAGGGGCTGGTTCAGGCTGTAGGTCTCTGTCTAGAGGCGTTCTGTCCCTCTTGCTAGGAACACGCTGCCCACGCACCCAGGAGAAACGCTGCTCCCTCAACATCTGAATAAAATGCCTTGGATATTCTGCTAAGCTGAGCATTTAAAGGAAGTATGTACCCACCTCCCACTGATAGCAGAAGGACTTAGGCACCTAATTCTGCTAGGCTCCTTTGAAAACCCTGGATTTCAATGCTCAAAGGTCTGCTCTAATTAGCCAAATAATTGCCCATGTCATGTCTGTGCTCTTAAACGATTGGCAGTAGAGCTAACTTACACTGATTCACCTTCTTCTGACTCACAGTCATTTATTTGCACTATTTCCAGCACTGGGAGTTGAAATAATGATACATGTTTTCCGTACATTCACAAGAGAATTCATAAACACCATGAATGCATGACTTCATGTCCAGCCATGCCAGGCTCTCCTAACTTCTCGACCAAATAAAAACAACCAGATCTATTTTGAACTGTAGGCATGCTGAACCAAGTTTGGGGAAATACTAATCCAGGGAAATCCTCTTTTTCCCCATTTTTAAGGCAAATTCCAGCACTGTGAAAGCTTTGAAGGTTGTCAGGATCTAAGACAAAGTGTTTCCTCTTTACTACAGAATTAGCCCCTCCTGGCTGGTCTTGGCTTGTGTCTCCATACTGTGAAGGAGGGGATGCTTAGAGGGCTGAAAAAGCCCTCCTGGCTCCATGGTGCTTTTCTAGTTTTGAGTTTACAACTGCCCGACAGCTGGTGCTAGCTATGACACAGACTGTCCCCCAGCACACAGCACCAAACAGCTCTCAGCAAGGTCAACGCAAGCTATGTCCAGCTGTGACACAAGGCTCTGAGCCCTTCACATTTATTCCTTCCACTATTGTCCAGACTTCATCCTGGTGGCCTAACATCCCATAGCCCACGAGGGTCACTTTCCTTTAACACTTTGGAGCTTCAGCAGGGATGCTTGCCTAAATAAAAAGCAGCAGGGGATTGATTTCAGCTTCTAAATTCAACCGTCAACTAAGGTGCATTTCTAGACTTGTGTTAAGCAGTAGAGGGACCCCTTGCCCATCATCGTTAGGTGCTTGAACCCAAGGCCACTGAAATCACAGGAAGATGGCATACAGAAGCCAAGGTACTGGGACCCTAGCAAATTCATCTACAATTAAACTGAACCATCTATCCCAGGATACATCACACCACATCTGACCGTTTCAGGAGGTGAACCAATGGAGATAAAACTGCTAACTCGACTCTCAAGCCAGCATAATGCCCTTGGCTTTAGCTGAACACAGAATTAGGGGAGCTTCTCCCAGAGCCTGACTCTGAATCACTCTCCAAAATCTGAATCACTTGGTTTCAGCTCAGCCATCAGCTCCAGCTAAGAGCAAAATGACCGTAGCTCCCTACGAGTAGTTCCCCCAGGGAAGTACTCGTCAGCTGCAAAACCACCTTAGAGCCTTCCCACAAGAGAGGAACTGAGAGTGCCCCGGCTGTGCCGGCTCTGCCGGGTGGTGTGGTGGGAAGCAGTGGGGTGGCAGGGTGCTGCAAGAACAGCTGGTCCTGGGGCAGGATGGCTTTTGATTTTTTTATTTGGCTTTATGCATACTGAAGAGAGACCCTCAAACTCCATGAAAATCAAGGGGACATGAGCTCTGCTTTAGGCCTCTTAGACAGGCTAATGCTTACAGCAGTCAGTACTACCAGACAAAATGGTTTCTTGAGAAAGGAGGAAGGGTTTCGTGCTAAGTAGATCTCTCTTTCTTGTGCCATGGCAGTGGAAAGCTGGGCAGGGGGTAGCTCCCATATGAGCACAATCCAGGATCAGTTTGGGACCATAAAGTGGTTCAGTTCATGACAAGCTCTGGCAAAGCTGTTCCACAACTGCTTTATCTCCAGCTCCCACTATCTCACATTTCCTCTAGTCCCTACAAGCACAGCAATCGGATAGTCATGGCTGGGAGCAGAAAGGAAGCTGCCTAAAGCCTCCAAGTCCCACCTTCGAAGGGCACTGAAGACAAGCCATGCCTGGGTGGCACGATCCACCAGAGCCACAGATGTCTTTTTAGCAGCACATGCAGGCAGTGGTCTGCTTGTTCCTGTTGCGTTGTAGGAATACAGGAGCACCTTAGAGCTTCCTGACTGACTTCCAGCTAGTGCCCTATAATCTGTTCCTTAATATCAGTTGTCATCTCTGCCACTTCAGGGATTTTTACCAGCTGTGCTCTGCTAGAGGAATGCAACGTGGCCACCAACTTGACATGAAGATCAGGCTGACCCTGTTTACTGTGGGTTTGCCCAGGCCACCCCACCAAGAATCTCATGGATCTCACCTGTGGAGCTGCAACCAGTCCGCTTTGCCTTTAAAAAAGGGACAGTGCTAGACAGACTACTTTTGCGACCCACTTACATGCCAGAGACTCAGCTCCTCTAAAAAAATAGGACAATTAGAGAATTTAATTGCTGTGACTTTGCAAACAGCCTTTTGTCATGTTAAACACCGAGCACTAAGCCAGGATCAATGGACATAAGGCAAAATCGAGCCCTGCCTGTCCGAGCTCTGCAGTCATGTAACCAGCGAGACTGAACTGCTGAGCAGGGACGATGATGGTGTGAGGCTGAGATGGAAAATAGCCTATCTGGCAGCCATCAGCAACGCTGTCAGCACTGCAGCTCCTTGGAGAGGCTCAGCAGAGAGGCCAAGGCTTGAAGGTCTGTGGCAGAGTCAGGCAGAGTCAGTGCTGACCTCTCCATTGATTCCTCTCAGTTCAGGATCTGGCCCTGACCAAAGCAGGTCACAGCAAGGAAGTCATTTGACGGGAGGACAGAAGTGGTCCATGATGTGTGACCAAGCTCTGACTTTCTGGCTGGAACCTAAAAACTGTATGGTTGTGCTCGCAGGACTGCACCCACCCCCTGTGCCGGGGATCACTGTGCTGGGGCTGAACCCCTGCTCTCTGCACAGCTCAGTGCGGGGTTCATCACTCTTCAGCCACCAAGCCTTGGTGCTGCTCTACCGAAATCTCACTGACTTGGGGAAGTTTCTGTCTCCCTGCAACCTACCACAGAGACACAGCCCACGGCCAGACATGGCTGCCTGTGCACAGCAGGGTGACCTTGAGTCCCCACGGTTCTTCACTTGGCAGTGCAATAACAAACAAAACCCAAACCACTGCTGAGTACCTCTGATGGATGCATAAATCATACCACTTCCCTCCAAGTCAACAGAATAATTCCAGGTGATACCAGCTCAACACCTGAAGCTCAGACTCTCCCTCCTTGCTACACGCCTACGGCAAAGCTTCCCAGCAGGCGAATGGCTCCAGCCATTCCCTAAGCCTGAGGGTAGTAACTGAACTCCCAGCATATGGTTTGTCACGTAGGGGCAAGACTAGCTGTGTGCTTTAAAGTAAGCTTCTGCTTAAGTACTTACTTAATTGGGCTTTACTGCAGTGCTTAAATACAGTTTAGAGGTAATTTCTCAAAAGCATCTCAGTGGTTGGAGGATCCCAGTCCTCCTGCCGCTCGCTATGACTCAGGCTCCTAATACACAAGGTGGTCACTAGAAGATGTTCTCAAGGTGGTTTGAAACTCTCTGCCTCCATTTCCTCAGCTTTCTAGGGGTCATTACAGGAGATCTGTGAGGGGAAATGAATGTTTGTAAGATACATAATTGAATGGAATAAATAACAATTAGTGTAACGAGAGGATAAGTATTAAACTGATTAAAAGCTATCCAAGCTGAACAGAATTAAAAATAAATGAAACCCAGCTACAAGCCTAATGAACAATTGCTTCACAACTGTTCCTAACTCATCCTTCAAATAAAAAAAGAAACACTTTTAAATAAAATTACAGATTTTTTTGAAATAAAAATGTTTGTTAAGAAAAAAAAAATCAAATAGGGCCTTATAAGGATTCATTTAAGTTGTACATAGAAAATAAGTCAAAGCTCCTACTTCCCCCCAGTATGCATTGTAAGAAATCATCAACCGCTTTTCTGCCCATTCATAAGCAAGTCCTCTCTCTCCCCTTGCCTCCTGGACGCTGTGTGCTCGTCCGGCATTAAGGACAGCCAAATGCAATTTAACCAAATTCACACCTTCCACTCCATAATCTGTGATCTCTGCATCAACCTTCTGTGCAGATAAGGAGGGCCACAAGAGGTCAAATGCACCACTTGGTAATGGTCTCTCCCTTTTCTTGGTTTTTTGTTCTCTGCACAATGACATCTCCCAGCTTTGAGATCCTATTTATACTCTGAGCACATGGCACCTCATAGTCAGGCCACGGCTGATGCTTTTTGTAGGCACAAAAGCCTCGGTTTAGCACAAATCCAATTTTAAATGCAAAAGCAGGCTCTCAAAAAAGAAAAAAAAAGCAACCCATCAAGGTACCAGACTGTGTGATGGATATTAGCCATGTATTTAAGTGTCTTGCTGAATCAGGGCCATGGCCTATTGATTACAGATGACATATTAATGACGTAATTTTCTCAGAAATGATGATGGCGTCTGTATCTTGGCCAAGGTTATCCAACACGTACAGCAACGCAGACCGACATGGGAGTTACCCACAGCCTGTGGACAGTCCTAACAACAGCCCGTGGATTTGCCCCCACTCCCCCTGGCCTGACGGCACACCTTTACATGCCCCGTGGGTCCAGCACGGCGGGTCCACGGGGTTGGCAGCACCTTGTCCTGCCTGCACCTTGTCCTGCTGGGGGCAAATCTGAGCAGGGAAAATTTGTGCTAATTGCAGATGGACTGTGCAGGGGTTTATAGCTGTGCTTAACCATACAAGTCACTAAATGAGACTTAACTAATAAAAATTAATTAGCTAGCATTAATCAATTAAAATCAATTAGCAAACACTATAATAACAGCTGTACAGTAAGGTTGCAAAGGAAAGTCTATTCAAGATCCAGACTAATGCTCCAGCGCCATTCCCACTGTCTATATTTAATACTACCGCCGTCTTAATATCTAGGGCCAGTTCCCTACATGGAGTGAATCTGGAGACTGCTAGTTCGGTGCCTGCCAAGCACCAGGCGTGGCTCTGCCCTCACTGTTACAGGTGGAGCTGCGGACAGAAGAAACAGCTATCACACAAAAGACGGTGCTTTTCTCTGCGGTACGTTGCAAAGGGCTGACCCAACTACAAGGGCCAGCTTGCTGTGTGGTCCCCATCCTTGGATCCCCTCAGCCAACCCTAGGAATATACAGAGCCAGAATATACAAATCTCATCTCATTTATCCTGAGCACCATCATATACTCCTAACAGGGTCTGTGGCCTCTTCATCTTCCCATGGCATTGCCACAAGGTGCAAGCCTGTGCTTACAGCACCTTGTAAATAGAGCCAAAGTGGTTTAGAAGATGGGATCCCACCAGTCTGGACCACTACTCCCAGTTCTGGGGAACGGAAGTTTTGATGGTGGTAGCTTACTTCTCTTGTGTAAGCCTAGGAAGCTGGAGCATGCAGCGCGAGCAAGGCAAAATATTAGGGCCATATTGTGCTGTAAATACTGCAGCAGGGGAATACCCGCAGACTGTCAATTCAACATCGCATTGGCAAGAGCTGTTTTTATTGACATCTGCTGTTTTCATCATTGCATAAGGAAACAGAAAGGAGGAGATGTTCAAAAACAGTATCCAGGCCAGGTCCTGGGAAGCTGCACTCTGTGTGTGTCGGTGTACCCGTCCTGAAGCACCTGAGCCATACGCTGCTGCACCTACTCAAAGCACAGGAGATTTCCCCTCTCCTCCCTCTTGCATCTTTTCCCCAAATCCATTTTCAAGCCACACAGCTTTCTGACACCCACCCACACATGAGCCTATTGCCGGGTGGGGTTTCATTTACAATATATAGGGGACAGCAATCACCTGCAGTGTCCCCAGGAGCGGTATGGATTCCCCCAGGAGTTAACTCCAGGAGATCCAGGCACCTGGGCAGACATGGCACTTTGCCACCCGTGCCCTTCTCAGAAGCAACCAGCTTCCCCATTCACATCCCAGAGGCTTCCCTGAATTAAAGCTGGTTCACGCTCAGCAGCAAAGCCCTGGCACAGTGGTCTGCTGTTCGGCAGGGCAGCGCTGAAGTTAATGATGCAGGAGAGTAGTCGGGTGTGACTTTGAAGAAAGGGGAGAATGTGCTTCTAGTTTTTCCATAATAGTTAATCATTAAAACCTTTCATGGTCACAGAAGGTGCTGGCCTCCTTACAAGCTCCCCTTATCAGCCATAATTATTTCCTGATCAGCTCTCGCCTAACTACCTGGCAGACTTATGCACAACACCCTTGAATCACCTGACTGCACTTATTGCCCTATATTCCCAGCCAAATGGGCCTCTGCTGTGTCAGCTGCAATATTTACAGCATGTTATTTCCCCCAGCCCATGCCCAAACATAAAAGCTGTTCTGCCCCCTGCCTTCCCCTTTATACCATCTCTCTTTCCGTGACGAAGCAAAACAGAGCAGTCATCTAAATACCTCAGCACTTCTTTCTCCTCTTCTCCCCCAAATGCAACAGCTCCTCTTGTGTAAAGCCCAGGGGGGTACTGCTGCCATCTCCCTAATCCCACTTTAAGTTTTCAATCATTTTAATTCTACGGATATTGCCTAGATATCTAAATTAATGCATTTCTATTTACACTTCTGTCCTTTTTTATTTTCTGACAAAGACTAGCTCACCTCCCTAGAGGAGAGAAACGTAAATCCATGTGATAGACCTAAACATGTCACCCACACAGTGTATTATTTGCCGTGTCAGAGCCTGCTTCCTGGGTAGGAGAGTTCAGAGTTACCAACTTAACTCTGTTATTGAATAAAAACAGATAGAATAACCCTGACCAGCAAGGTTGGTCTGAACAGATGAAGTCAAATCCTGAAGCCCTATATGAGTGGAGCCAGTGAAAATTTTCAAGAGCAGGAAGAGGGCTTGTACTTAGGTAAATAAAAGCAACTTAGATAAATAAAAGCAAGAACTGGAAATCCAGTCCTTATTGCAGCTCTGATTAACAGGTAGGAATTCACCTGTTCTCAATGAAGTAGAAGAAGCTGTATAGTCTATAGGTAGCACATGCCTATGTATACACATGTGCTGTACAACAAGAGCTTTATATCAAAACATATACAAAAGGGGACAGAGGTCCCCAGACATGGAGGGGAAGAATCAAGAAATGGGAACATGGTATTTCATGATCAAATTCATTTTCTCAGTGAGACAATAACATCTACAAAAAGGAATAAAAATGCACTGAAGGGGGATTTCATCTTCACTGCTTAAGTTTAGGAAAAAACTGTTTTGGGGAAATTCAAAACCACAAAATGAGCAGGGGATGTACATGGAATAACCCCAGGGCCAGATTACATTGCTGTTACTTAACAGCACCAGTGTCTGATACATGGCTGACTCCGCATGCAGGAGATTGCAAGGTCATTCCAAAACACTTGCAATCTACAACTCAAACCAATGTTTCCTCTTTCTTTCTAGCATAGCAACCACGTAAACCAGCCAGTAATTCAGAGAGTTCTCAAATATGACCAAGAATTTGGAAATGCTCTGCTCTCCTTGTCTTGCTCGCTGCAGTCAGGTCACTTCCAAGGCAGACCAAACAGATGTGCACCAGCAGGACACTGGCCATGCTCCAAGAGCACAAATAATACACTGGCAAAGTATAAAATAAGAAGTGTCTACCCGCATGTGCAGTTCTTCACTTCATGAGCATACTGTGCTTCCTTCTGCTCTCACAGTCATCTATCATTTTGCCTGGGGCTGCTCCAGATAATGCTTTAAAAATGCCAGCTCAAGGCTCAGGAATGGTCACGAAGGCATGCAGGATCTCAGAAAGTATTACTGAAAGGCTAGAGAAAAAGAAGGTAAAGCCTTCCTTTTTTAAAGCCACCATAAAAAAATGGCTCTGTGATGCACCTAAGTCATGATTCCTGTGGAGGGGTCTCATCATCCTCTCTTGGAAAGTATAGGCAACACATGGAAAAGAACGGACTGACCAGTGATTTTGCATACTGCACAACTCCTGTCTCCATGTGGGAGGATGCCTCAGCTCAGAAAAGAGATGGCAGGGGGCGGTGACTGAGGTCTGTAGAGACACAAAGGGCAGAAAGGCGATTAAAGCACAATCAGTTCAGTACTTCCCACAAAAAAACCCCCMAAAAAACCCACAAACAAAAACCAAACCAAAAACAACAAACAAACAAACAAACAAAAACCAAACCTAGAACCACTGCAAGTACCAGGTCCACCAAAAATCACCAGGATGCTGATGCCAGAAGATGGGACGATGGGCCAGAGGTTATGCCAGAGGAAGGATCACGCTACGAACAGTTTCTCTCTTACACTTCCCCTAAGCATGCATTACTGGTCACAGCCAGGGACAGGGTACTGGGTTAAGGTGAGCCTTTGGCCAGAGCCAGTACAGATGCTCCAATGTTCATGGTCTCACTTACTGGGGATAAGCTGAGAGCTAATATTAGAAAACAAGCCACCTTCCACCCAGAGCAATACCCAGGTATGTAGCTCTTGGAAGCTGCTCATTTGATTTCTTGCAACCTTTTATTTCAGACACTGTTCCTGTTGCTTTCTTTCAGCTTTTTTTTTTTTAGCATTAAAAATACACCCTGATTTTAAATTACAGTGAAATACGCTGCAATAAGCAGCCTTGCAGCTTGGTGTCAGCTGTCTGTCCACAAATAATAGCTCCCCCTTTACTGCTGCCTGTCCACGTGCCCTGACCCTTAACTAAAGAGGTCTCTTCTAGAGTGAGCCCAGAACTCATTCCCTGTGGTGCGTTCAGTCTTCGGCCTCTCTGCCGAGACAGCCAACACCAGTAGCAATTATGGAAGTCACTCACTGTGATGTGATGTCCTGTCCATGGGGCACGCAAGTCAAACTACTCCTGCAAGACCCACTGGGGTGGGGGAGTCACCATGGAGCAGAACCCAGCTCGCTTTACTCTGCACAGCACGTCTCACTCTTTCATTATAACATCACCACAGCTTGACCTAACCATTGAACTATCTAATGCAACATGCCTACTGTAATCAGCAGCCATGAAAATTAATAGCACCGTTCTTTCAATTTTCAATGCAGTTTGAGAGACTTTAATCAAATCTGATGAGGGGCAACAGCCAGTGATGAAGTTATGCAGGAGGGAGGGAGCGTGTTACCTGCACTGCAGTTGTGCCCTCTGTCAGTGCTCTTAAAAGTCTGCTACCAGAGGAACTTGAACAACATTTTAGAGGGTATCTTGGCACTACCAGATCACACAGGGCAAGCTACAGCTGTGTATTTTGAGCTGTGCCATTCTTTTTTTTCAAGTTCACCTATCTGCTTAATTGCCATAGATGGTGTTGAACCTTCCCCAATGTTCCAAAAAGGTTGCTACTTCCTTGGTTTTCAATGGATTTCTGTGCAATTTTCCCCCTGAAGACAGATTTAGGACCCTGGCCTTTAGCAAATACCTGTATCTTCTTGTTCAGGCCTTACTGAGCTGTCGCTGGGACATGTTCCCAATGCTGCAGTTCCTGGTTCACTGCAGGCGTAGGTGGGAGCTTGCTGGCTTTTGCCAGCTTAGAGCCTGTGCCCACGAGCCCCAGGGTGTGCAGGGCCCTTCACCACCATCAAGCTTCATCTTGCCCATCTGCTGCTCAGCCTTGTTTAACCACAGGGAGGGAGGCAGGGAATTGTTTCCTGCCTTCCGAGAAACGTTTCATGGAACTGGAAAAGGCTTATCAGTATTTTTCTGAAGGAGGTTTCGGTTCCCAGGTAAGCTTTCTTTTCTAAAATCCAACTGAAAAACAYATACAACCCCCCAAAGAAATCCCACCTAGGGAGGCAGAGGTGTGGGAAAAGTTGGGTTTTGGTTAGCAAAACCTGAGCATTTTGCTTGGGTTCCCCCTCTCATGCCCCCCCAAAAAAGCCCTGAAAATTTCCTGCTAGAAATAGCTGCTTTTGGAACACACATACCTATCAAAAAGCCCCAGCTTCCAATGGAAAAAATAAAAAAAAAAGGCTTCTGAGTTGCTTTATGTTCTGAACCAAGCCAAGAGACAGGGCTGGTGACTGAATCATACCACAGTGCATCTCACGGACCAGTGCAAATCACTGCCTTCTGCTCACATGCGTGCCCCAAAGACGATTTCAGGCGCTCCTCCCGCTCTATCGAAGCTGCAGCTCCCAAGCCCACCGTGCCCTGTGCTAAGCTGCCAGGGCTCCTCGCTCCCAGGAGGGCATCCCCACCACCGGCACAGACAGATGCCATCAGTCACATCCATTTCCTGTGGCACAGTCAATCTGTCAGCCCCAGTGACAGCTCTGCATCTTGATGGCTCTCGAAGCCAGCAGCTCTGCCAGCACCCGGAGCAGAGCCAACACTGCTGAATGCAGACAGAGGTCTGGGCCTGCCTTTGCACTTCTAAAGTCACAGTGGTTGCTCTCTTATGAGTAAATAGCTTTCATTCCACTTTGTGGGCCTGGTTTTTCCATTTCCCCATGCCTGGCTCTTTCTCATTACAAAAAACCAACCCACCCTTACTACTAGTCATGTATAAGAGTTCACGTGCAAAGCCCCTGGTCTCCAGCTCCCAGAAGAGAGCACTGGAAGGCAAAAACAGGAAAACAAACTGCATTAATATGATTTATCTTTTTTTTGCACTGGGGCTCCACCCTCTCTTTCAAGACCATGCATTCAGATAATGAGAAACAGGGCATTCCCACCCCTCTCATGCACAATCCCCTTTTTATTTCCTACGCAATGAGGAATTAAGACATGAGACTTTCTCAACCACTTCCCACAAAGAGCTGTCTCTGGCTTTGACTTTGATAATCCAGCTTGACTGATCTTTCTCCGGCAGTGGCACTGGCGTCAGCAGCCAAAGCGATGGATGGGCTTTACAGCTCAAACGGCCTTTGGGGTAGCTGGTTGAAGATAGGTGCCTAAAACTCTCAATTTATGCTTCCTCAAGTTCCTAAGCCACAGGTTGTTCATGGATACCTTTTTCCTTTACTGTTAGCTTTGAAACAGGAGCAAAACAAAGAAGGTGAGACTCTCAAGTAGCTATGTTGCATCCATTGCTAGAGGAAAGTGAATTATATGACTGGGAAGTGGCAGTGGCTGCCCAAATTCTCTACCATCCCAAATTCCTGATGACATTGGCTCATACACTGCTTTTCTAGTTTCTCTTCTTTATCTGAATTTTTACTCCATGTCTCCTGGGCCAGGTATGATAGGAGTGAATGCTATTGCCTACAGGTAGAAAATGAAGGTAGGAGACATGGGAAGACCAATAGTTGAGCTGCCACAAAAGACAAAATGGCATCAGCGTAGTCTCTGTGCATCCTGGAAAGATGCACACTAGTGACTTTAGGCGGTTGTTAGAGACACCGCAGTTGTCAGGTCACAATTTCAGCTAAACTCATATTCTGCTAAATCTTTCTCAAGTTATCTCTGTCATCAGAGGATTTGTGATCACTTGGGTAATATAAAAATGGCTGAAACTTTAAATGCAGTCAGATTGATAGGTCCCATTAAGACACTCATCAAAAGCTACTGAAAACCTACTGATTTATGGCTACCAGCAGGAAAGTTTCGTTACAGGCAGTTACATTTTTCTTCTTCAGCTTTCAGAGGTGCTTTTGTAGAGGTTTCACTGTTCAAGTATTTAGAGCTTAATGAATACTCAAACAATTGTCTGATTTTAAGCTCTCAAGACTGCCAGCGATGACTGAGGTTGAAGATAACTTAGAAAAGGGCCCAATAGCAAGAGGTGAGCACTGAGGCTCCTACTGATAAGTGCAATTGCTTGGTGCCCTTCAGAGCTTAAATTCATGACCAAGTTACCGCAGAATAAATGTAAATGCACTTCAGCTGACCCCAGCAACTAGCCGTGTACATGCTCTTAACCCACAGCAAAGAGTGATCCAAGTGACATAGAGATGCATGTACGTAGACAGCAGTAAACGTAGGCCAGGGCTGAGCTGAACAC
Source organism: Phoebastria nigripes (assembly GCA_035582835.1). NCBI lineage: Eukaryota > Metazoa > Chordata > Aves > Procellariiformes > Diomedeidae > Phoebastria > Phoebastria nigripes. The sequence continues at coordinate 346,846 of JAYKAV010002841.1, read as the reverse complement.
AGACCCAAACACCCTTCAAAGTTGAAAATGGGAAAGAAAATTGTTCATTTGGTTCTCCCACGCTGACACAGACTTATAGCCATTTCCAGGGCAGGGACTGAGAGGGTACTCCGAGATCTTTCTGTTTGACATAAATGTACTTTGTACTTAACATCTTGGAGGCACAAATCTGTGCTGGCCCTCCTGGAGTCCAACAGCCAGGAGATCCTGAGCACAAGCAGACAGCAAAACTAAGTTGTATCTCAACACCTGAGAAGTGTTGGGACTGACAAGCAGTTGTGTTTCATCAAGGAATGTGACATCCAACCTGCTTTCTCATTATAAAAGCAGCAGGACTACGTTTTTAGGAAGGAGCCAGTTTCGACTTTCTTTGTACTTGAGGACTTTCCCAACCATCATACAACCATAGAGTAAACAGATGTACCAGGGTGAGTTCGGGTAAAGGGTGACTCAGGATTTCTGAGGCAGCATCAAGTGCAAACAAGACCTTTGAGATGAATTACTGACTGCCTCAAAGTGAAACAGCACTGACAGATGCACTCTGTGTCACAGGACAGTCACCTTTTTCTCTTCAGAGGTGATTCTTCCTGGACATCAGACCTATGAAAGTGGCACCTTCCACCACAGAAGTGATGTGCAGCCATTTCCTCCCAGTACATAAGGGAGACAACACATATGTGTGGTCACACCATGTGCCCCATTGCCTCTGGGAATTGTTGTCCAATTTCAACTGACATTGGAACAAGAGAAGCTGCCAAGATACCGAGTTCCTATGAATTTTGAGAAAACTAGGGGCCAAACAGAGCAGAAAGTCTCTATTGGTGCCCCTCCTATGGGAAGGGCTGATAAACTGAGCTCTCCCTCGACACCAGAGAACACCCAGAAGGACATGTTAGAAAGCAGATCTGACTCCTACTGCTGCTTGTGAAACTGCTGGTATCTTCCCCCATTACTCTGTGATGCACCCTGATGTTCTCCAAGCAGTTGGGCTCCTGTCATGTAAGAGCCTTCCTGCTCCCGACCGCTCGCTTGCTGGGCTTGGACTTTAAAGATACTCTGCCTTTATCCATAGCTTGGGGGTGGCTGTGCATTCGTAGTTCAAACCCTGTGGTTTTCTTYTCAGAAAAGGCAGTGGTTCCCAAAAACCTCTGCTGGGCTTTGGAGCCCAAACTCTACTGGCTTTCAAAGGGGACTTTTCCTCCTCATTGCTTGCAGTGCCTGAAACCCTCTCAAGTCAGTTTGTTCCTGTAAATGCTTCGAGACTCTTCCAGCTTCCTAGAGTGCTCTGAGCTCTCATCCTTGGGATCCCTTTGGAGGCAGGCCTGGAGGATGCCCAGCTAACAACCCACTTTCCTGCCACGCTGGGGGATCCAATTCAAAGCCTGACTGTGCAGGAAGCTAAGTCYTGATTTTGGTCGGTCTGCAGAACAACTCATGTCTCCACTATCTGTGAGAGAAATTCTTAAACCTTTTCTCACAGTGAGTAGCAGCTGACGCTCTTAATCATCACAGAGAAGAAAGGGGAAGGATGGAAAAACGTCTGCCTCCCAGTCCTCTTACCGAGGCTTTAGGATGAGACCTTTCCTCAGTGGCGGCTGATTCTCCTCCAACTTTCTACATTGTTCCTTTGAAGCATCCCGCTCTTACATCCTGTTGAAAACAAGATACTGGTAGTCTTAGTGGGCAAGTTATTACAGTCTTCCCCAAGCAACCAAGAAAACTGCAGACAAGCCAAGTGAGAATCCTTCCCATATCTATTATGAAATGACCCTCTGAGACTGGAAATACTGAAACAGTCTAACAGTAGGATAGAGTACCAGCACAATATCAAAGCCTCTAAAACAGAAGTTCCCCAGATTTTCCAGTCCTCCCTTGTTGTTCAAAGACTCCTCCTCCACCAAAGCTCAAACCCTCGCAGGACCAACAGATCATGTGAGAGGCATCAGAGGATTATTAATTTGAAAGAAATGGGTGGAAAGTGTGTCAAGCACGCCCAATCTTTGAACTGGGTACTTTAGAAGATCATTGCAAAATAAAAGGCAACTGCACATTCATTTCTCTTTAGAAAGAACATATTGCATAAAGCCACAAAAGTTACATGACCTTCATGTGAAGGAGAACAGAAGGAGCAATCTTCACTCGTAAATTGACTTGGAAAGGCAACAAAGCAATGCCCAGTTTTCACCAGCTGAAGATACGACCAAATGTCTGCAGTACACTGAAGATAAAACTATAAGGCCTATTCATTGCGAATGCTTCTGGGCATACGTTAATCAGTGAGAAATTTCTTTGCAGAGGTGATTATGGTGCAAATAGAAGTCCATTAATTTCGCCTATTATGAAGATTGTGCCTTCCTCTTAAAGCATGCACTGGAGGGTGGGATCTATTAACATCGTCTGGCTACAGGAAAGCCTACATTCTCAGAGTTGTTTCTGTCTGGTAGCTTGCATTTCCTGCAATATCACCTTTACCGTGTCCTCTCCAAATCCCTGTCCAGAAGACAGGCCAACACCAGAACAAACGTTTTTCCCATTGACACTGACTGATCCAGCTGCATTGAGCAACGCAACAAGGATCTATGCCTTGTCCCCATTCTGGCAACATATGGGAGAGATACAAATCAACACCTCTGAACTGAAGGTTGTTGTTAATGTGCCCTCAAAGGATAATGACACTGGCCATCAGCCTAGAGATCACGGCACAGTCGGTGCTTTGTTTAGGTTTATTTCCTTCTAAAAGTGAAAGAGGATGCTCTGTATTTTCTACAGCAATATAGAGACCTGAAAGGGGAACTTTCTTTTTGTAGAAAAGCCCCGCAGCTCCTGTTGTGTAGCAGATGGCAAAGGAATGAATGGTGCACATCCATACCATCCCAGTCCGTATCACTGGCATCTCTAAAACACCCCAGAACTTGGTGGCATCACCACTGAGGTCATATCCAGCATTTTACACTCTAAGACCCTTACAGAACTTTATATTGGAGACACTAATGCTGGTCTCATATTCACTGACAGAGAAATTAAGATACAAAAAAACATATATATGACCAGTATTCAACTAACCAGCAGCCAAACCAGGAATAAAAAAAGTTCAACCGTGGGGACATCTGGCTTGTGAGCCATCTACCTGAGACAATGTAGAGCTAAGACTTCCAAACACCCTTTCTGACAATCTTAAGCAGGATGCACATATGAAATCATCTAAATGCATTGCCAAAAAAAAAAAAAACCAAACCCAAAACCAAACAAAAAACACCTACATGAATGCCAGCTAGGTCTCTTATTTGCTCAGGAAAAAGTCTTGGCAAGCAAGTAGTGCTGACCTGGTCCCATACAGTGCACATGAGAGAGTTCTGATTCCCTCTAGTTTTGATAAGGAAATTATAAGCAAGGGGATATTTTGTAACCAAAATTACCCGCACACAAACATTCAGCAAGGGATAGTCATAACATCAAAAGGAAACAGATTTACGGAGTTTTCTTTTCATATAATACAAGTACAACTCCTCGTACTCACAGAAGCACTGGGCACAGTGGGACAGAGGGCCTTCTGGCCCTAATTCCTAGGCATACCGAATGTTGGCTAAGGCAGGATGCTGTATTACACAGACCCAATCAAAATAGCATTTCAAATTAGCTTCTTTCCCTGAAACTGAAAAAAACATCTCATGCAGGAGTTTGGCTTACTTCATGAAAAAGAGCTTGGTCTGTTTGAGAAAGTGAGCTCTTGACAGCCTGACCTTCAAGAGCAAGGCTGCTCCGCTGTTACAGGCCTGACGTGACACTTGCTGTTCTCCAAGGTAGGACAGCACGAGTCTTTCCATGTGATCTCTGCTCCCCCACTTCGTTGCTGGCCTTCCCAATCGGGTTCTGTACCCCTTTTACTTTCATTGCAAATCCCTCAAATATTTTCTGTGCACACACCTATTAATGAGAACGTCTTGACAAAGCACCACCGCCTATGCAGATGACTTGTTTTATTACCCTGAAGTGTAAGGGCTTGTGGTGTGGATTGGAGGGAGCTGCTTACCTGCACAGCTGAAGTACGTAGCATGGCTTGATGTTCCAGCTCTCCGAGCACAGGAGCCATACCTTCAGATCTGCACCAACAACAGGCAGCTACCAAATTTTGGATGGCATTGAACTAGGTGTCCTTCAGATCTTAATCACTTGTTCCCTCCCAAAGGTTCACAAGATGAGAGATCTAAAACATAGATAGAAGTAAAAAATAAATTAAAAAGACATGCTAACTGATGCACATGCGCTCACCCCCAGTGTCCTGCCACAATTACCCATTTATTTTGTTATGGGCCTAATTTTCAGACTTTGCCAACAGTTTCCATAACGTAAAGGGAGAAGCTTGGAAAATGAGTCACACCATTGTGTCACCCCGGCACCTTCCACAGCGGTCAGCTGCAAGCTGCCAACATGGTGGCACTGTGCTTCAGGGGACCTGGTGGATGGCCCCCCTGGTTTCCACCTTCAGACAGGCAGGCTGGCATTGGCACAGGCTGCAGATGGGCTCACACAGTAACTTACTGTGCTCCTTAAAAAGAAAAATCCTGAAAGGATCTCTAACCATAGGGAAAACTTCCATAAAAAGCATTTTAAAAAGTTCTCCACGGAAAGAGAACTTCTTGGCACATGCTGCTCCAATTTAGATCAGTATTATGATGCCACAGAAATAGAAGAAAATAGGTATCTTTTCTGTAGGAGTTCAGCAGGAATGGAGGCAAACCCACCTCCCCCCACCATCCCAGACAAAGATGACTCTCAAAGTCCAACATTAGACTCAAAAGTCAGCTTCGTTGACTCCAGCTTTGCATCTGCCCATTTCCATAGGCTCCACTGGAGCCATTCCAAATTTATTCCTTTCTCTTTAGTTTACAAGTTTATTAGCAGTAGACTGAAAGAAGAAAAGGCCATTCCTTCATTAAAAAAATGGGCTGAGCCCTTTCTGGATACTGAGATGCCAAACTTCCCATAGTCTGAGCTTCATCCATCCACACCAGTAGAGTTCACAGGAAGGCAAATCTGTAGTTAAGATGCCCCCCGTCCAAATCTTGACTCCAACATCTGCACAAGAGCACTGGGTGCTCTATACAACTTTGACACAACCTGAGCTGCCTAAGGGACCCCAACAGCCATGTCCCGGCAGCTGTATGCACTCCTCAGTGGTCAAAGTACCCCAGGGAGGTCCTTTTTGTGTTTCTGTGGCAGGAACAGCAGGGAAGCAGACAATAAACCCCCCCAGCTGCACCTCCAGAGGCACATGCTGTAGCACACAGTGCATCCGTGGTCTAGAAGGCTGTTTTAAGGCAGAAACAGTAAATCATAGCTGGCAGGGTGAGAAAGGTGTGAAGCCTAGAGGGCTCTGTAAAACACGAAGGTGGAGGACAGATCCCTGAAGAGCTGTAAAGTGGAGATCTGGCCACAAGTAACACTAGCTAGCGCATACCTAGGTTATACATCAAAAGCCCTTATACACTTAAGGAGTGCCCAAATCAGGACAGAGTTCACAGCAGTTGAACCTTTGCACCTCTGAGGCCGTGGGCTCTGCCCCAGGGAGCTGAACTCGGATGCCTCTAAAGCAGAAGAAAAAAGAAGGCTTGGCTGGGTGGATACCACATCGACAGCCTAAGCCCTGGGCAGGGGACAGCAAGTGCAGCAGCAAGCGGCGCTGTACAAAGCGAGCCTTTTACAGTGACCCTGCACCTGCTGTTAGGATCACCTTGAGATACCAAAAGAAGAATCTCCAAAGTGGTCAAGGCATAACGTCCCAAGTCATGCTGGTCACTGTGTCGCACGAAGAGAACATGAGCTCCCCTGGAGACTGTTACAACCCTGCAGGTTCTCGTGCGATGCCAAGTGGTACAGCTCTCCTGAGCAATGTGTCCCAGCGTGACACCACGGTGTGCCCCACCAAGCCCCATTCAAACGGGACTAAGCAGAACGAGAAAGACCCTGTAAGGCTGGTGGATGTTTCCTCCTTACTGCTCATCCAGACTCACACCAGCTGGAGATTTCTGCGTGCGTGTGAAAAATTTGCACGTGGGTCCAGCAGGTCAGCTTTCCCAAAACCAGGGCTTCTCTCACCTACCCTACACAAGTCCCACACACGCTGCCAGCATACCTTAGTGCTCACTCTACAGAAATTAAATCAACACAGCAACAAACAGTACTATAAGCCCCATGAGAGCCTCAGCCCTCCCAGTTCCCCCGGCCTTCAGGAAGGCTGTGAGCCCAGGAGCCACCAGCCTGTCTCACATCCATACCTGGCCTCTCTGGTCACCAGGACTGGCCTTGGTTTCTAAGTCATCACACCTTGAAAGTAACCTTCTCACCAAGGTAGCCCAGCTGATTTCCAAAGAAGACGCAAAAAGAAGCTAGATCAGAAAAAGGTGGCAGGTACAAAAGGAGGGAAAAAAAAAGAAGGAAAAAAAAAAAGAGAAGAAAAGGAAAAACGGAACAGAGCAATCTTCTGCTCTCCATTCGCGTCATGTTCTCACACACTTCATAGCATTCCTCTCCGCAGCCCCCGCATCAAGGCAGGCAGAGCGCTGAAAGCAGGCTGCCGTTTCACATAGTGCTCGAGCACATGCATTGCTGAACGAGAACAGGGCTAAGTCTGTAACCAGGTGCCTCCCAGCCAGCCCTTTCCCCATCTTGTCTGCCCTCCCCTTCTATGCAACTTGATCAAGGGGCAAAGGCTCTGATGCCCACCATAATTCAGCCCTACTCTTATTTGGTTCCTAGGAACTGTCATAATAAACTCAATGAATAATGGATGCATTGCTTAACTGAGACTATGAACCAGCTTGTAAAGAATGCACGAAAAGTCTCGGTTTTGCATTGCAAAAAGGAATGTGACATCCAGGAGGAGTATTATTAGCAGCATGGCCCGGTCATGCCTGTGCTCCTGGTTTCTCCAAGTCAACAGAACTCTTTCAGCATGAGCAAAAATGACAGGATTGGACCTAGGGCGTTAGTGTCTTCCTTCCTCACTAGGTCACTGAAAACTCTCTGTGTTCCCAGAAGTCTCACTATTTACAAAATTGCTCCAAGCAAATGCTTTGGATGGGCGGGAGCACTATGCACACGTTAAACAACCATGGTCCAGCATGGCTATAGAGAAGCTCCTCTGAAGACCATGCTGGGAGCAAACATGGCAATGAGCGACACAGAGACAGGCTGTGTCCCGGCTGCGTTTTCTCAGAGTATCTGCACAGAAGGCTGATATAGAGGCAGAGATAACAAATCACATCTGCCAGCCAATACTTTAAAAATGGTATTTCCCGAATAGTCATGACTGAAATGTGCCAGGGAAATGGGGTCTTCAAATGAAACAGTTCCCAAACAAAATCTGTCCAAGGCAGTACAATATGTTTACTTTAAGCCATTTTTTTAATGAATAACATTCAGTAACCAAATAGAGTCAGAGATTAATCATCTCACAGATGCTATGCCTCCCTGTTACGATAAGATGATTATTAAAGGATAAACCACAAAGCTACCTTCATTTGGATAGGGCTCTTCTTCCCATCTACTTTCAGATTAATATTGAAGTACAACTTTTTCCAGATTAGAGAGCACTGTATCCTTCTCTCTCTTTAAATATCACAGATCTATCTAGAAAAGAGAATGAAGCATAACTGTACTCTGATTTTCATGTTTTAAGTCCAAGACTACATACCCAATTCCTTCTCTGTTTCTGAACTCAACTCTGCCAGCACAACTCTTGTTGGGCAACACGTCTTTTGAAGTCTCACAGGAGGACAACGGTCCACTCAATGTGAGTGAAGGTGACGTGATATGTCCCGTACTCTTCTTCCCAAGTTTTCAGACAATCTCCAAAAGGCATTCTGTTGCTAACAAATGGATTGTGACTCACTGAGACATTCAAAATTACATTCTTGTAATTTCCATTTTTACTTCGCTCATTCAAATCCAGCCCGTTGTGGCTTGCCCAGCTTCTGTTTGGCAAATACTCACTAGCTGGCCTCATATGGCAGTAGAATATGTTTGAACATCAGCTCGAAATGAGATCTAGCCAGGACACTGTTAGAATAGACCAGTTTCCACAGACGACAAAAAGCTAAATGAAGAAGTCCAAATGAAGAAAGGATCTGAAATATCAGTGTCTCCTCCATACTAGTAACAGTCTCAAAAGAATGAAAAGCAAGAGCTCAAGCCCAACAAGGGCAATCACAAAGAACAGCCCAAGCTGAGTAGCAGCCAGCCTGAGACTTCCCACAAAACACATCACCGATTTGTGTCATCACAATATCAGCGCATTTTCAAAAGCAGTTTATATAGTTACTCTCCGAGCTGTGAAGTCATGGTGCTAATTATTTTGGCTAGTTATATGAGCACCACATAGATATGACTTTAACTGCCATCATATCAGATAACTACCTTTCACGCTAGCCACCTAATCAGCATCAGGGAAGAAACAGTGCTCAAGCCCAGATGGTTCTTCGATTTCAGTCTCCTGCATCTAGATTACCCTCTGTGCAACCACAGAGCCCTGAGCCATGCCCATACCAGCATCCTGCAAAGATGCAACCACTGCTCTGCCCAGCTGGGGACAGGGAGGACTCACCCAGCAGGCTGCCTGAGCTGGGCAGTGGCTTTGGTACCGAACATGCAATGAGCTCTAACTTCCTGTCCCAGATTTTATTCCAAATCTTGTGATATTTAGACTCCAAGAACATCAGCTGATCACTCAAGGAGGATGCCACGGGGCCTGGACTGTCTTCCCCAATGTGCAAACTGCTTCTGGACAACAGAAGGGGAAGACAGGCATTTCTAGGGCTGGTTAGGAGCTAAGACACTGCTAAGAGATGTCAATACTTTGTCTGGTGTCTACTTTGCAATTCTTACAATTATTGATTGCAATGTTTGAATATAGGGTTTTTTAAGAAGAGACCCCCTTCAGCGGTTTCACATTTAAGGGGAGGTTTATGGACTACATTATTCTTAGAACATATTTAAGATGTTTTATTAATTCTTTCCTCCAAGCTGGTTACAGGGCTCTACCCAAAGTGATGTTCATGCTTTACTACCATGATTGACATGCAAGCTTTCCCAGCTTCACGCAGTAGCTTTCACTGGGCAGCACAGTGAAAGAAAAGGCAATATATTTCACCTTCCTTGTAGTAACACCAATCCTAGCTACCATTTTTGAGCTGATGGGACTGACTTGAGCCAGGCAATGATTGCTGTTTCCTGGCTCTGGCTCCAAGTGGTCCTGCAGAAACTTAATTACCGCACTACCCACCCAGCTTTCCTTTCCCACTCCCGGCTTTCCTCTCCATGTAGATGCCCCAGGAGAGCCTTGTTTAGAGCATCATAGTCCTGAAACTCCTTGCAGACATACCCCCTCAATTAACACGCCCAGGAGCATTGCTGAGTCTACATGCAGAAGAGACAGAGGAGAAACCAAAATGGTGCTAAAATACCTGCTCTTGGAAGAAATAAGTAGCCCAGAAGTGATTTGGGGAACAAGAGAGGCCATGGATTTCTGTTCATGAAGATGCTGAAAATACTAAAGAAATTATTTTAACCAAGTAACTGCATTTTAAAGGAATCTTTGTGGAGCAGAAACAGCCTAGATAACAACATGCTCAGCCTGATTTGATTTTCCTAGGACCCTGATGAGTTATATTCTTAGGTAAGGAAGATGTCTGGGTATCTGCTGGGTTTTCTTTGTCCTCTAGGTTCCCAGAAGAACATTGCCTAAATGTCTGAGGGTCTTGGCATTTCAGCATTTTCTACAGCAATATTTATCTGCCTGGCTTCCTAATCTAAACGGCAGTCATGATGCAGGTTCTCTAACATCCATTTACAATTTCTCCAGAGTAAACACACCAGAAGCTGCTTAATGTTCTCTCTCTACCTATCACCCACTCTCAGCTATATTTTACATTACAGTAAATGTTATGTTTACATAATATATACTTTATTTTACAGATTACATTACTGTACTCCGGGTAGAGCCTGCCCAGGACCTTTCAGCATCCAGCTCTGTTCTCTATTGCACGCAACTTGGCTAAGTTTTAGCTCCTTATGTTGCAATTTTCCAAAACAGGCAACTACCTCAAGCTGGATTTTTAAGCTATTTCTAAGATTGTATCTAAGAAAACAGATGTTTTTTACAGCCTAACCCCCTCTCCCATGCCACCCAAACTAGACAACCATTTCACCGAGAAACACTCACGTCTGTATATTTTGGAACAAGATTTGTGATTTGGGAGCACTATGAGGTTTACCTGAGGCGCACAGATGTAATGGGTTGCCATTTTCCCTGCTTTCCTTATTCCTCTTGTTGCATATTTTAAGTTTTCCCTTCTCTAAATGAGACAGAAGAGAAGAAATATAATCCGTTCTAACAATCAGCTGACAAAGTTTGGGATTTTTGGAAAGGACTGAATCAGTTCTGAAGAACCTAAAAATGCTCCATACATTGGCATCGTCCTCCTCCTTATAGAGCTGTACCTGTAATGGAGAGGAATCATAGAATGGTTTGGGTTGGAAGGGTCTTTTAAAGATCATCTAGTCCAACCCTCCTGCCCTGGGCAGGGATATCTTTCACTAGATCAGGTTGCTCAAAGTCCCAGATGAACAAATAAATCYAATAAACCAATTGATAAACCGGACCTCTTATATATGGTTGTACGCTGCTCTGCAGATGCACCTCAAGTCTGACCTGACTTATTAGCCAGTCTCCGTCCTGTTTTTAACAGTGCCAACTGTGCATTGGTTTACTTGACTGAATTTAAAAAAAAAAAAAAAAAAAAAAAAAAAAGAAAGAAACACCCCCCCCTGTAGACTCTAGGGGTTGTTAATACTCATTTTAAGCTGTGACCTAAGACCTGAACCTAGATATCCAGAGGATATTCACCTTTTAAGCCACAGTTTCCAGTTCCCTGCTTACGGCTCATTCCTTAACGCAAATACAATTTGACAGTATCTGGTGCATAAATCAATGATGTGGCTAAAGTCTCAGTCAACTCTTCTCAGAATAAATGTTGCCATTTAAAATGTGGCAATCAAGCTTGTAAAGGGAAGGAAAGAAATGTCACTTGCAACCCAAGTGATTCTGTTAACAAGCTGGGTTCCTGCTTCAGGTTTTTGTCTGATAAAGCCACTTATCTGACTGTATGAAAGGTCATAAGTAGTTGTTGGAACAGTGGAAAGTCCACACAAGGCTTTTTTGCCATCCTGCAACTTTTGTTTAAACTTCTAGTTGAATCATTATTTCAGTTCCTGGAGCTGAGTCATTTCATCTGCTTTGCATATGAACATGGGCAAAGCAACTCTGCACTACAGAGCAGGCACAGAACAACCAAGCAACCTTATTTTCACAGGAGTGTGTATTTCCCTGCATGTGAAAATGCAATGAGCTGCTCCACTCATTTCAAGATGTTCATGCAAGGATGCACAACTCTGGGTGAGAGAACTGCATTCCTCATCAAACCTCACCCCAGCAGATCCCAGGGCAAAATGCAGGCCTTCACCTCAGTCCCGCTGTGCAGATGGAGCCTCAGAGGAGCGACCTTGCATAAGATATGTTGCTACAAGGAGAAGGGTTTAGATAGGACTAACAACTTTCAAAGGTGTGGAGACTCAGTACCAGTATTTTGTGCTAAAATCATGTGCTCCTGGCACATCTGTGAATGTCCTTTTATACAGCCCAAGTAATTAATTAATTAAAAGAGGTATCAATTCTCTGAAGGTTGTTTCTACAGCTGCCTTTGTATGATACGCGCATGCCATTTGTTGAAATATTATAAGACCTTGTAAACCACAAGCGTTACTAAAATATTTTTTCCCACTCACGCTCCCTCCCCCTTCTTTATTTTAAGTCTATGTAAAACCTTTTGCTAAAGATCCAGATTCTCCCACTGAAACCAAGTGCCACTTGTCTGGAAATAGATCTTCTCTCTGCCTTAAAAAGCACCCAGAGCAGATGGCCAGAGACAAGATGCTCTGGTATCACAAGCTCACACTGTCTCTCTGATTACACATCAGAGGAACGGTCAGAGGAAAGCATTAACTATTACAGGCTTCTTTATTGAAGGGACCAACATCTGGCTGAAGTGGAGAAGAGAACAATTCATGTCAGTATTGGGGATGCCAAATTGGATCCGAGTTTAAAATCTCCTAATGCTCAGCTTCAGTGCCAGGCCAGAGCAAAAGAGAGTGCTCCCAGAAAACGCTGTGCGGGGGAGCTGTCCAGAAACAGGCGATCCACACTAATAGTAAAACCCTGCAAGTCTTCTCTAAAGAACTGGAAAAAAAAGGTCCTTTTAAAAGTTCAAGAGCTGCAGTCCTCATTTCAGAGGATACAGGGCTGYTTGCATCAAGCTTTATTTTTACAGAGCGTGAATCATTTCTCACTCGAAGGGAGCTGGGATCATTCTGCTGTCGGTATCTCTGCCACCAGCAATGCTAAAAATACAAAAAGCTCCAAAGTCAGCCATGGCGTGTTGTCAGCTCTGGACCTTTCTACGTGATCGCTGTGTCTCTTGCATCTACTGACAAAGAGCAGGAGCAGGTGTTGACACCTTTCAGATCAGCCTGTTTAAGAGGACTAGGCCTACCCTCTGCCCACACACTCTCAAAAAAAGCTCTTGCTTCTCCATTTATCTCCAATAGTAAATATTTTATTTTTCCTCCTGTTCTGACAAAGAACTGCAGCCTATAATTATAGCTAATACCATAAAGGTTGCTGTGCTGTCACTCACTTTTGCTCTCAGCCATGCCTGAGAACTGAAGGACCATACAGTTGCCTTCACTGCACTGAACTAGTTGCTTAGTTCACGCCCAGCTCAAGAAGTCACGCAGTTGTGACTCTTTTCCCTTCAAAAAGGATGATGTGTGAACCAGAAAGCAGCAGAAGATCCTTCTCCAAGACCCCTTTGCCTTTCTATATTTTAATTTGCAACAACGGCTCAAGAATGTACATTATCCAAGTTTGTCTACCAAATCTCAGCTAGAGAGCAAGCCAGTAACGAGCCCTTCATTTTAATTGATTATTTACATATACTTTAACATCCACCCCCTCCGGAACAGAAATTATCTTGCAACATATGAAGATAGCTGTGCTAATTATGATTTCAGTTGCCATGAAACAGTCTTCAAATGTGGTCCCTCCCATCTTGTTATAAACAAGGTCTTGGGGTGTGGTTTGCTCAACAAGGAGCAATATCTGCAGCTTAACTAACTGTATGTTTTCACACACGGTGGGATTGTGCAACCGCATGCCACTAGCTGTTGTAGAGGCCAGAACTGGGGTTTACACCAACTTAGACAAATTCACAGAGAAAAAGTCCATTGGATATAGCCTCTGGTTCTGGAAACCATTAAATGACTGTCTGATGGAAAAGAGAACTGTGTTCAGGGAGGAATTGCTCTGAACCAGCCTCCTCCTGGATCTGGTTGCACAGCTGGAATTTGGGAGATGGGCTTTGGTCTCACCTCCTTTGGCCATTGTAACAAGCCAGCTGGAAGTCGGGCTTCCTACCAGGTTTGATCTAGCAGCAGACTGATGGGGTGGCCTGTTCGTTCTCATCTGCAATTCCACAATAAGTGCTTTTTCTAGGGGAAAATGAAAAAAAGCAAAGGCACTTTGAGTGCTGTTGGATCTGCTTTGAAACAGCTGTAGTTTGGTTGAACATGGAGGTTCAGGACTCACATTTTGTCTGGTTTACACAAGATAATATTTCATTCAGTGGCATGGGAATCTCATCTCATTTCCCTTGGCAGAGTTGCTTTTTTGTGTCTTATCTCTAAGTGATAAGTTGATATTCGAATGTATAAGGGTACTCTGTATATTAACAAGAGTTTTGATACCCAGTGAATTTCAGCTTGGCATGATCTATAAGAACAGTTTGTCTGGCATCATGGAAATGAAGCCAGGGCAAAACACATGTCTCAGAAGACAGGGTACATGACCCTGCCAGTATTTTCACTTGCCCAACAAAGCAATGGAAAGATAGAGAAGAGATGGCCTCAAATCCATTATTGATATATCACCCTTCTTCCAGATGGAAAAGGGGGCTTCTCTTCACCGTGCACCAAGCCTGGCCTCCAGCAGAACAACCCAAGTCCTGCCTTGGAGGCCACAGTGACACCAAGCCTGGCTTCCAGAGGAGAATGGGGCAAGGAGCTGCTGTCCCAGTAATGGCTGTTTAAAAGAGCAAAACTATTTTGTTCAACTCCAAACTAACATTTTTGTTTTGTTCTTTTCACAGAGCAGATTTGGAGAGTTAACGCTGACCCAAAACAGTGTCACTGTTCATTAGCAAATGAGAGTTTTAAAACCAACTATGCCTACAGCACTAACAGCAAGTCAGGATACGCTTGTCATGAGAAGGTTAAAAGAAATGCTGCCCGGACTATGGAGATTGCTGGCCAAGACATAGAGGGCTCTTGTACCTCTGCTGTCGTTTGTGCTGATACATACAGGTTTTGTTGCAGAACTTTGTTCGGTGGAGACAAACCACGTGCTCTCTATGCCCAGCATTCAGACTCCTAAGTGCATTACGCTTCTTTTTGTCCCTTGTCTTTGTAAAGATTTATATAATAAATTTTGTTGGATCACTTCAACACTGAGTTATGTTCTGCAATAATTGTGAAATCCCTGCATGGTAGGCTAGACATAAGACAGAGATCATCGCAAAGGGCCTTCTATATATTTTGCCCGATGCCCTGTCCACCACAAGCAGTGTTTATTCCCAGTGTAACTATGCTGAGCCCAAGGGAGTTTCATCTTGGAGGAATTTTTCAAGTCTCACCTCAGTGAAGGGAAAAAAAAAAAAGAAAATTATCCTTCCCTGCTACCCCCCAAGAAAAACCAAACCAAAACATGTGGCTTAAGACCAATTCAGGCCTCTCCCAACCTTCGAGCTAAAGATTAAAATACTTAAAAGCAAATAACTATTTGGTTTCTGTATTTCTCCATCACCTTCCAGACAGATAATGAAGCAAAAAAATGGAACAACCGCAAATACAAATGCTACAGGCTTCTCCTTACATCTGTCCTTCATAGCCATTTGCTTCCTCCTCCCCACACACCCTTTTTAAAGATAAAATCCTATCTTCAAAGCTACCTCTTTAAACCATCACCAACTGCCTCATTGTTTTTGTTTCATTTTTCTAGACAAATTCTCAAGTTTCAATCCACTGCCTTTAGGTGCAGGTGAGTCATCTCTTATATATAAAACACCTTCAAGGGGTGGGAGGCACTTCGAGTTTTCTAAACAGGGTTCAAGCAGCGAGGACAAGGAACTGGACTCTGGATTGTAATAAAGCCCCGGTGCTATGAGATATCTGCCCATGGAGCAAAAGCAACACCCTGGCACTGTGGAAGTCTCTGATCCAAGCTGGGTTACATACCCTAAAGGAAAGCTGAGACTTCCAGTGCCTCTTCTCCCCTTGTCCTGAGACAGTGCATGAGCACAGGCTGCAAGGGTGGTGGGGACAGTGATGCTGTAATTACCCTAGAGCTTGATCCTGAGACCCAGGACTCACTCACTCCATAAAGAAAATACAGTCAGGATCATTAATAACTGAAGAGCCAGAGCTGTGCTGTACATCTTCAGCAGATGCTGCATGAGATGAACTCGCATTCCAAACACCTGGTTGCAGTCCATTTTGGCTGTTGTTTTCCAAACCCCACTTTCTTGCAAAGCATGGGCTTTTCCTGCTCCAGGGGTAGCCCCTGCTAAGCTGCAAGCCCCCAGAGCCATCAGTCTGAAGTGCACAGTGACCACAGAGGAGCTGATAATTGCATGCTGATATTGCTGTATGATTTAGTCACTAGTGTATTTAATAGCAGTCAACTCTGCATTTATATTCAAGATGGAAATACAGTCCCATGTTAACAGCAGCATCTCCTACAATGGGTTTTCAAGAAAAAATTTACTATCAGGTCCTGAATTCATTCAAATCAGCACAGCCCATTGATGCCAGCAGAGGTTCAGTTCGTACAGTCAGGGACAGGACCAATTGCTATTAAACTTGCAACACTCCGGGTCTGTGTTTGAACCAGGCTGATTGTGCCCAAACTACTAAGTGCTTCTAGAAGGCTGATGGACTGATGTTATTGATTGGGATGATGTGGCTGCCAACAGAGAGGCTGCACAGAGCATTTCAAAGCCCAATTTTGTTGCAACACTAAGCTGCATTGTCCTGTAAAAGCCTCGGAAGAAGGTTGTGATCAGAGCTTTGTTAAAGTTGGAATCAGTCCCCTCCGAGAAACACTGCCAAAAACACCTCCATGAGGCTTCTTAGGTAGGTCTCGCTGCTCTTGCCTTCGCTTCCTATTGCTTGGGACTGGCTTTTCTCCTCCAAATTTTATCGACTTGCTTGTATCCCTCTCATCCCTCTTGCAGCCTCCAGCATCCCAGCCCCCGCTCCATCCCCACCGCCTCCTCATGGTAAGGACAGACATCCGGCATAGACCACAAACACTCAAGGCCAGTGGGCACCAGCTTGACCCCCCCAGCATCACTGGTATCTGGGGACTGCTGGCACAGGGCATGTCCATCATGTTTATGAATGATCTCCTTGCAGTTTCATTATGAAAACTGGAAAAAGCTTATTTAATGCTTTCCCAGTTTTCCTAGAAGGCTGATTCTTTGCTGTTGTCTTTAAAGAACAGAAGTACAATTGGGATTTCCTTGAGGCTGACACTAGAAGGTATATAATAATACAGATTTACATTATGTTCCTTCTTATGGGATCCCCTGGCCCTTTACAAACTGCACAAACATAAGAAAACAACACAATAAAACATGCAAACATGTTAATTGAAATATCTATCGTTAAAATTTCAGTGTCTAGGTACTTCCCACCAATAGTCTGCAGTATAAACTAGTGAAATCGGGCTAGTACTACAAAAGCAAACACTATTTTTAACTCTGCAGTCAAACTAGGAGGAAATAGGAGGAGAGTGAGCCAAGCCCCTCCTGGTGTAGTCAGGTGCAAAGCTATTCAGGCAGTGGCTTCACACCTGTTCACAAAGTCCAGCTCTGACCCAGCTCCTCAGTGTGCATCAAATCAGCCTCAGCTTTGTAGAAAACAGGAGCAATGCTCCAGTCTCTGAGGCTCAGCAAATTTTGGCCCTGCCTAATTCTGTGGGAAACAGCTTCCCGGTTGGGACTGCTGGCTGCCAGCTTTCTACACAGTCTTGGGCACTGTTAGTTGGTGTAATATCTTAACTAAGCTAGATGGAGAGGTCTCAAAGGTATTGCGTATCACATGAATACACCAAATCTAGTCCTCTCTTAAGGAATCATTTGCTATAATGCAAATAGGTCCTTGCTCCCAGCAGGGAGCAGTTACAGTGCAGTCCTTCATCCAAGCAGGAACAACAAAAGAAGGGACCTAGATAATCATTGTAGAAAAGCATAGTTCAAAACTACCCAAGCACCTGACCACCAGGGCTTGAGGCCACCACTGCTCCCACCAGCATTCCCCTGCATACTTTGATGAATCCTCTCTCTTGTTCAGACGTAGAAAAGGCTGCTGTGAAAATAACACTCCAGGTCACAGCAGATCACTTGGCACTAAAAAATGCTTCTATTCCCTTGTTCTTCAGTTCTGCTAGGCTTTAGGCCATCTTCCTAAATTTGACAGTAACGTCTGTCACGTAAAATCAATTCTGGATTTTTTTTTTTTAAATGTCTTTATATGAACATTCTGCATTTTAAAAGGGAGAAGGCTGATGAGAGCAGCGAAATGAGGGACTAATGTATCCCAGTGGAGTTACAGAGAAAGAGGTTAGCAAATGCCTGTGCTGCTGCTGTTACAGCAGTGTTGCTGTAGCCGCAGTGGTCTACAGATAGTTAACCAATTAACGTCTCCCTAAATTTTAGCAGCTTCTATTTCAGACCTGAAAAGGATCTCCAGGGCCATTTCTTGTCATCTTTATTCCCAGCTGTAGCAGCTGGTTTATTCTGAGATATTCTTCCCAGAAACCTTGTCTTGCTGGCGCTACTAGAGACAAGTAACAAGTAACAAGGGATCTGTTTCACTGTTTCCAACATCTTGCACTTCATGGACAAGTTTTACCAGGCACAAAACCCAGTTTATCATCCTGGACAACTTCTCACAAACAGTTACACAACTGGAACAGCAGCCAACGAGGGTGATGAACTTCCAGCTGGAGCATAACCACACAGGTCCCACACCTGAGCCTGTCTCCACCAGGACAAGGACATCACCTCCAACCAGAACAAGGTGTTTGCCAGTGCTGGCTCCTCCTCTGGTCCCGTGTCCGAACGTTCAAGATTTCATTATAAGGCCTGGGAATGGGGATCATGTCACTAAGTGAGAATCCCAGTTTCCATTCATGTCGTTAGAAAGAAAAAAGGAAAAACCCCTTATAACCAGATTTTTGATTGTCAGAGGGTTTCAGCGCTGCAGGTGTCAATTAACAGCAGAGACACACCAGTTTGCTCTGCTTTCTGAATGAGCTGTGCATGCAACACTATCAAAGCTTTGACTCAAAGCTATTAGTGGGGAAGGAGATGGCAGACACAGCCTGTGGGACAAACGTGAACACCTGCCCTGCTCAAGCCTGTCTCAGAAGCCATTCAGAAGGACTTTAGGAGATTAGCCCTTTAGGCAGAGGTGAATTTTAGATATCCTTCTTTGATACTGCGGAGACATAGACCACCAGTTTCTATCACTGTCAGTAGAAGCTAATGTCAGGCCTCTGCAGGCAGCCCTGTGACCTTCTCTTTAAAGATTTATCAGCTTTACACCATAACGCTGATATCAACCAGCTTTTAAAAACAGCCTCCAAGTGCACAGGCATGAGCCTGCTCACAGTTACCCTGATTAAGCCAAGAACAGAATTCATTCCTTTATTGCTAATAGGGGAAACTGAACAAAAATGAAGCTGCCTTAAATAAACCAAAGTAAAAGCCAACTTCTGCCCTCAGCTGTACACAAGCTAGAAGGGGTCATTCAGGGAAGACAAGATAATTGAGTCTGGGGAACGATGCCAAGGATGGGGCTGCATACCCGCCTCTACGCCTCGCACTTCCCCAGCACCACCAGCAAGGCAAATTCTGCTTATTTCTTGTGTAAGCAGACGGACTCTGGACTAGACTGCAGTCAAACAGGGACAGCCGCAGCCAGTCTAGACACATCCATGCCAGTGGTACAGGAGCTAGACTAGATACCCACAAGCAGGCTAGCTGCAGTGGCACAGGATCAGTGCAGAAAAAGTCGTCTTAGGTGAGTTTTTCAACAAGGGGGTAAACTTCTGTGCCAGATGCTCTGCTGACACAGGTAGGCAGAGCTCCACGGATATCGGTGCCTCTGCCGGTGGCTGGCAGCTAATGGTTTGGCTCCGAATGGCTTTAACCACATCAGCATCTGCTACATTTCAGGTTGGAGCAAGATGACTTGAGGTTCCTCAATGCACCCATCAAACCACAGTGAAGGGAAGCCATAAGGGAAAGACTGATGCAGTATACACATGAAGCAATGAATGAATTTACTAAAAAAGCTCCCCCTGTGACAACATCTTTCTCTCCATGAGGTTTCATTGCATAGYTGTACTCCCCTTTGGTTTGTCAGCCTTCTTTTTCCTTTATTAAAAATAAAACATTCAAACCCTGCAGCTAATTCAGATGAGAAGACTGTAAATATTGCATACATGCTCCGCACCAAAACACCGTACAGCCTCACAACATTTTCTTTTGGGAAAACAACATTTCCAAAACGCAGTAGTAGAAGGATCAATTTAGGCCACACTGCTGTAACCCAGCCCTTATTTCGCTCCTACTGGCACCGTTGTACTTCTCTGCATTTCCCTCCTTGATGAAAGAAACCTGGCCTGGCTCTTAGCTACTCCAAAACCTGAGTCAACACAGGAGTGGTGTTGGCTTTAATCCACCTTGATGCTTTCGCTAGTTAAGGACTATGAGAGGCTGTACCTATCTCGGGGCAACTTAGACTATGCTTTTCATAATCCTGGCAACAGAAAATAAAGCAAATTCTACTAGCAGTAACAAGGGATGGGGAACAGGGACAACAYCTGGGCTTCCTGGGAAAGCTCCTAGGAGTTTGTTATGAGAGGACTGTGTCCTTTCTCTTACTATCTATTTATTCAGCCAGGACTGGATGCTTTAGCCACATTGTAAGGGAGAGTCACCCCATTACATCTCATGGGAAACTCATTTTCATATGAGTTCAAGTTCCCTACAACTGAAGGGAGTTGTGCAAAAGGAGCCTGTTAAAATGTAACCAGTCATCGGATGTGCCAGTTAATCATCTACTTTGAAGCTTGTCCCCTTTGATAATAATTTTCCATGGTTCCAGAATTAAAGCTTAACTGGTCATTGGCTTCGAAAATGACCTTGTCTGACAGGGAATGTAGAAGAGGAAACAACAGTAACATGACCTTCTCGTGTAAATTCTAGATGGAGACAGAAAGGGAGAAAAATACTGCTGCCAATTTCCAATTGACTCAGCAATTTATCTCAACTGGCCTGTAACCTCCCCACCCCGATCATCTCCAGGCACCAAAGAAACACTGCCTCTTGCCTCCAGGAGCTGTACGGTAGTGTCAGTTTACAAAGGCAACCTGAATGCTGTATTTTCTCTAAGAGCCCTACCAATGTGGTTTATTAGACACAAAAAACGCACTCTGGGGAAAGCACAGAAACATTACAGCTTTTGGACCTGACCGATGAGGTGCCAGCAGGGATGGATACCTTTCTGCTCTGCCACCCTGAACACGGGGCCAGGACGCTGCTCGAGAAAGGACTGCAGGGACAAGCTGGTTCCAGTGTCAGCAAAGACAGGATGCACTGAGTGCTTTCTTCCTGCAGTTATCAACCTGTCTTGAAGAAATATGATGGAAACATAATAAAGAAGTGTTTAAAAATCCCAACTACAGGTGGAAGAGTTTCTAAACAGATACTGAGTGTGACAACCTTCCTCATCGCATCCAGGATCAGTAGAAACAAGTAAGAGGTTAAAACACTGCTTTTCCACTGGACTCACGGTGTTAACACAATTTTACTGCTCAACCTGCTGTAACTCCAACATCACGTGTAGAACTATTTTAGCCGGCTAACGATGGGATGGAAATTAATCCTAACTTTTCCTAGACAGACAACCAACACCACAAAGCAAAGGACAAGGATAAGACACAAACATCACCCGACGTGAAAACCTCAACTTGCTATGATACCCATGCCAGACTTTGCCTGGCAGCCAGCGTCCACTCAGACAAGATGCTGGGGAGTCAGGGCTGGTCACACACATGGTCACCAGAAGAATTTTTTGGGATGGGGCAAGAGGGGAACATAATTCACTACCAGATTTAAGGAAACTTAGTCACACAGTAATATGGATAAGTGACTAGATGGATTGTCAAAACACAAAAAGCTCTTAGCATGAGTCCTCTCTTTTTGAAAGTACCTTGCTTAAGACTTACAGCTCCACTTCACTGACTGGGAGTGAAATTTAAGCTTAAAATCCCTGAAAACACGACTCAGTCCAATGAGATGATAAATCAACGAGGTGAAGAAACATGCATTCATTTATGTAATTATTTATCCTATGACCTAAGATAAAATGTAATTTATGTCAGTCAAAACCATGGGGAGAGTTAAACATCTAAGGGATTACTTGTTTAAGTAATATTTTTTTTATTTTTTTTAAAGGTTTTGGATCAAACCACAGTGAAATCAGAAATTTTCAAAACTTCTCACAAATCAAGAGCTCACCAGCCAGAAGGCCCCTTCTTTCCCTGCTTGTGCCCACTAGTGGTCTTTGTTTCACTGGATGCTTGCAGTGTGCAGGCTTGGAAGAAACTCCCTGGCAGGGCTGCTGAACTGAAGCTTCCTTGGTGCTCTGCTTCAAGCCAGCTTCCCCAGGTAAATTGCCCAACAGCTGGAAACCTGGTGTTTCCAGATCCACTCAGCTATTTTGCCCAAAAAAATGGGATCTCAGGTCACCTACTCAGTAAGATCTTGCTGTTTTGGAGATTGTCCATGAGGAAACTTGGAGCTGCACTTTGGACTCTGCAAAACTTCAGAGCCTGAAACACCTTAGTCTCAGTGACCTCGGTTTCATGGGAAATATACCAACCAACTTCAATGACACTACTTGAAGATACAGCTTGAGATCACACAAGGAAAATACCCATAGTAAAAAGGAAGGGAGGATGCTTGGAAGAGTCTTGCAGCTGTGAGGCATCGAGTACTTATTGTTGTGTAACAGGAAAATTCTCCAGTGCCATGAAGAGCACAAAGATGCCATTTATATTCGCTGCCTGGTTTCAGCAAGCTATTTTGTACTGAATTTCCCTGCTGATCCAGCTGCATTGTGATAGCAGGTGTCTGCTAACATCAATCACATGTTATTGCATTTTTCCCTTCCACCTTCAGGTGTAAGAGACACAATGCATCACTGTACAATAGGAGAGGAAGAAGACGCTGCCTAATTTCCCATAGGATGCAATATTTATCCTGTAAGTGCGGATTAACTGAATAACTTGCTAGCTTTGTGTCAAGGCTTGTAAGAAGTGGTGACTAATCCTAGCTAGTGGGGATTAACAATGTTTGCTGTGGGAAATGTGCCAGACTTTTCAATTATATCATGTCTTACAAACAGACTGCAATAGTTCTACACGAATATAACTGTGTTCCTGCCACAGCACAGTGATAACAGGGTACGTCCTTTCTATTTTTTAATGCCACAGACTAGAGCAAGCTCCAGCAAGAACATCACGTGGATGGACAGCAGAACCAGAGCCTGTTCTTCTCTTAGAGTAGGGCAAAAGGAGGAGGAGGATTGGGTGTGCAGCCAGGAAGTCCTGAAGTTACACCTTAAGAAGTTACAGTTGAGTGTGCATCACCTGTGCTACCCTTGTAGGTCGACACATGCTTTCCAGAAGGAGGGAGCACCAGAAGGCCATGCATGGCAGCCTTGAGAAGTGGTGTTGAAGACTCAGACTCCAAGCAGCACGCAAGGCCACTTTCACAGTTGTGGAAGATCACGTGACTAGGGCCCTCGTCATCATTAAGGAAAAAAGCAGAAAGAGGTAAAAACTGCTAAGGAAGAGTGTGACCACTCCAGCTGGTGCAAAAACTATCAGCAGCTCAATTTAGACTTAGTTACAAGAACACAACTGAAAGCAAATGCAGTATCATAGTTCATTAATTCACCATTTAGGTGCTAGGCTTCCTATGGGACCCAACATCTACTGCAGCTGCAAAGCTAAGCGCTTCCATTTAAGTCCCCATTTTCAGGCCTGTGCCCTTCAGAGGAGTCTGGTCTTGGACTGAGTGGCTGACCCATGAGACAGCTACAGATGGCCCTCTCCATATGAGGACTTCACTCTAAACCAGGTAGTTCAAGTTAAGGACAATCGATCTGAGCAGGACAGCTGGGGTGCTGGTCACCTCAGAGAGGAGGCACTGAAAACACACAGGGGAAGACCAGGATGGTAACTGTGGTGAGCAGCACTGCTAGGACTAAAACAGAACTGCAAGAGCTTTCTGATGTTGTTCCACTCACTTTTTATGGCCAGCCACAACAGTGGGGCAAATATAACTAGTATGTACTAAACAATCCCAGAGGTCCTTGCAAGAAACCTTTCCTACGTGTCCTTTTCCAAGCAGCTGCACAGCGTAGCTAGAGTTGCAGAACACCACAGTTACAGATGGGTTTGGATGTCTGGTTTTCGAGGCGTAGTACCCAGTACCACAACCCAAACAGCTTCTGCATTCTTTGCCCTGCTCTTGACCTGTGTACAGTTAAATTCACTGTGCTAGTAGCTAGAGGGCAACAGAACACTGACAGGACATGGCCTACAACGGGAATCCAGGTGCCAAAATACTATTTTTCTGGCCTCTGCTTCTCCCCAAAGCAGCCTCTTGCCCTGCAGCACAGACCATGGCACCTGCAGGCTCCACCCTGGCTAAAGGAGAGTTACTGCAGGGACACTGCAAGCACTGCAGCAAACCAAGAGCTCCAGCTGGCAAGTGCAAGCGTCCCGCTGTGTTCTTACCCAGAAACCCTCCCCCATGCAACTGTGCTGTGCAGAGGTGTAGCTCACTCAGCTTTTCATTTCACTGCCTCAGCATAACAGGGAGACACAAGACTCCTTACAGTACAGGAAAAAGGTCTGTGATACGGTACTCAAAGCAGGTTGGAGCAATACGGCCCACCTTGACCACTCTGGCTCATTTCCACATACCCACAGCCAGACCAAGGGCTCGACTCAACACCAGTTTGGAGCTTCCATTTGGTTTCAAAGACCTCTGGATAAAAAGCAAACAAAAATAAATACAAAAATAAAACAAACCACAGAGGCTCAACTTGTAAGTATTGCTCTCCCACTCGCTGGCCTGCAGAGTCCAATACCTAGGAACCAAACCACTTGTCCTCTGAGTATAACTCTTCTGCTAGTAAGCCTGCATTCAGACACACCCATGGGAGCTTTATGCATTGTACAAGACAAAACCCCCTTTCTGTGCTCCTCCTGGAGCTCTCTTAATGAGCTACGTATTAACCTTGATTTCTCCCACATGTATCAGTAGTTATTACTACTTAATAGTGCTCCAAGGTGCTTGGGAGTAACAGTAGCACAGAGATAATTAGAGGAAAAGGAACATCTACTTATGAGTAAGGTATATGCAGCTGAACAGAGTATTTTGCAATGGTATGACTGCCCAGTGACAGCTGTTCCAGCACACCAGAGATGGGCTAGTCATTTTTCAGATTGGTGACAGATTGGCCCCGGTAACTGCACCCACCTCCACAAGGAGCTTGGCTAGAAAGGCAGAAAAACTCACTGCAAAATGGCCCCCAGTCAACTGACAAGACCATTCTGTGGCACAGGAGACTTTTAAATCCAGATTCTGCATCTAAATATAGAGGAGATTTGAAAGTGGGTCTTCTGCCTCACCTAGCAGTGCTCTCACCAGCTAACTACAGGGAAGAGCACCACCACACATTGGTTTTCTGAATATTTCCATACGAAATATTTAATTTCTGATTTATTAGTTTAGCTGTGGTTATTTGCCAAACACAAACAAAAGCTGCAAGCAGCTTAAGACTGGTTGAAAATGCACTTTGGGAAAAAACACAAGCTTGAAGCAGTATGAATGCCAATGGTGAGTTTAGGCTTCACATGTTTTTTCTGGCTACTGTTCATCACTGGGTCTCTGCTGGCTGATGCAAATGTGGCCAGACACCATCACCCCCATTTTGCAGTCAAGAGAACAGGGGGACAGAGAAGGGAAGGGCAGGATGTTTCGCAGGAAGCGCTGCTGCTCCGCTGAGCTACCAAAAGGTTGGCCTGGTGAGGGTCTCATTGCTCATGTATGGACATCTTACTATCAGCAGAGACAAGTTTCTCCTGTTTGTAAACAGTTATTTAAGTAACAGAGTTAAACATTTCCATTTATTTCTCATTGCCACATTCCTACAATCTTACAAGTCCTCCTTATGATTTTCAGGTAGCTCTGAAATTTGCTGGGAGCTACAAGAAGCCTCTCTCTTTTCAATAGGCAGGTCTCCAAGGTCACAAAAGCCAAAACCAGAAGTGAGGCATGAGGTGGAGCAGAGCTCAAGCTGCTGCATTCCCCAGGCCTACCAACTTGGGGTCCCCATTTGCTTAGCTGCACTTAGTAGCAGGGCTGGGCAAGAAAGCGGAAGCCTGAGGTGGGAATAAGGCAGGGGCAGTTGTAGGGGGGTGGACAGGAAGGACAGGGAGACCAGAGGTAGGTAGGCTTGGAGTAGGGAGGAAGGTGGTGACAGTGAGACCTACTCCAAAAACATTGGGCTTTGCTGCTTCAGATCCCTCAGTAAAATGTGGAACAGGAAACCTGCTGTCAACCTCAAAGAAAGCTTCAGTCATCTCCAGGCTGCTGCAAAGACAGCTGCTCCCACAGCATTTGGAAGTCCTGTCTCCACCTGTCCACTCCTGCCTTCCTTGTACGGAGCATTAAGTTTAATGAATCATGCACCAACCTCCCTCCTTGATTCATTTGCCAAAAAAAGATTTGCATGAGGTGGCAATTAAAGAGGTAGAATGTGATATTCATCAGTTTGTGTGCCTCTGAACCCGACCACATCCTGGTGCAGCAACTCCTCACAGATGTTCAGATACTGTGGTAACGGGTGTTTGTACAAAAAAATACACCACCACAATTACAGCAACACCCAGTGAATGAGAACTTGCCTTTCTGCGCCACAGAGATGGGCTTCACAGCTGTGCACAGGAGGCCAATAGGAAAAGGAGTCATGCACTAATTTCCCCAAAACATGCTTTAATGAATTAGCTCATTAACTCTATTGGCAGGCACTGTTTCCAACCTGCTGTGGGACAGAGGCCACCAACGGCACGGACATTAAGCTGTACATCTGAGGGTCCCAAGCCCAGACGCCTTCAAAATGGGCAAGCATTAGGAGTTGGGCAGAAGTCCCACACCATTCCAGGTAGCTACACATGGCTAGTGAAGGCCACATACACGGCTGAGTCAGTTGCTCATTCCCTTTTTCTCTGCAACTTTGCCTTCCTCCCAAAGAACTATATTGGCACACACAAGGTGAGAAGAGGACATGGGAGCCACCAACACAACTCTCCCCAAAACTGCAGGAAGCCTTACAGCAAAGCTTTTCCTCTACTAGTGCCCACAGAGCTCTGTCCCAGCTCTTCCACCCCATGCCCAGACACTTCCCCAGCCTCACAGGGAGCTGAACATCTGTAACAGAAGAGATGATATCTACAGTGTGCCATAAGGAGGGAGCAGGAGAGACAAACGATGCTGCCCACATGTAGCCTAGGCCCCTGCAATAACAAGGGATTTAGCTCCCTGAAAATGGAGCTAAAGCAACTTCTGCCTTAGCCTTGCACGAGACTGGCTTTTTTTTCTGGGCCTCCATCAGGATGGCTCACAAACTCACTCCAGTCATATCTACCTCCAGAGATCCTTTCCTACCTCCAGGAGAGGCGTGCCTGCCCTCACCTCCACTAGGTAATCCATCCTTCCTAACCATTTCCCACAAGATTTAGTGTTTGATGACAGTTTGGGATGTTCCTTACAAGCAGYCCCATCCACTCACCATGAGAGTCTGCAAACCTTTTGCCCAGTTCTTGCATCCTGGTGCACTCCTAACACTGCAGAAACAACTACCATGATCACTATACTCTTCACTGGACTTGCAAACAACAAGTGACTTAGGCAGTCTCCTACAAAGGTCAGGCTTTTGTGGATCTGAATTACAAGCTTTCCCTGGGACTCTGCTGGGCTTGACAAAGCGCACAATTATTACACCATCAAAAGCAAGAGGTGGGAGAAGAAAGAGAAGGTTCCTCAGAGAAAGAGGAAGAAAGGATATGGGCTGAGCAGTTCTATTCCCCACAGTTTTTTGATCAACCTTCAGAGATTTCAGTCAAATGCAGGATTGTAACGAAAATGCTACAGTGGATAATATTTTACAGATATAAATTGTACACAACAGGTACTCAGTATGCATACTATATAAAAATATTTTAAATAATTTTGTACTAAAACCCATACTCTCCTGAAACCAAGTAAAAAAGAATATACTCATATTCTTTGTTTAGCTCACTTCCTTATGTAAGGTTCATATTTTCCTCTAACACAGTGGTAGGAGAGTTGTGAAATACAAATAGTTTCTCTTACTCTTCATCATTATGTACAATATTGACTGCTCCCACTCACTAAGATTAGCTATATTTTGAAAACAGCAAATGCACTTTAGCAGTGCAGATTTTTTTCAAGGCTTTCTCAATTCTGCTGACATAAAACGTCACATTGATCTATTAAAATCGCTCTTTTGTCTAAGTACCTTCTAAAAGGCCATATTCCTTTTCATGGCAACGGCCATGGTCTTTAACCTGTACTTTTCACCACCGTTACAAAACTGTCTCCTTCCCCTAGACCTACTACACCACATTTTTGACCAAGTTACAGTTTCATTTGAGAATATTTGACTTGCGATGACCCAAACATTCTGGAAAACATTCCCTAAACCTTGGCTCTTTTCTCATTTTCCAGGCTTGATGCTCTAACCATTCTGGCACCTCTTGTCCAGAGAGATAAGAGCTGTATAATTTGTGAACCTTCGTAACGGGTTGGTTCCACACTTGCCTTTCTAGTATTTAGATGAACGTTTTAGCAATGTCAGATATTGTTTAAAAGACTAGTCCTGTACAGTACAAACATTATCTAAAAGTGTTTTTGTAAAAACCCTGTATGAAATGCCTGTGTCCTTCAGGTCCTCAATATACACTTGATTTCTCTAAGTATTGATTTTGGGTATGTCTTAGTACAGTACCTCATTGCTGCTTCTGTTCAGCCACAATCATCATCATCACTGGAGTGTTCGGCTTCTCAGGCAAGAATTGAATGCTTTTATTTGACACTAGAATGGTTAACAGCTGACATGATATTTTTAAGTTAGCTATGTCAATTATTATGTCAATATTTCAACTTTTCCACTGGCTTGGGAGTTTAGTGTTGCTTTTGTTGCTTTTCCACTCTAATGTTCTAATTCCTCTTGAGCAACACCCCCCCCCCCCACTCTCCCATTTGTTCAGCTGTTTAATAAACCATTTCCACTTGTATTGTGCATGTAATCTATGCCAGAAGCATTAGCTGTAGATTTTATAGCTGTTACTTAGCTGGTATAAATATAATCACTCAGTCTTAATTACCAAATTTTTGCAATATACCTTTAGTGTCAATGATTACACTATTTAAAATATGAACCAGTTGGTGTTGGTACAGCATTTTCTCATTTGAAGAGAGATTTAATAGATTTTTTTGGACTACAGATACTTTGGAGAAACTAGTCTTTGAAACCTAGACTGTCCAACTGGACTGTTTCATAATTACAACAAAGAACAGGTTGTTTCTTTCATCTAAGACTACTAAGAATGTAGTTGCTCCCTTCAGCATTGCTTTGATAAGCAGATGGCCTGTGGTCATTTCTTCAATGTGGTTGGGTGGAGCTAGTTCAATGCGAGCACTGCCTTCTTGTCCATGTCCGTGGTASAAACAAGTTAGAGGCAACAGGTTGGCCCTGACTCCTGTCTTGTGCTAGGAATTGGCATCTTTAGAGCAGGAGATGTCAGGAAAAGGCTTCTTTGTGTTGGAGATGATGCTTCTTCATTGCATTTCCACAGTGAAAAGGTATAAGATGATGCTGGTCCTGTCACATCTTTGCCTAATAGTTTTCCTTCCTTCTTTCATTCTGATTCAGTTTTGGGCCCCTCACTACAAGAAAGACATTGAGGTGCTGGAGTGCATCCAAAGAAGAGCAACAAAGCTGGTGAAGGGTCTAGAGAACAAGTTTTATGAGGAGCGGCTGAGGGAACTGGGACTGTTTAGTCTGGAGAAAAGGAGGCTCAGGGGAGACCTTATTGCTCTCTACAACTACCTGAAAGGAGGTTGCAGCGAGGTGGGGGTCGATCTCTTTTCCCAAGTAACAAGTGATAGGATGAGAGGACAGCTTCAAGTTGCACCAGGGGAGGTTTAGATTGGATATTAGGAAAAATTTCTTCACTGAAAGCATTGTCAAGCATTGGAACAGGCTTCCCAGGGAAGTGGTTGAGTCATCATCCCTGGAGGTATTTAAAAGACATGTAGATGTGGCACTTAGGGACACGATTTAGTGGTGGACTTGGTAGTGTTAGGTTAACAGTTGGACTCGACGATCTTAAGGGTCTTTTCCAACCTAAATGATTCTACGATTCTATGATTTTTAAGAAAAGGTTTTCTTCCTGCTCTTTTCTTCAATATTTCAATGCCACTTGAAAAAGCTGAGGATTGGATAAATGCCTCTCCTCCTTTTGTCCAACACTTTCTCTGTGCTTTGGACTACCTTCTCCTATACCTAGTGGAGGCTTCTTCCCACATACTTGCAGCTGCTCTTTGTGTTTACATCACTGCACAGATTAGGTACCTAAAATATCTTGGATCATGTTTCCTTACAGACACCATCTCAGTGAAATGACAACAAAGACCGTAAGGACATTTCTGCAGGTGTCAGAGGTACCCAGCTGGGAAAGCTTCCCAAACAGGGCACTGGGATGCCCAATGCTGCAGCCGTCCCCACTCCTCCCTGCAGACCCACTCCTGGATGCAACCAGGCACAGCATGGTTCTCTAATTGCCTACAGCCRTTCAACACAGCTTTATTGACTTCTGGGCTCTGGAGGCCCACCACCGATGGCTCTGGGAGTGAAAAGCAACAAGTGCTCTTCAGCCACGTCTCCTCTGGCTGCTCCCTTCTGCCAGGGCACCATTGTCAAACATCACCATGATGTCACAGCGTGATGTCAGAACTACGCAGCACAGGCATCACAGTGATATGTCAGAATATCCCCTTGGTACCCACAGTCAGCCGGCGCCAGTTGGCCTTTGCTTGCTACCTGGCAGGACAAGGCCTGGCTGTCCGGGGCGATGGCCRGCGAGGGAAACTTCGGTCCAGCTGGGACAAAAAAAAGGAAAAGGGAGCCRTCTCCCACAGAAACACCATCCCTTTCTGCTCCGGACGAGCTGGGGCAGTCGGCAGACACGACTTCTCCTGGCCCTCCAGGGCGGTGGGGGAGAGCACCCTGTGACGCTGCCGTACGAGCGAGAAAGGAGGAGGGGGATGTCCGACCTGGCAGTGACGGACGCGAGACCAAACGAGGCCCTCCTGTTTCCAACGAGCACACAGGCGAAGCCAACGGATTCTCACCCCTCTGCTTTCCACAGAAGCTTTGGAAAATGGTGGAAAGCGACCGGTTCCGGTCCATTTGGTGGAGYGAGGGTAGAAAATGCGTGGCCATCAATGAAGAACTCTTCAAAGAGGAGGTGCTGGGCAGGGGAGGACCTCTGCGGGTTTTTGCCACGCAGAGCATGAAGAGYTTCCTTYGACAGCTGAACCTCTATGGATTCACCAAAATGCAGCAGGATTTCCAAAGATCTGCTTCCCTGCCTGAATTCCTGGCGGAAGAAGCAGCAGCTTCTGCTCGCAGCCAGGTACAGCAGTTGCTCTGCACATCAGCTAACGCTCACAATAGTCCTGGGGGAGAGATGGACCTTCACATCAAATAAGGCCCTGTAATABRGGAGATGAGGATGGTAGCGAGCRGCCTGGTTTTCATTTCCTTCTCAGGTCGTTTTCTGGAAGGTTTGAGTTAGTCTTTCTGACTAGCGGAAACGCGGATAAAATACAGTTCAGTTCCATCTGCTTAGTCTGAACTCGTTAAATGGAAGGACAGACTCAGCGTAACCGGATTTCTTTTAATGTCTTTGCTACGTGTCTTGCTGTACCAAATCTGAAACCTTCCTGTGGCACCTGCTGAATGCCGAGAAGATACACCTAAGGACCATAGCATTACTTGCCTGCTCATAGCCACACTGAAGTTGCTGAAAAGTCATGGTATTTGGCTTTCGAAAGCAGTTCTTAGGCTTTTGGAAATCCTACGCTGCTCTGCTCCTAGACAGCAAAAACCCAGGGGTGACAATGACTGAACAGAACCATCACGTAACATTTTAGCCTGAGCCTTAGGTTTCAAATGCCCCTGAGAGTCCTTTTCAGTAACCATGCTTGTCTTTTGAAACTCAAAGCCTTAGTTCTCGTAGCTTGGGGTTTTTCCAGTCTTGGGATGGTGGCAACTAACTCTTCTCCTTTGTTTTTTTTAGATACTCTACTACTATAACCCCTACTTCAACAGAGAGCATCCCCACCTGCTGGAAAAGCGCAAGAGGAGAGTCGGCCTCGAACGCAGAGCCCCAGATGCACCGGAGGTGGATGGAAGGCACCCCTCCAGAAGCCCAGATGGGCAGCCTGCGGGGGACACACAGGCGTCTCTACGCACGAGGACCACACCCACCAAGCGACAGGCTGAAGCACCTCCCGGCCTTGACAGCACCCATCCATCTCCACTGGCAGCTGCTCCCACGCTTTCAGAGCCTGCCGGAGCAGCAGGCAGCGAGAGGTTCATCCCTGTGGCCCTCTTCTTTCTACCAGCACCCAGCAGCCAAACCCCAGATGGCCTCCAGTGTGCTGCTCACGCTTCACAGTTTGCAATGCCCATGCTGGTAGCAGCAGCCCTTGTCATGGCCATGCCAACACCACCCCATGGCCCAAGCCCAACAGCCCCACATTGTCCCACCTGCACCTGTGCCACCAATGCTGCGGCTGCAGGTGATGGGGCTGGACCCAGCATGGCACATTAGTTAGGGTAGAGACAGTCACTAGCAAGTGAATAGAGCCTAATAGAGGTGGAAATAAATAGGGTCTAATAGAGTTAGTAAGAAATAGAGTCTAACAGAGTTAGTAATATATAGAGTCTAAGAGATTTTATAATAAATAGAGACTAATAGAGTTAGTAATAAATGGAGCCTAAGAGAGTTAGAAATAAACTGTTGAACAATACACCTTTTCCAGTTGTCTTGTCCTGTTTGTACAGTGGAAGCCCAGATCGAGTTTTTATTTTACCAAAGTAGAAGCAAGTGGTCTACAAGCACTTTAATGATTTTCTGTAACAGTTAAGCTCTAGATTCTTAGCATTACTGAGTAAAAGATGGATAATGCTTACATGATGTATGCACTGAGGATGTTCTTCCTAATGGCAACTTTTGAGCACAAGGGGTATGCCATCAAAAATTTTGGAGACTATAGCTCTAAGGAATAAGATTTAAACAATTGCCCTGGTTATTTAAGGACATTTTTTCGTAAGTTTGTATCAAAACCATGTGTCATTGCCCTTTTTAAGATGACACCCTTCAGAGAAGGCAAGGGGATTACTCAGAGGCAGGTCCCGACCAGTATAGCTGTGTATAAGCAAGCAAAGGGGATGGAGGGAGAGTCATTTGGCTGGTTTTTGGATGGGAAAGCATCATCGTGGTAGTCTTAGGAACAAAGACCATAAGCACAGCTTGCAACCATCTGACCCCAGGCTATGACTTGCCATTCTCAGAGTACAACAGGACTGGGTGTGGGCAGTGCTGAGCAGAGATCCCGCAGGAGAACGTGAGCTCTTCAGGAAGTGGTGTCTGACTCAACAATGAGGCAGCATGCAAGTACAGCATTAGGACACTGCACTATTTTAGGGGCCAGGTCTTGGATGTAATGTAACATGTACAGCCCAAACTAGAGTCATCACCAAAGACTTTGTAGCTGCTCTTGGGAAAAGGACTATTCCCAGTGATTTGATGATAGGTAAATAGCTACTGTTTATTCTTCCAGAGCTTAGTCACTTTGGAAGTTTAAGCAAGAAGCAAGCATTCTTCACTTCCTGTCCTGATAAACCAGGTGATGTTGTTCTGAATGGTTTATCAGCAGTGCCTTAGAGAAAACCATTTCAATAGAGGGATAAAGCTTGCATGCATATAATTTCTTCAGTGACCACTTTGAATATGAAATGCTATTTAAGTGCAAGATCTTATCTGTGCATAGTCACAAACATACTGGCTTCTTAGCAGGCTTTGCCCAACATCATGCCAACTCTCCCTGTCTTGCTTTCTCTGTTGTAGACTGTTCCAAAGGGACATAGCAGAAGACTCACACTACTTTGCTTACCAACTATAAGCCACGTAAATAGATGAGTGGTAAAAGAGCTCATTTTTTTCCTCATGAGATGGGACTGAGTCTCCACAAAGTAGTTGTGGGATAGAAAAAGTAATCTCCTGTGCACAGGCACAATATAAGCCTTGGACCTGAAATGCATTTATTCTGGGTGTTTGATCTGAGATATCACAATGGACTTCTTTCTCTGATGTTAGGTTGTTCCGCTCCCCCAAGATCAGTATCCTCCTGGACACTAGAAAATGGATTCACTCAAGCTCATCAGTCCTTTCCCTGAGCTGTAAGTCCCCTCTGTCACTGACCACACACACTGATACCTCCAAACCTAAGTTAGTCTCACTGTCACGCTGACCAGCTTCTCTTCATGAAATATTCTAACAGGCATGTAACACTCAGTCTCAGTAGCTTAGCTATAAGTCTGTATCTGATTTTAAAGAACCACCTGCATGTTGTACAGAAAAGTTGCTTTTCTCTCTTACTGTCAGGGATGGGGGGGGGGGGGGGGGGGAAGGGAGAAGACCTTGAAGTCTTCCTGTAAGTGATAGCTTTCACCCATATCTTCAGCCTTTAAAAAATTCTGTTCAAGGGAGAAATACTACAGCCAGTGTGTCCGAAGAACTTTGCTTCTATAAAGACCAGTCAAGTCCAACCAAAAGATCTCTTTCAACTTCAGTGGTGGCTGGATTGGGCCCTTAAACTGCAGCAGTTTGAAGGCAACAGGCACCAACAGAACAAACTAAGATGTCGTTATTGTTGTTGAAGTTGTAAGCAGATTTTTAATTATGTGGAAGAGCACTATTGTTAACAGCTTAGTTATACTGTAATAACCATCAAAAAGAGATTTACCTAAATTTCCTGCACACTGATACTGATCAGAACAGCCTTTAGATCACAGCCCTATTTCCTATAAGCATATATAAATGTGTATAGAAGAGCACTGTCATGATTCAGTGACTATTTACATCAAACTGCCTAGGTAAGTACTGACTTTTCAGAAGGATCCAATGAAAAACAAAGCCAAATGCCAAATATTTGGGAAATATGGGTATTTAGAAATTAGATTACAACATCCACGTCAGAAATATCTAGAGTTGGAAAAGAGTCAGGTAAATTGCAACATCAATTCTACGAAGTAACCCTTCCTCTCCAAACACACTTTGATGTTCTAGTCAAATATTTCAGACTGCAGATCAAACCCAACTCTTTTTTTTTGCGGAAGTGTTTTTATGAAGAATTCAAGAGTCAAGGACTTGGGGTTTTGCTTCTGCAGACCAATAAGCAGGTTTTCAAAATAATAACCACCACAGCTACAGAGCAGGGAGCACACGTAACACTGTCATTGCATTCCTCTCCTGACCAGCTCTGGGCTCTGTGCAGGAGGGAGTGCTGTGCCTGGTATGGGAGACTTCAGAAGAACACATACTTGCCTTGACAGTCTCTTACAATTTGTAAAATTTTCTCCCTGTCCTAGCACTGCCAGAAAGACTGAATTAGTGTTTAAACTACATATATATATATTCTCACCACTGCAGGTTCCTGGTGCCTGTGCATGCTTTCAACATCCACATCAGTCAGCACCGCAAGTTTCTACAGCTATGGCTCAGAAAGAATTATTTCGCACTAGAGAAAAAGCTAGACTGTGGCAGCTTTGCAGCTTCTTCCAACTGGAAAGGAGTTGCAGTCTTCCCAAAGACATCCTCCCAACTCTGCCAGGACAGTCTTTCTGCAAGAAGAGCTTTCTTCAATGGATACTACAAAAAGAAAAATACTAAAAATGCAGAACTTTGACTCCAACCTCCAAAGGATAACACTGTCTCATGGGGCAGACACTACTCTTCTCCAAAAATGCACACATAGCTTAGCTTTCTCCTCTGCCTGGAACAGCTAGGCTGGGAGCATCATGTACCTTTACCCTGATCTTCCCAAGGTGCACAACTCAGGAGATGACCTTGCTTCAACAGGCAGGTCTGACTGTCTGAGGCTGGATGCTTGCAATCATAGCAGGGCATCGCAGAACAAACCTTGCATCAATTTTGCCACTAAATGGCAACACCCTGTGACTGAACATCTTAAAGGCTGTGGGGAGCTTGAAGACTGGAATTTGACTACTGTGAGGGCTGGGAACCCACCAGGAGTGTTTAATTTCCATGAGGTTAACATTTCTGACACAGAAGAGCCTGCACTGACCAAAAGTTAACAGAGAAATTGATTGTTCAAGGTACAGGGATGGAATGGTAGAAATTGGGCCTGGAAAAAGCAAGTGTTTGCTCTGCTTGGAAGATAGGATACCACCCTGGGGAGTTACCACAGTACCTCATGCACTCAGGTCTAGTATTTCCAGAGTATATTAGCACTATCCCGCAGGCATTTCCTCACTCTTGAGATCAGATATTGCAGTGTGTGACAGCCTACTCGTGGATTTCTCTGCAGTGCATCCCAGGCCCTGCTATGAAAACCAAGGACTTACAAAGGAGAAGAGAAATAATGACACTTTTTCAGTTCTTCTACACTGTTGCAGATAGACCATTTGCAGAGCTTTTCTCACAGATGAGTTAAGTACCTCATGCAGTACATCTCCTGTCACTCAGTCTGAAAAATAGGCAGAAGAAACAGAAGATAATGGACTGTGTGTGAAAGGGTACAAAACACCGGGGTCAAGAATGAGAGGGGGAGGGCTGAGGAGCAGGGATTCACAGCTGAGGGCTCTGCTCGTGTCATGGATTCATCCTGGGGCCTTGGGCAACATACTTCGCTCCTGTCCCCAGCTAAGGTCAGGTAGAGCTCTCGATATGACCTGTGCCAGAAGCAAAACACTTACAGRAAAGCAAGGGAGAGAGACTGGCTTGTCTGCGAAGCAGCCATAACACCATTTTCAAGATACTGAGGACCTCAGATGAATGGAGTTCTATCTCTGTATACACTTAATTATCTCATTTAGTCCTAAGATAAACAGCACGAAGCGTAAATAACTTTATGGCAACATATCAAACAGGACAAGACAGCCAGTTTCCCCCTCCCTCTCCAACCCTSCTAATTCTGTTTCAGGCTGCCTCTAACCACCATTCCCCTTCCTCTGAAGGGGATTTTTGGGGGTGAAAGAACATAGGTGGAATAGGAACTTCCTCCGAGAGAAGAGAGGAGTTGCAGGCCTCATGGGGTGTCTCTTGGAGATGGCTCATTGGCCATGGACTACTTTAAATTTAAATGCTTTCTGTTCCTCGGCACCTTTTTTTGATAAAATATATTGACGGAATAAGCTGTTACAGCAATGCAGCAGGAAGCAGAGCACATGATGCTAACCACTGAAGTCAAATACAATTCACTGGAAGCAAGGCAGACTTCTCTTCATGGGGAAGCAGGGCACATGCTCGACAAGGAAAGCTGGTCTTCCAGCTGTGAAACAGGAAGGCAGACAAGGACTCCATGCAGACCAGGACTCTGGAGGGAGATCAGTTAGAGGTCAGGAAAAGCAGCATCCATGACCAGGGTGAGGGTGGTGTTCCCAGGACAGCCTGCGGCACAGCTTCTGAGCATGGGTTCAGTGCAGTCCTTTACACAACATGGCCTCACCCTTGGCTTCAGGCTCCCCTTCCTCCCTCTCTCTCTGCCTGCAGCGCAAGGGGCAGCACACTGCCTGGGAACTGCCAGGGAGAAGCAAGAGAAATAATCCAAGCATCTTCCCAGACTGCTTGGTCTGAGTGAGGAACTGTCTTCTTTTAGGATCAAACAGGGGCTCCAGCTGTCCCCCACGAATAAGGGCACTAATTCTGTCCATGTCAGCCAGTCAATGGCCTCATCTTTCTCCTCATGCAGGACCTCTGACTCCCTATGCTCTCTCTAGTCAGTGGAAAG
This sequence comes from Phoebastria nigripes, assembly GCA_035582835.1. Taxonomy (NCBI): domain Eukaryota; kingdom Metazoa; phylum Chordata; class Aves; order Procellariiformes; family Diomedeidae; genus Phoebastria; species Phoebastria nigripes. Next base: position 309,401 of record JAYKAV010002841.1, on the reverse strand, counting down.
GCAGAAGAACTTCAAGAGGTAGATTCAGCCCCCTGAAAGTCAAAGCTGATGGCAGGCATTGTGGGCAAAGGGAGAACATGTCCCCAGTACAGTTAAATGCTAAAGATCAGGTGATGGGAACCTGCCAAGAGGAGGCTTATGATCCTTTCCCCCTCAGAGAGGGACAGTGAAATTGGGCAGAGGCATTGATGGGCTGATTTGACTGCAGGGAGCTCCTGCTTAACATAGCTGTTCTAAAGCTGCCACAAACTATTTTCTTTATAAAATATTGGGTAGAAGTAGGTGCTAGCAAAATTGAGGGGAGAAAGAAGAAACCTGGGGAAGTACTAAAGGCTCCGATACGTCTCTAGCGAGAAGCGTGCGCTCTTACTAAATCAAGTTCAATCTGCCAAAACTTTTGTTGGTCTGCTACTTTAAATGGATACATTGTAGAAGTTTTTAATCACAGAACAGTGATTTAGGAGATGGAGTTTGACAGACTTTCCTGAACCAGTCAGGTCTCTGTCTGGTCTACAGCAGGGTACTTTGTTGGGAGAAGGCAGGACGTTTCTGGCCAGTACTGTGGGGCTCAGCAACACGCTCCCCAAGCTGAGGGGACCACAGCTGTGACTGTGGTCTGTGACTGTCATAATGGCTTTGTTTCCAACACATGCCACGGAGTATGCATTGAGATGAGAGATGTTTATTAATTTCGTCATACAAAACAAACTGTATAAAATTATTAAGACAAACTAGAGAGTCTAGTCCTGACATGGTCTTTAATTCTGAAACCAAAATTTATCTCTGTGTGACAGAAGAGGAAGGATTGGTAGACTGTAATAAAAGGGAAATGAAGGTTCAGGACAAATTCCATTTCCCAGCTGTAGACAAGTTACAGTCAAGATACCAACAGCTTGGAGAGTATGCAAGGAAAAGTGGAGAAAAATTATAAACATAACATAGGAAGTTCAGAGCATCCTGTCCTGTTCTCAGCTACTCAAAAAGAGATCACACAAACTCTGTTTTCCACATCCTCCTGTGTTACACTGTTGACAGAGCCCCTCTTATTTGCCTGTTGGTCCTTTAACAACAAGCCACACATGCACAGTATCACCAATTTCTCCTAATCTCTCTATCGATGCCTGCACTCAGGATGGGCCATCTGGGAAGACTATCAGAAGTTACAGCAGAGAATGGACAAGACATGTTCACAACATTTTCCCTCATGAATCCTGGTGCCCCAGGCAACAGCAAGAGTTTTGCCTATTGACTTCATAGGCATGTGCGTTGAATACAGATACCAGCTAAGCACAAGCAGGGATAAAATCCCAAATTATTCATTCCTTACAATCTTTTGCAATGAGCTCAAGGAGAGCTCCTGCACAGTGGCAGCAGCAGTTCTGGCAGTGGCAATGTCATTTAAGGCATGCATTATTGGCAGGCTGGCAGTCAGACAGCGGTGCCAGTGGGAAGTCAGGCCTAGACAGATGGAGAATCTTTAGACTCATGGCAGTCTCAGACCTGAAACATCATCTCTCTCAGGATGCACCTGAAACCACTGAGCCAGTGGGTGAAGGAAGCAGATGAGGGGCATAAGCAAGAATGAGGTGAGTACTTGAATTTTGCCATAACTCCCCAGCTGTCTGTATTTTATGGCCTGTCAGCATGTTTGCAATCAGGAAAGAAGCAAGGAAGAGCCCTTTCCTGTCATTTAAATTAATCTGTCCCAAACACCGACTCAGAGTGGGCCCCAGGCCGAAGAGGTCTGGCCAGGTTTGCAGACCCCATGTGAACGGGTCAGTCATCATGGAGGAATAAGAGACACGTGTCTATGACAGACTGGCACAGTAGTCTCTGTAAGCAACTTACTCATCTGCTCCTGTTCCATAACACAACCTGTCTGCTCAAAATTGGGTGGAAAATCCGGGGATGACTGGGCAAAAGCTTCACACACTGAGTGACTCACATGCATACCGCCTGTGTTGCTCCGAATTTTCTCAAGCCCTCATATCCTGGAAAACTGGCAAAAAAGCTTATTCCGAGTATTAAAGAGAACAAGGTTGAAACATGCTAGTGCAAATCCAGCCTACACAATTGATCTATTACTTTCAACAGAAGTTTTTTCTCTGGCTTCAGCAGGCTGATTATCAGGCCAAAGTTAAGGAAAAGGGAGAGAAGATTGCCAGCTTCTTGAATTCATACAGTTTAGAGCAGCTTTGATCTAGCCATGCTGCCTGATGCTGAAGAGGATAGGACAACAGCCATAGAACGCTATTATGTTTTCAGTACACCACAGCATGTCAGGTCTGTTGTGTCACTCACACTACAGTCCTAAACACTGGATATAGAGGAGAAAACCCATGAGAACCACTCACCTTGAAATACAGCTTTCTCCATAGGACACCAAACACCATTTAACTGTGTGCCTAAATTCACACGCATGAGCAACCTCACTAAAAGCTGGTTGGAAGTTGAGCGCCAGATTTGTTAGATCAAGGCTCAAAGGGCAAACTAAGCCTTGTCTAGAAAGCGCAATTCTGATTGGCAGTATGGTTACAGAAATGTTTCTCCCAGCTGAAGCTACACACCTCCTAGCTCCTACTCCAGTGTAAATTCCAAGGAGTAAATTGAACCATGTGCATGGCTGGGGATGAGGCAGATAAGGAGAATAGGGAGAAGAGGAAACACAGGGCAAGTCTACACTGTACAACGGAGCACAACACGGTATTGCCATGGTGGTGCTGGGAAGCTGGATTGCCCTGTCCACACACGCTGAGAAGTACAAAAAATACATATAATATTATTTTCTGGTTTGTTATGTAAGACTCTGACATAGCAAAATCTAGGGACAACATCATTCTGCTGGTCAGTGGCCATACCAAGTGATTCCTTGGCCACATGTAATACATAGGCTGGTAGGAACACAGCATTACAAGTAAATGTAAGGCAAGAAAGCGGCAGTGGAGGAGAGCGGTGCACCTCCATCACAGCCCTTAGAGAGAGARAAAAAAAAAAAAAAAAAAAGGATGAGGAGTTGTAGTCTGTGGGTTGTTACATTTTGGGGCAGCTGTAGTAACCCCTAGGAAGACAGGAAGAATTTAAACAATGACAACTACTGAGTGTTAAAAAGGCCAGTTAAGAAGCATGGTAGAGGGTTAAATCATGTAACAAAATGGACTCCTCCTGTAGCTTGCTGGTGCTCTGCACAGTCTTGGAAGCTGTCTCCAGCACCTGAGACAGATGGAAATGCACACCCATGCAACACAGCCGACCACAATACTCATCCCAAGGGCCACGTGTCATTCCAGCTCCTGTTTGTCCCCTACATAACTTAAGGCAGCCACGTCCTCTTTACTTCCCCAAGAGCAGGATGGAGGAGGTGACACGGGACTACGTGTTCACAGGGTCCTGCCTGTATTCCTCTCCTTGCTCCAGCCAACATGCTACCAGCTGCAGGGGACAGACCTCAGGGATGGCCCAGTGCCCTGAAGTGGAGCACTGAAAGGAACTGGAAGGAGACAGACCCACAAAGGCCTGACCTTTTACTCTTACTTGATTGCCATTTTTTCCAGGAACTTGTTAAAACTACAAATAAAATGAGGTTTCAAACGGACTTTTGTGCCAAAATGGGGGGGGAAGCCCCTCTTCATAAAAAAGGGAATCATATGTCCACAACTTTAAACTTGTTTTCATAAGTACTTTCAGAACAGGAAATTCATTAAATCTGATCCTTTTCCACAAAGGTCTCAATTTCAACAAAATTTTCTAATCAAAACACTTTCATGGAAACATTTGTGGCCAGCTTGCTTTTTATTCTATTCCTAGGACATGCACCTTATAGGCCTGGAAATAAGACGGTAGTTGTAGGGGGGACAGGCAAATTTTTCACTTTAGTAAGCAACAGCTTTGCTTAAGCACCTTTCTCTCACCCAACAATTGGAAATGTTCTATTTCACATTTGATTTCTATTAGCAAAGATTTTCATAGCTTCATGGAAAAAGGCTGAGGCTGGTACTTGACCATCCTTCTGCCTCCCCAGGTTCAGAACTGAGCCTTGACACTTATACATGATTTCACCATTTCACCACTCAAACAAACCAAAAGCCAAGCCTAGTCCTGCCAATATCCAATCTCTGGAGCTATTAACCATTCCCTATTGCTGTGGGCCCTTCTTTGCAAGTGAGACTGGTTAATCAACAGCTGCAGGTCTCTAACAGTATTCTTCTGCTCTTTGATACCCTCCCAATGTCTTTGTCCCCACCAGCATCTGAAAGGAGGCAGTACATACACAGACATCACGATCAAATGCATGCCAGGACAGGAAGGACAAAGGCACAGATATGAGAAGATGGGATTATCTGCTTGGCTGCTGCTTGCTCTGAAAAAGTTGCAAAGTCCGGGACAGTAAAATTTCCACTGAGCTTGCATTTTCTGTGATGTAACTCTCTTAAATTATTTAAAAAAAAAAAAAAAAWAAAAAAAAATTAAAAAAATGCAAACCTACTACTGACAAAAAAACCCATGTAAACTATGTCACTTGTGACTAGGCCTGTTAGAGTCCACTAACATGCTGAGGAGCTGGAGGCCATGTCCAAACAGGAGCTATATACAAGTCACACTCCCACTGCTAACAGCACATTAGGGTGGAAAGAGTTCAAAATAAATCGGTCTTCATTCAAGTGCCAAATTCTTGGGTACCACATTCCCATTGCCTCACCTCTTCCACGTCCAAACTGCATCCCAGGCTCAGAACTGGGTGAAGCTCAGTTTCACTCTGGATGCAGGGAGTCTGGATGCATCCACGCTGGATGTGGGGAGTTTGGTCATTGCTTCAGCGAGCACAGTATTTATCCCAGACTGAATCACATAACATGGCTGTAAGAACGAGACCAGAGCTGAAGCCAAAAAGGGAGAAGGCATTGGTTTTGATGCATTTAATCTGCTGTTATCAGGGCCTGATTCCAAGTCTCTTCTACAATCAGCAGAATCACCAAAGAAAATAAGCTCACATGCTCATGTGCTCACTTCTCTCATGTCTTTTGGTTTATGTCAGCTTACTAGTTAATACTTTAAACAGGTTAAAAAACCCCACATTTTGAAATTACATGAATGTTTGTCAACACAGGCTTACTATAAATTTGATGAAGGCTTGGTCAGGTACAGCCCGCATTCAGCTTCCAGGTACATATTCAGGATAAATTCAGTAATGATGCAAGCAGCAACACAACTTGCATCTCAGGTAAAAACACAGATGCAAGTGGTTAAATACTATCACTATCTTGTTAGGAAACAGGAGCAGGCTAAAGGGAAGAGTTTATATTAAATCACTGTAATTTTACAGACAAAGGTAGGTGATTGTAAGAAAAGACTATACTAGAACATAAGTTATAAGAAGGGATTCAGCACCAGCCTATGACACTGCATTGAGATGATGCTGTATGCACCTGCTTGGGACTTCCCTTAGTATAAAACTGGCTCAAGCTGAAAACCAGTGGCCTAGAAGTAACACTGACTCCAGATCAGGAGCCACTCCAGCATTACCTCCTATGTCCATTCAAGCAATCTGAAACACAGGCAATAGCTAAAGACTAAAATTTCCACCTAAGTATTTTCCACTAGAAACTGTTTTACACCAAATAATCCCCTGCCAGCACTCAGTTGTATCCTGCTGCTGTTTATCACCACACACTCTCAGGAAGTCATGAAGCAGAAGAAGGGTCCATGATTAGATGTAGACCAAGACAGATTCCCATGGGGCACCATCTCCAAATGCCCTTGTTGAAGACACTTTCCCAAAAGCTTACCATACAGCAAGCTATTTAAACAGCTGAACTAAACTGTAGCACCTTTTTCCCCCATCCCTCTTCAAATAAGAAAAGCCCTTCAGTTGCCATGGGAGCCCTGAGAAGTTCTGAACCCACTGGCTTGTCTAGCCCCAGGTCTAAGATTGCTGATTCTCTATCCTGTCATCCCTTCTCCTGAAAGCAAACACTTCACCATGATATTTTATTAAAGGCACCTTGCCTGGAAGCTTGATCAGATTCCCCCTCCCCAGAGCAAATCTGAGTTTTCCAGGTCAGGGTTGGGAGATGAGCTTTCTACCCCACCTGTCACTGGGCACACTGGCACCCCCCCCAGGATTTCTCTTGGGGACTCCTCCCTTTGCTCCCTGCTTCAGGACAGCAGGAACCCAAAATCTTGTTCTAAAGGCGAGTGGTACTTTCTGCCATCCTTGTTCTTCCTTTCAGAAACAAGGGAAGCCTCTCCTGCCCTGTCAGATCTAACTGCGAACAAGGGTGTGGGACCTCCTTTTCCAAGGATGAGGCAAGGCACTCGACTGAAATTGCAGGATTCAGCTTAACACAGCCTCTTGAGGAGGTCAGAGTTTAAAGGGACAAGTACTCCCATTCAATTAAACAGGAGTGACAATCAAAGGGAGCTCCAGTTTCCCTTTCATAAGACTCAGCCTTGTGAACCCAGTGACGGTATAATACAGCTCTCAATGTCAAGTGCTTGTCCAAATGCTGCAAAAACTGCTCTGAAATTCACTGAATATTCCACAAGTCCAGAAATCCTAGTATGAAATTAAGTATTGGTAAACAAATCCATGAAAATTTTCCTTTGGTTCTTTTTCTAAATCTTAGAAAGGACAACACACTAGGGAAAAAATTTGAACATGTATCCAACACAGCTATTAATCCACACATTTCTCAGCTGCTCAGTCTAAAAATTGTACAGCCACACTTTCTAGGAAACAATTCTGAACTTTAAGCAGCAAGATCTCAACATGATCCAATCCAAACTGCAAACTGCATGAGATCCATTTGTAAGACTAATCTATCCTAGAAATTTTTGCCAGGGCTGTAATTGTTGTGGAGTTTTGTAGACACACTTGTTTTGAATACACTAGCAGGCAAAAGGCATAGGAACACGTTCTGCAATGGGGAAGAAGGGGAGCATTTGTCCAAGCAGTACTTGTTTTGTGCACTGATAAATACTCTCAAGGCAAAATTGTTTCTTCTCCCAGAGAGATGAAAGGGACTGGTCCAGCTCCCATTGGGCGGTGTGACTGAGTTGACCAAGAGGCCAGACCTGCTCCAAGTGAGCCCCACAGAGCAGGCTCTGAGAAAAATAGAAAGCTCCCCTCATGTGAACTTTTGGAAACCCTCCTGTCCCTAGTAGTAGGGACACACCAGCAAAAACACAGGCCACAACATCATTCCACCAGAACTAGTCCTCTGGGTCCCTGCTGCGTCTTCCCCAGCAGACAGCCAACATCCCTGCCACCTGAAGTCCTTTCATAGCTTACAGAAAACAGATCCTCCAAGCACCTTGCCACAAAACACCCTAGGAGATGCCCCAGACATAGGCCAACAGTGGCAGCATGGTGACAGTGCTTTGGGCATGTTTTGGGAAGAGCGTGCTAGCGTTAGGCTGGTGCTGACCCAACTGCCAAGTCACCCAGGGCAGCTGCCTGCTGAAGCCAGCCCTAAGGACTCATTTCCCCACCAATAATTTCTGCAATGTTTGGGCTCCTCACTGTTTACCTTAAACCCCAGCCATTTCTGCTAATCCAGTGAGGGCGTGGAAGACTCCTACGACTGTTGTGTTGATCAGCACAAGCTTGGCAACAGCTTCTCTGCAACTCCCTGGCTGGCACAAGCCTCCTCTTATCTGTGGGCCCTTGGCAAACAGGGCACTGCTGGCTCTCTCAGGTTAGCCTTTGCCTCCACCACCTACCTCTCTGTTTATGTTACTTTCCCAACACACTTGCAAATATGATAAAGGTTAATCTGGTACAAAAGGTAAATAGGGTTACACAAAGCTGGATTTAGCAATTTAGTTTTATTGGCCACTAAGGAAGGCAATTCTTCGATGCAGGTAATAAGGAGATAGCCAAGCCAGATAAAGGATCTGTGCAATATAAACATCCTCCCAAAAGCCTGCTCCCCACTTGCATAAGCACTGTAATCATGAAAGCAATTCTTAATGGAGCCATTTGGCAGAGGCCCTGGTACAGCAAGCTGTGAGCCTCTCCCTAGCTGATGGACCGGCTCCAAGAGCATGTTACTACAGTGCTGCAATGGGGAGAAGGAGGGGCAGGAGGGGGAAAGAGGTTGAAAGCTGGATCAAGTCTGCAAGCAGTGGCACTGGAGCAGGGCCAGGTCTCCTCTGACATGTCACCTGTGTCGTTTGGAGCTGGCCAGTTATCCCCTCTGTGCTCAGCTCTGCATCTATAAATTGAAATTGATGATTCTCCCTTTGTGCCCCATCTTTCGTAGGTAAACACTTACAATAAAGGCTGTTTACATACAGGTAAGTGCTTCTGGCTGAAAGTGTTACTGTCACTCAGAAACTTGCAATAATATTCCTGCTGATAAGCAACTTCTCATTTTTCCTGACCTTCCAATATTTGCCCTTTGCCTTAAAGAAAGAAAAATAAAACAAATCAAGATCGGAGTTTGCTGTACCAGCATCCTGCCCTCTTTCACCTCTCGGCACCAAAACCTAGTGACAATCCACAAGGCTGAACAGGAAACCTTTCGCACCCTGTGTTTTGTGCCGTTTGGTTTTGTTTTCTCCTTTGCTATCAAATTCAGGATGTCCCCCAAGGAGCACAGAAGTGCCAGATCTGCCTTGTCTCTCAGCAGAGAGATCGGTAGCGCTTCACACTTTCCCACTGCATGGCTTCCCATCAAGGCGATGGCTTAGCTACCGCACAGCGGGACGCAATCCTCAGCAGGTTCAGTCTGTTGCACAGCTCTGGTTTCCTGGCAGTCCCAGGACTAATACACTCAAGGCAGGGGGAAGTCTCGGGAGATTCTCTGTCCCTACATTTTCCATGAAAGGTAAAAGAAGAAAGTAAGGTTTACTTTACCCCAAAAGTCACTCACTACAAGATAGGTCTAGCAGTCACTTGCTCCTCTTGATGTGGTTTTCTTACCAGGGCAAAAGGGGTTCCCATAACAAACAGTACGCATTTACCAGCTACAGGATTGAATCAGAGTCTAGGCATTCACTCAAATATCCATTATGCTGATTTCCAATGCCATACATTAACAATTCCTCCTCGCCTGCACTCATTTAGCTTTCAGCAGGGATCTTCATCAGATTGGCCTACGAATTTTCCCTATCCTACGCACTCTAAATAATTGTTGATAAATTACCATATTGGGAGTAACAGTGTGATCCATTGAGAAGTATTAGACTAGAACTAGCAAGAACTGTTTTCTAGTCCACAGCTTGCCACTGGCAAACTTCAGATGAGTAGCTGCACTTTGTATACCTTTTCTAAAACACAGTGAAATGTACTTCTGCAAAGTGCTACGTAACAATTTGGGGTTATTATGCAGAGCAGGAACCCACACTGGTCTACATAACTGGCCATTCACCAGCTGTATCAGAGAGGCCAGTAGTGTTATATTGGCCAACATGGAATTATCTCCAGCTGGCAGGCAGAATACATTTATACCGACTATGCTTCTGGACTTTGAGATTTCTTCAAGAAGCAAGTTAAAACTGACCTTTTGGAGAAGTATGAATCGTATCTGTAAACATTATGGGCCTTTTCTTTCAATCTGGAGCTTGACCTTAATCCTTCTGAAGCTAACACAACTGTTTGCATCAACATCAATAAACTATCCAGCAAGAATTTACTCACCTAGGCAGCCCCACTGGCACAATAAAGGAGACAGTCTGCCTTTATAGGACTGAGGCCTATAGGAAGACTACAATTTTATCTTCCATTCCTTCCAAAAAAAACCCAGTACCTTTATCAGCATCCACGTTTGAGCCAGGACACTGGGCTAAGGCAGTCGCTTCAATTTATATACTGCAAGGATTTACTAGCAGAGGTGATAGCATAGATATCCTCATAGTGCAAACCCTACTCAAATGTCCTTGTTTTTCTCACTCACTCTTTTGCAAACCACTTCCAAATGACTACATGTCACAGGCTGTGAACAAGCAGTTATTTCTTCACTGAAGCTAAGAGGAAGGCTGCCAGCACCTTGGGTTTTGGTTTGAGTTTTTTTGCAGCCACCCATTTGGCACCAGTATCTTGATACACTCCAAAGTGGTATTACTAAAGACACACTGGGGTTTTTTTTTGGTTTTTTTTTTTTTTTTTTGAGAGCAAGCTGTGACTCTTCCATACTTAATCAGCATCTTAAAGTATAACTAACCTGCCTTCTTTCCTTTTCCTTATACCTGGAAAGTCTCTGACTTATGAGCTTGCCTTATTCAACTTTCAAGTTCAAATCTTTTCACTTACCACCTTTGACTACAGAAAAAGTAACCCTGTCTGAAGTTACAGTCATTTTCCAGCTTCAGGACCAGAGCTGAACTGGTTTAAACTGACTGACCTCCACTGGAATTTAGGAAGCTATCTTGATTTCTTTTTTTAACCAAATGATCTGTTCCTCTAGGTGGTATAAAATAATACCTGACACAAGAAAAACCTTATCACATGTGTTACTTAACTGAGTGAGGAAAGGAGCAGCCTGGGCATTCTTCTGAGAGCAAATAAAAAGTCGTCTTCTGCTGATAATAAAGGCTAACTTAAGCCACCACGACTAATTCATAGTGCTGGCTTGACACTTGTTTATCTGGACAAACAATTATGAAATGTTCTTTTGTCCCTGCGAGTACTGCATAGGCAAGAGTCATGACTTTCTGGGTTACTTTAAAGGGCCACTGTTTTTGTACCTATTCATTGCTCGGGAAACAAGAGACGCCTTGGGCAGACCCTGACCAAGCTTGAGGACCCCAGTTTCCTTCTGGCTCCCTTCACAGGACAGACTCCAATCTGCCCCAACTGGAGATTTGGGGTGAGATTTCCCAGAAGTGGCAGGGTGAAGCAAGAAAATTGTGTTTTCCCAAGGCATTTAGTTCCCTAATGGCAAACTGTAATCAGGCATACAGGAGCCCTAAGTAGTTTTTGAAAACCGAACTTGGGAGTGTAAACAATTTAAACACTTCCATAATTTTTATGCAAATTTCTGAACTAGGGCTTTAAAACAATCTGCCATTTTTCTCATTTAGAAATTGTTAATAATAATAGTAGACCATGTTACGTTCTAGACCACTGCATACAGATACAACGATCACCTCTCAGCATCTTGCCTGATAAAGATGATTGCATCCCCTTTTCTCGAAAGGGGAAACAACCTGCTTGCAGACCCCCACCCCAGGCATCAAGCTGAACTGTGTAACCCCAGTCATGGGGCCAAGGGCAAAGGCCCCCAGGCAGCTAAAAATCAACCCGTTTTCTTGCCATTTCAGGTTGAAGGTGCCCTATTGCCTGACCGCATAGCCCAGGGTTGCTCAGTTCTGGTCACAATCTCTGCAGAGCTTCTGAGAAGGAGCAAGTTCCCAGGGTAATGCCTTAACAGGGAGAAGGAAAGAAAAATCCAAAGCCAGCACAAAATGACATCTTAACAGTTTTTTTGGGAAGCCAGGGCAGAGCAGGGGCAGCCACATTGTTACATCCTTCATGATGTGGTCATGGGAATGCCATTACTTACACCCCACATCTGTTGCAGTGCAAAAGCCCTCCCATAGAGACCTCTCTTTCAGTCACTGATGAGATAAGGAGGCCTTTGAAATTTATTGTTCATATGAGAAATTGTGTATTTAAGTAAACAGAACTGGTCAAATACAGCAGTAACTTACAAAACCCCTGCAATATACTTGTGCATGGAAAAACCTTATCTGAATGTTCCTGTGCTGCTAACTCATACCCCTGCTTTCAAGCACAACACTCCTTTAACTGACATTGTGGACTTCACCTTTTTCTAACACAAAAGGAGAAGGAGAGAGACCTACTTATGAGGAGATTCAAGAGCACAGGCTTTGCCAGAAAACAAAGCTGATTAAAGCTTTCAGAACAGGACCCAGCACCAGGACAAGAAAGTATCACAGATGGCTTCAACCACAACCTATAAAACTGCTAATTGCCAGCAGATGCCAAGGATATCAAGAGCTTACCAAGGGTTCAGAAAACAATTTGACAAATTCACAGAAAAGCCCATCAGAAGCTATTAAGCACAGGACACCTCTCCATTGGAGAGCAGGAGAGCACATCCCAGAAGGAAGTATCACCGTATGCTTGGTTTATGCACTGTAGCCACTGTCAAGAGCCAATACAGGACTAGATGGGTCTCTCACCTGGCTCAGTATAGCCATGCTTCCCTTTTCAGGAAGGGAGCAAGAGGGAACCAGATGCAACAAGACCCAGAGTACAGTCTGCAAGAGTTCGGTGCATTGCTCACACCATCCAAGGGCAGGTGGAAAGCTCCTTCAGAAGCCTCACACATGGACAAAGGGGTAAGGAGAAGCAAGCTCCACAATGTGCCACCACAGATGCAGTCAGCCTGTCAGCATTCCCATCTTCTTTCAGCATCCCCATATATAAAACCAGCTGATAGTACTTTCCAAATAGTCATGTCATTGTTTGCCCTTCCCTGACCTGTTCAACAGCACGTGGCAAGCCAGATCCCTGGAACAAGAGCACATGAACAGCTCTCAAACTCAAGTCTCATCCACTTCCTTGCCCCAGGCTACATCAATTACAGCTGTAGCTTTCCAGACAGATGTCTACCTAATCTGTTCCTTGAGAACCTCCAGTGATACCATCATTACTCCTTGCCAGGTCATCTGTTGCACTGCTGAAAACCCCAAATCCACAGCAAAGAGTACAGCAGCTAACAAACATATCTGTGCCAGGTTAATATGCCCCCAAATAAATTGCTTGCTACTATGAACCAAACAGGCATTAAATGTATTGTCTTTTTAAGGTTTATGCCAGTTCACAGCAACTGAGAAATTAACTTTATACTTTTTTCCCCTCCTTTTGTTTGTCTCAGCCTTATCCAAGACATTTTAAGTCAGGTTTAAGGACATCCTCCGTATCAAACCAAAATCTATGGAGATACAACACTTCTCCCAAGGCAGGCAATTTATTGTAGCTGTGCTTTTCATTAGCAAAGTGGAAGATGATGAAGAAATGCTCCTCACTTTAGATACACATCTCACCATAAACAGACTGCCTAATTAAAACACTTGTTTTTAAAGGGGAACTAGAGAGATTTGGCTTGTTCATAAAAATAAACCAGCTACAATTAAAGTTCTGAGACTCRCTATTGTCAGGACAACCTGCCAGCTTTTCCCATCAAGTTCAGTCCCTTACATAGTAGACAGCAACAGTAGGGCTGCTTTAGCAACTTGGTTTCAACCACCACTGAGACTTCACCCAGGGCCAATGGACTTAGCCAGGCAATGTCCCTCTCTTTATTGCTGAACAGTGCAGCTGCATAATCATGGTGATTCATTAAAATAATAAACTCCACATAATAAAAATGTTAAATACTCAGTATACGCTGGTAGAAGTACAATAGCTTCTTTCCCTGTTAAATGACATCCTGATAAAGATTTATGTCACGTACACCATTTACAGGAGTACAACACTATCCAAGGTGACTGTCCTGCAGGTTTTTGATCACCGTAATCTTATTTTTGAGCAAGAAGTGCTGGTACACATTGAGAAATGAGCAATAAGGCCTTATCACATAAATTAGCTTCTTTCAAGGCAGTGCTAATGTTGATAAGATGTCTGGTGATAGCATGTCATGCAGAGGGACGAGAAAAGCAAGTGACTACGTGGAACCCTGAGTGTAAAAGGGAGCAGGACCCAGCTCCAAGAGCTGCCCTGGACCTGGGAACTGTTGGCAAAGGCTTTACCTGGGGAAACCAGTTCACGTGAGCCACTCGGAGGTGAAGGCACCATCCAGGCTGGCCATTTCATCTTTTCAGCTGACGACACCTTCCAGGAGGGAGATGAAACAGGCACCATAAAGAATAACAGAGGGCAAGAACAAACCAATTGGAGATAGAGCCTCTAACCACAACATGAACATCCACCCAACAGCCCAAATCCAGCCAGCTGTACTGCTTTACCAAGCTTGTTTTGCTGCCCTTTCACATCTACAGCTCAGTCCTATTCTGCTGAACCCATGAAGTTTCACATTTACTTTCACTGGCTGCTTTCTGAAGGCTTAAGCTCATTAGGCAAATAAGCATGTGACAGCTGCACTGCTGCTGCACAGCTACCTTGGCCCCAAAATTGCAAGGTAGAGGCACTGAGAAACTGGCAGGCATCTCTCAGGCTACAATCCAAAATATCTTGTACTTGAGTACAGACTGAAGTCTTCTCTCCGAAGTGAGGGTTGAAGATTCACAGAAATACGCTAAAGATGCACAGAAAAAGCCCTGTCATCACACCCAGCCTCAGTGCTAATCTACTGCCCTTTCTTATCAGGGAGCCAAATACCAGGTTGTGGGTGTGCTTGGTAGCCCAGGTCACTGATGAAAACCAAAGAGCCCAGGCTAAAGCCATGGCTGTGATGGGCTTACATGCTCAGATCCACTGCCCACATGTACTAGGTTGGGTGTGGGACATGTCCATCCTACTGCTTTCAGACATGCCTGTGTCAGGTGGCCTGTGGTGGAGTGGCAGGGAGTGGTACATACGCTTGCCTGAATTGGGGCCTATGGTCACTCATCCTTTTATATTCCTTCTACACTTTCTCTCATCTCTCTTCTGCCCCGAGTTCCTGGCGGTGTGATGCTACGTAACAGGATGAGCCATCTCTTTTGCAATAGGATTGGCTCACCCTCTTCTCAGCTGAGGGTCATTGCTCCCTTCACTTATCGTATTATCAACATGACACACATTTTTCTTTCTTCCTGCTGTTTATTGCTGGAAATTGGTTTGATCAGAACCAGTGAATCATGAAGCCAGCAATAAAAAAGGCACGAAGCTGAGAGGCTCAAATCTCACAGCACTTGTAGCTCTCCTGCATGAAGGGAGATGTGGGTCTCTCCCTGCCCTTGAAGTGAAATTGCTTCCAACAGCCTGTGCTGGAGGGGATTGGGATTTGCATATTGAAGTTAACAAGTAAAATACACCTGGAAGGCCAAGGTGCAGAGGCCTACAGCACTGCAACATATTCTAGCTGACTATGTTGTAAGCAAGCTGTTAGAGATGGAAAAGGGAAGAATGGCCATTTTTTACCTCCATTCTGAAACTGAAGCAGTATTCAAGCTTTTACCTCTATTTAAAAACCTAAGCACAATATTCAGAAAGCATACATACTACACAACACATTTGGAGGGCGAAAGAAACAACCAAACAAAAAACCAACAAGAGCACCGAGCAAACCAGCAGTAAATCCGGTAACAAACCCATCTCCCTCCTGCATCCCAGCCCAATAAAATATTCTGGTGCTACTTGCCCCCACCAAATTCTTTTTAATTTCCGAGTGTTTGTACAGTTCCTAATGTTTGCCTGGGATCAGAGAAGGTTGCCCTACCACGCTGAAAGCCATTCTTGCAACATGCCTGAAAAGCTTTGCCTTTGGCATGTAACAGCTGACATTAGATTTACTGCAGCTGCAACAGCACTGCATATAAATCTGCTATTTGGTGGCTGTAGATTTTGCCCAGATCCCCTCAGACGACAGGAAGTCTTACACTGGCCTGACGGTTTGTTTCAGCAGTCATTTCTCCAGGGCATGGTATTAATATATCTTCATTGTTAGTCAAATACCACACCGGCCGGAGCACTCTGGCAGGAAAAATCCTCTCCCATAAAACCACGAGCCTGAGACAAAGATTGAAAAGGCTTATGTGCCCATAGAAATTGCACTTTTGGGATGCCTAACCCATCTCAAGAGACTTTAAAAACACTGAAGGACTACGAGTAGAAAGCTCAGAAGAAGAGATTGCATTCTATAACCTGCTGCTCTTGGCCACCTTCAAGACACAATGCTTTTCACAATGCTTTTAAGAAAGCAAAAGAAAACAGCTGAGCAATGGATTTCATTACTCTTATTAACGCTGAATGGAACTTTGCTTCCCTAATAGTTTGACAGGCACATCAATGGCGAAGCCTGGCCGCCCGCCAACCCCAGTGGCGAGCACTGGGGAGCACGCTTTCCCAACCCCTGTAGATATCATCTTACAACCTGAGGCATACGATTTGATTACCCTTATCTGAACTTGAATGTTATTTGTATCAATAGAGTTGCTTGGATGCAGAAATCACCTTGATGACTTCCCGTAATGCTGGATTCCACTAAGCTTGAGACTCTGAAGAGGCATTTCAGACGCTTGCTCCAAGTTTGTTAGCAATGTGAAGAAACATTTGTCAGCCTAAATCCTAACATATAGTCCTACTATGATGTGACATGATCGCTTTTCCATGCAAGCTTTTTTGAATGAGACAATTTCTGATGCTCAGTCTTTCAGCAGGACCCTTGCAATATTAACTTTTTCTCAGAGCCATAGCTAACGGAACCATGTTGTTATGTAAAAATAGCAGCCATCACTGCTACACAGAGGATCGCTTAAAAAATGGATCCTAAAGTATCAAACACCAGAATGCAAGTGAAAGACAGTTTCTATTCATTTACTCAAACTATTATTTTTACAAAAGATATTCTGAGGGTAGAAAAGTGCTGACCTATGATTTGCCAGACCCCTCAAACAGGCAGCATGTGAAAAGTCTGGAGAACAGGGAAAATAGCTAAAAACCAAGAGCTCCAGCAGCCAACAGAATGAGGCCTGACACCACAAAGATGACCAGAAAGCTTAACTCAAGTCCAAATTCAAGTGGAAATTAATGGGAATTCAGGTTCCCTTAATGTAGGGGTAGATACCCAGAAAGAGGTACAACAGCTAACATCTCAACCACCATAGAAAATGAGTTATCTACATCTCATAATATAGAGGGGAAAAAAAACCCTGAAGAGCAACAGATGGAGGTTAGCAAGAGCAGAATCAGACTTCTCAAGCATTGCTTTTACCAGATAGACACTACACAAAACATGGCGATTGCAAATCCATTTCCCGTTGGTTGTCTCAGGTTAGACAGCTAGCACAGCAGCACAGCTGTGGGTTAAAACAAAAAACAAAGCCCCTAAGTCTCTGTCCACATCACCTCCCACATTTCTCCATTTCCAGATGGACTCTTATAGGCCAGAAAGCAGAGATCTCTTGCTAGACCCACAACTTTTAGCACAGTGTTTTTGTAACCCTCTTCTTGAAAACAGTTGATTATATATTGCTGTCATAAATTTAGCCTAGTAACAGCTGGGACAGATTTACAGGGGATGTGTTTTTTTTATGACTATCTATTATTCATGGTGTGTTAGCCCTTACACTGTGTTTAGCCAAGGAAAAAAAAGATAAGATATCCTCTGGTTGATTATTGACAGATACTTGGCAGCTTGCGTCTCCGGGACTGCCTGGTCACAAATAAAATGAATCCAGCCTCTAAAAGCACTGATTCAATAACTCAGCCATGTCAGACTGGGAAACGATATGGACTGAAGAGGACAAGGGTAATCATTTGTAACAAGCACTGTATTTTTGCCTCTTAAATCTCAGGCAAAAGTTTGTCAGAGGAGCTAAGCTGTCAGCCCAGGAAGTGTGTGGTAAACACTCCCCCAGAAACAGCCATAGCAAGATCTACTGACCCAGAAGCTTCCTCCACAGGAAAGCAATGTCTGCTCTGGAGGTACCACAGCCACATGCAAGAGGGTTTCGGGTGACAAGTGGGTATCCCAGGAGACTATGTGAGGTATCAGTCAATCACAGATGTCCTTGTAGGACACAGACATGGAGCCAATCTTGCCTCAGCCCGAAGAACACCTTTGCTAACACACACTGCTCTAGCTGCCTAGACAGCTACAAGGGGACATTTAGCTAAGCTATAGACAATACAGATCAGTGCCTGCCTGGTATGATTTACACCATGCCAGACTTCAGGAGACATGGATATCAACTGCAAAGCCAGTAGAGAGAACAAAAATCAAGAATCAGCCCCAGGCTGTTCAACGTGCTCRTGTCCCCAGAGACATCACTTTTCTTTCTAAGCAAACCAGAAGACCCCAGGATATGACAGTGAACTGTGTTCCTCTTCAACAGTTGAAGCCTGGTTTCTCCCCAAGTTGTGCTTCTTGAGCTTCCCTAGTTTTGAGTACGAGGCAGCTTCCAAGGGGCAGGGGGAATTGCCAGCGGCATTCCTGACACCAGCTTATCTTGCCAGTACCATCCCTTAAAAAGGGTTAACAGGGATGAGTTAGGTTCCTCACTTCACTCACACACACATACACAGTTGCCATTAAAGCACTAACCATATGTTTTTACCTTGCCTCTATCCTACAGAGTTCAGATGCTGCTCAGGAATGACATCCCTGTTGCACTTTAAGCATCTATAAGGCCTGATCCTAAAACCACGGCGTGCAGGGATTGCATCTTTCAGAGGCTGAGCTTCCCAAAAGAGGAAAGCTAGGGGAGAAACCTGCACAAATGTGGTGTGTCGAGCAGAGGTACCAACAAATACGGAAGACTGCCCTCAACCCCTTTGAACGCACTGCGATTACAGCAGCTGAATTCTCTCCAAGTACAGGTTCACCCCCCACCCTAACAATGAACAAAAATACTGCTGGGGATATCCCAGCAACTCAACACAGTCCTCTTGCTTGAATTTGACTGTCCAGACTCTTTGCCTATGCACCACTTCCATCTCCCCTCAGTTTGGTTTGCTTCACTCCCCTCTAAGCTACCACTGCTCATGTAGGTATAATAAGCACCAAGACAAGCTTTACAGAAGTAATTTCTTTAAAACTAGGCATTTGTATTGTGCTCTGAGCTGAGGATCTCTGCCAGCAACACAAGCAAGAGATTTTTTTGGTCAGCTGGGCAGGCTCCTCCTGCTGGGAATTACAAGGGCTAATTTCAAGCCTGGGTTTATTTTAATCTTGGTCAAGTCACTTCATCCCTCCAGAGCTTTTCTTTCCAGACTCGCTTGTCTGCTGTTGACTATTAGATAAAGATGAACCTAGGCCAATTAAATAACAGTTCTTTAATTAGCTTTTCCTTCTCAGCAGTCACGTGAAATACTGTTTGCTTGCACAGCAGAAATAGCAAGATCCAAGGTGAACGTGTTTTATTATTGATCTTGCACAGTTCATTGTGCTCACAAATTACCTCACTTAGAAATAGCAAGACAATCGGAGATTGGAGATAGCTTCTCAGAAGAGTTTCCCTTCTAGTTATATCCTGAAGTGTTGTTTTAACTCATTCATCATTTGTTTGCTTTGCCTGTTGGCTAGGTACCTCACCCCACCCCTTCATATGACTTCTTCCTTTGGTTAACTCCATGCATGACTTGACTTTTAAACTGCAAGAGGTCACCTGACACACAGCACTGTCAAACATTAACTCTGCAAGCACCCTGGTTTCACCAGGACACCAGCTGCTCATACATCCCGACTCACGAGTCACCAAGCTAGGTCATCCCACCTAGGACATTCATGTACTATGCTGCTAACTGCTGCTACTACTCCATTAGCAGGAGCCCTGTGCCTGTTGGAGAAAAGATAAGCTATTAGTCTACATGCTCATCACTCCCATGCACAAGTTCTAAGCAGCCTTGTGCCACTGGTAGAGAAACCAGGAATCCCCCTCCCCAAACATTTAATGAGGCCCCTGAAAGCCCAAATTGGTTTCTGTTTGTATGTCTTTACTAGGCATTAGTGACAAAAGTCTGAACTTAAACAACAAATACCTTACTACAGTCAGCACTATTGTCATTGTGGGGGCTGTGTGGCCTCCAGAGATACACACAGGCAGCATGTCCTGACCTCGGAGGAGTGCTTGAGCCCAGAGGGCAGAGCCTACATATTTGCCTATGCCTGCTGGGGGAGAGCCCCCCACCACAGGCTAGAAGCTGAGGCCGCAGCAGCCACAGAAAGCACAGCCTGGCAGCCAGATCACAGCAGAAGAGCTGTGACCATCAGCAGGTTGGTTAAATGAAATAAAGCTCAGTTTGTGGACGGGAGGGAGAGACTCATCTTCACTCCTGCTAAGACCTTCTGAAGGTGCTAATTGCTCTCTCTAGGAAACTGCATTCCCCAAACTCCAGTTATTTCAAGACACATGGTTCAGGTCTGTTTCGCCTCTGGTTGTGATACCAGGTGGGTGAAACTGCAGCAGGGAAAGGAAAAAAACAGAGAAGGTCTTGTGTTGTGTGACGGAGGCAGTGACGCATATCAAACAGAAGACTTCAAAAGCTCTTATCCGGCGCAGGGCTGGGTGATGATGTGTCTCCTCAGAGAAAGCTGATAGCCTTGAGAGACAAAGGGCCCCCGAGAGCCAGCAACACACTACGTCTCTCCACCTGCCTTCATAAAGCTTTGGGCCTGTTCCCAAAGAGCCATGCCTCAGCACTGAAGCTGCTGCCAGGGTGGTAGATAAGAGCGCAGAAGAAAGAGCTGCATCTGCAAACTCTCTCCACTCCCCCTCCCCGTGCCTCTCTGTTGCACCAGCACATTAACCTTCCTTACTTCCCATCCTTTGTTTTTTCTTCTCATGCATGTCTTTTACCATCACTACAGCCCCCCAGCTATGGAGGCTGCACCACAGCACAGCAGCTTCCAGGCCTTGGAAACTGTTCACAACACTACTGYGCCAGTCTCAGCCTTGATTTCATCCAGGACATGCAAATCCAATGACCATAGCTTGCAGGGAAGGCACAGGCGTCTGAATGCCTGAAGCTRGCTATCTGCCCGAGGCCTGTAAAATAATACACAGGAGTCACACTGCAAATTCGGACAGGAAGGAGGGAGATGTACCAGACCCCACCAGAGCGCGGGGGAGGACTTTGGCAGGTAGGCTGCTTTTACTGATACTGTAATTCACCTAGGAAAGAACTTCCTTTGCTTCCCATTGTACAATTATTGCTGCCACGTTTTCAAGCACCTTAACCCATGCCTCAGATAATCTTCCCTTTTAAAAGCACCAGGATTTTAAAATAATTTATCAATTTTTCTTTATCAATACCATGACCAAAGAGTTCTTAAATGTGTGACTTGGCCTGGAACAGCGACAGGATAGCAAAGGGGCAACACAGTAAGAGATGAGAAAGTAAGCGACACCTTTATCTTGCACAGTTTTTCCTTAGGAAACACACCATTTTCTATTGGTGGACCCTTTGCAGCCCAGGCTAGAAAGAACAAACACGAGCAAAACTGTGTCAACGGCTCAATGTCCAGATGGAGATCGGTGAYGAGTGGCATCCCACAGGGGTCCATATTGGGACCGGTACTGTTTAATGTCTTCATCAATGACGTAGACGGTGGGATCGAGTGCACCCTCAGCAAGTTTGCAGAAGACACCAAGCTGAGTGGTGCGGTCAACACGCCTGAGGGACGGGATGCCATCCAGAGGGACCTGGACAAGCTCAAGAAGTGGGCCTGTGTGAACCTTATGAGGTTCAACAAGGCCAAGTGCAAGGTCCTGCACGTGGGTCGGGGCAATCCCCGGTATCAATACAAGCTGGGGGATGAAGGGATTGAGAGCAGCCCTGCCGAGAAGGACTTGGGGGTACTGGTGGATGAAAAGCTGGACATGAGCCGACAATGTGCGCTCGCAGCCCAGAAGGCCAACCGTATCCTGGGCTGCATCAAAAGCAGCGTGGCCAGCAGGTCGAGGGAGGTGATTCTGCCCCTCTACTCTGCTCTGGTGAGACCCCACCTGCAGTACTGCATCCAGCTCTGGAGCCCTCAGCATAAGTCAGACACGGACCTGTTGGAGCGGGTCCAGAGGAGGGCCACAAAAATGATCAGGGGGATGGAACGCCTCTCCTATGAAGAAAGGCTGAGAGAGTTGGGGTTGTTCAGCCTAGAGAAGAGAAGGCTTTGGGGAGACCTTACTGCAGCCTATCAGTACTTAAAGGGGGCTTATAAGAAAGATGGGGACAAACTTTTTAGCAGGGCCTGTTGCAACAGGACAAGGGGTAGTGGTTTTAAACTAAAAGAGGGTAGATTTAGACTGGATATAAGGAAGACATTTTTTACGCTGAGGGTGGTGAAACATTGGAACAGGTTGCCCAGAGAGGTGGTAGATGCCCCATCCCTGGAAACATTCAAAGTCAGGTTGGACGGGGCTCTGAGCAACCTGATCTAGTTGAAGATGTCCCTGCCCACTGCAGGGGGGGTTGGACTAGATGACCTTTAAAGGTCCCTTCCAACCCAAATTATTCTATGATGCTATGAAAATCCTAAGTGACAACTTTTGAATTTAAGCTTGCAACAGCACAGGGCAGATTACAGAGAAGGCACACTACGATGTTTGCGCCAGGTCACCCCTTCCTAATCATCCTCTCACCAGGGTGCACTTCTCTCCTGGGCACACACAGAGGTGTCACAGAGGACTTCAGCACCGCTGGCAGACAACACATAGTCACCACTTTTGGGCTCTGGCAAAGCCACATGTAGATATGGTGCATTCCCGCCCCAGTCCCCAACTCTGACACCCAGCTGACATTGCACTTCAGCAACCTCAGGCTCATCTGTGGCTGGTGACTTCCTTTCCTTGCAGGCAGCAGCTTTGTGAAAACTCGAGTTACTTAAATAAACCCTGTGACAGGGACCGCCGATGCTCTGGTGCCTCATGGAACCATGTTGCTTGTGACCTCTGCTTTCCTACCCAAGCGAGAGCTGCCGACAGATTTGGGGCAGTTCCCCATTCAGAGGTGCCGACAGGGGCAGGTAAACTTCAAGGTTAACAGGCTCAGTTGTCCAGAATTGGTGATGCTGGTTTACCTTATGTGCTACATTTCAACTCCCAATCTGAAGCACCACACACAGAGGCTTAGATGGCGAGGAACATGCCTGCCGCAGATCCGCCTGCTACACAGCATTGGGACTTTCGTCAGACTGAAACATTAGCTCTCCTTAACCAGCAAAACCTGCCCTGCCAGAGACAGCTTTAAGCAGCCAGAACGCAATATTCCCTTAATACTTGGGAAGAACAAGAGGCCTTTTGGACCCTCTGGTATTTGTTCATAAGCTACCTTCACTGCTCGAGTAGCAAAGCTGTAGCTCGCCCTGCCTTGTAACAGTCAAAGAGACAAACCACCACACCACTGTTTCACACAAACATGTGGGAGTACCCAAAATCAACTTCCAAACACAGAGAGGACTTGTTAAAGTCCATGGTCCTGGATGGTTCTTACTTCTCATTGCCTGCCAGAGTGAATCTTCCTCAAGAGCTCCTGAAAGCCCATGTGCCGCAATGCAAGACAGTCTGGAGGATCTCCGAGCACAGCTACAGGAGGCAGCTTTCTACTCTTCCTGAATTTTGGAGACAGTATTTCAAAGAAAGTTGCTTAAAGCAACTGAACTAGCAATCTCCCCTCATTAAAAGGGAGCTGCTGCTCTACCAGATACTGCTGCCATACGCCTGGCAAGCACAATTTGCAGCATTGCCAGTACTAAGCTAGTGGTAATTAGTAACATTATTAGACAGGTCACACTTTTGATGCATTTCACAACAACAGGCAGAGAACGATAACTGCCCAAAGCCCACGTACTTTGGGACTTACAAGGAGACACCTTAGAAGGCCAGATGCATAACGTAACTTTGGATGCCGAGTTTTACATGAAAAGGAGACCAACTGTTCTCTATGGGGATACCTACAAGCCCTTTCCATTAATTGCTTCGTTAGTGTCTTGCAGGGAGAGTTCTGGGCACTCAAGCAGTAAAACTTAAGAAATGCACCCTGCTGGCAGGTGAAATCACTGGCCAGAATCTGCTCTCTTTGCATTTGCTTCCAAACTTGAAGCTGTGCCCTAAAGAAACCACAAAGCAATCATTCTTCAAAGTGAACCTCAACAGGGGAATGGGATTGGTTTGGCTTTCCTTGTTGCTTTCCAAAGTCCCAGAAAAGAGAGGATATTATTTGTCTATGGAAATCTCATATGCAGAGTTACATCTGCTGAAAATAATAAAGAGAGCATTGATGACAGAAAAGCCAAGAAATAGCTCTAAGGATTGCATGTTCATGAAAAAACTACTGTTTTTCTTGAGTGTAAACATATTTAGGGAACATGAAAATGCAAAGAATCAGGCTACATTACAGATCTGTGATTGCCCGGCTTATTTTACACACACACACACCCAGTCTTTCAAGTTACAGCTCAAATTCTGCAGTACTCTCAAAAACACTGTGAAACATCCAAGCCTGAAATACTCCTGGCTTTCACTCTTGTACCCAATTGAAACCCTTGACAAGATTTTCTGACCAGTTAGCACAGCAGCTCAAAATTAACATGGATGCAACTGAACAAGTAGTTTTGATAGAACTTGACAAGCTGATACAAGAATAGATTGGTGAGCGGGTTTTTAATCTTTAAGTCTGAGGGTTTCTTTGAATCCAAAAATGAAAGCAAAAACTCCACAGTTGTAAAATCCCGTAAGATGTTTTGAAGTGATTTGAAGGGCCCCTTATAAGCCAAAGCCTTTGAGTTTCTCGGAAGCCGAGCTGCTATCCCTTTCTGATGGTAACACTCAGGTCCTGGGCACAATAATTGAGGAAAAGCGGATTCCAGTTCCTCAAGCCAATGCCCAGAGCAGAAAAACATGCTGCAAATCAATGGACACACTAAAACACTGGAGAAGCCAACAGCAGAACAATTCAGAGCCACACCACCATCTCCTGCCACCCTGGCTTAGGACATTTTCTAAGCATCCCCCACAACTGCCCACACTGCTCACCTTTCAGGAGCATCTCATGGCACACCACAGGCTGCCCATTGCAGCCACCCTGTGCTTAGTGGCACCACCATGATCTGGTCATGCATAACGGCAGCAGAGAGCAGCCTCCCATGACATGAGCTGTGCAGCGTGCTGACTCCAGTGGTGCAGGCTGGAATCCAGATGTCCAATTTCTGGCAAAATCAGGCTACTTTTTTTTTTTCTTTTTTAAATATGTAGGGCCTGGACATGGGGCTTGCGAGGCTGAAAGGGAAAATGGCACACTGAAAAAAGAGGGAACTCCATCTTTCTGTTCAGACACAGCCCAACGCCACGTTCTTGTGGTAAGTGCCCACAACAATAATTTTTAAAAGTCCACTTTACTTTCATTTCTGCTTTTTGTTCTAAATATGTAATGTCAACTGTTAGGGAAAACCAGCAAAGAGGGGAAAGGGTTATAAGTTCATAGTACAAGCCTTACATCCTATTCATTGAAGGAATTGCTCAGAGGAACACAGGCTACTCATGTAAGAGACAGTTTCACCCTCTCAGCTCAAGGTGATTTTGAAGCACACAAAAACGCACCAGCGGAACACAGCGTCGCCTCTATTCTGCTTCAAGAAGCAAATGTTCAGCAAGAGGAGCATTCAAACAAAGCAAATGGCTGCCAAGGCGCAAGTTACATGGGTGCCCAAAATAAGAATACCTGCAAGATGCATTTTAGAAAGCAGACCTGGTACTGAGACACACATTAAGATGCAAGTATTTCAACAACAGCAGTTTACCAGAGCGATCTGTTAGAAGCATTAGGCGAATTAAAAGAAAGTGGCTTCACAATTAATCATCAGAATTATTGCATTTAATATAGTCAATATATACAGCATAGAGAATTTAGCTCTGTATCTCTCCTAGAAATTATGTATTTTGATTTTTCCATCTCAGATCCTCTTTATTTGCATCCATTCATTCTCCCAGCATAATTGCACCCATTTGGGTGAGGCAACACATCTTAAAAATCCTTCAGATTTGCCTGTGGGGTTTTTTGTCATTGTTTGCCGTTGTTTTGTTTTTAAATATCCTGCTTAAAATTGTTTGCTTACATCGCAACCTTTTCATATTTGGCATTTCTGCCAACACCAACAGGGAAATGAAGAAGAAAGGGCTTTGCTATTAGAGAACAGGGAAAGGATGCAGGTCCAATTACTGGCTATCCTACAGGAGCCCTTTTTGGGGCAAATCAGCTTGACAGGGATTTTCAAAATGCTCCACATTTCAGAAATAGATCAATGACCACGATAAAACTAATATTGCCAGCAACCTGAAATCAATATTTGTTGTTTATAGGAACATCACACCTCACCATACATCAGTCCCCAAACTCTGCTTGCAGACTGCATCTTACCCACGCTGCCTTCTTGTGGGGACCTCTAGTAGCACCCTTGGCACCAAGAAGATCATTTTACCATTACTATACATTAATTTGCAGCAATTTCCCTGAAGCTTATTACTTTGAAACTTGTAAACCCATTGCATTTACTAGAGTCTTTCTGCAAGCTTACATGGACTCAGAGGGGATACACTTTTACTTTTTCACTTCACAAACATCCCTAGAAGGCAAAGCTGAACTCTACAACCTTTGTGCAAAGCTAAAATCCAACCTGGCACCTACATGATATGAAGACAGTTGAAGTGCAAACTCTTATTCCTACTGAGGAGACTCCAAGTGGTGCAATAAAACTGTCCCACATCACCTCAAAAGGAGAAACAATATACCCCACCCAAGGAGCCAGTACAGTAACACATGGAAGTCAGAAATCACCACTCATCTATGGTGATGTGACTCATTACCTGATGGACAAGGCAAAGCTAAGAGGAGCAATGAATGCTCTTCGCATCAGCCAGAAACATGGCAACAGACTTGGGATGCTGAGGGAGGCAGCACAGCCTATTTCCCATCACACCCCACGCGACATATCTTATATTAATCCTTTCCATTTAAGAAAGGAGATGGAAAGGTGCATTTTCACTCCAATGCAGAGTTAAAGAGGATGAAGATTGCAGCTTCAGGCCTTCCTGCTCTCTCCACCCCAGCTCCTTCACCTGACTTTAAGATGTCTGGTAAGTGCAAATGTCACATATGCACAGGCTTTTGCTCCAGCCACTTTAGCCAGATGACATTCCTGTAGTTCTGGACCAGTGAGCAGTATTTGCTTGGTGAGGCTTTTAAGACATCCCCTGCTGCATAGTCCTATTTACCTTATATTCCGTATGTTTAGACATGAGCCCTGGCTCCCGACTTGTACACACAACTGGCTCCTTTTAGCCGTGGTGCGTTTAAAGCGATCATTTCATGCTTTCCCAGTGTGTTAATTTAGCAAACACAGTGTGTTTGTCACTTAGCCACAGCACAAATCACAGCACACTGCTCACACTCTTTCCTTTCAGATGGGGAGATACAAGACTTGCCAGGAACCCAACAGACGGTGCTGGGCAGACGAGAGCTGCAGGGACAGGCTGCACCCCAGTCCCTCTGCAGAGCCAAAGACTCTCCCTTTGAGATGTCTGAAAAATACTTGTAGCTCCATCACAAAATGAAATAAAAGTCACTTTAATACTAGCAACTGCATTGGAGAAGGTGGATACTGAGCTGGATGGGATGCCCTCCCACAACAATTTGTGAGGTTTTAAATATCCCAGTTCAGAGAACCAAAAAAGTCAAAAAATCTCACAATTTCCCCAGAAATAAGAACGCTGGGGGAGGAAAAGAGGAAGAGAACATTTTGTTTCTATTCATTTTCAGGAATTTCATTTCAGTTCCAACATTTTTTTTAAACTTCCATTAATGCTAGCTATCAAAATGAAGCAGCATTTGGACCTAAAAACATTGAAACTTTGCCATTTA
This sequence comes from Phoebastria nigripes, assembly GCA_035582835.1. NCBI lineage: Eukaryota > Metazoa > Chordata > Aves > Procellariiformes > Diomedeidae > Phoebastria > Phoebastria nigripes. Next base: position 281,917 of record JAYKAV010002841.1, on the reverse strand, counting down.
GAAAAGGTCAGTTTTCAAAACATTTTCGTCCAATATTTTTCAGCAACTGAAATTCATCAAAACCAACATTTTCCTATGAAATTGTTCTGTCTCAGACAACTGGCTTTTTCTGAGGCACGATGCTTCTCAGGGGATCTCCTTGCCAGCCCAAAGGGGCTGGGTCCTTCCCTTTTGTCACCAGCTAGCCTCTTCAGCAGGCAGCCCACACCATACTTTCAGACCTTGGTAAGTCACCCAGCCCCCAGTTCAGAAGATCAAGTCAATCGAAGTCAGACACCAGGCCAGGGTACGCACTTCTACAAGGTTCATTACATACTCCCATCTCAATGTTATATTTGTGCATTTTGTATCTCAGTTTCCTCACCCAAAAAACAGTTACAGAGCAGAGGAGTAAGGAGATGGTCTCTCCTTAGCTTTGAGAGACTCTTACTGTTACTACAGTATAAAGCTTGTTTTTCTTTAGCTAGGATCCAAATCTATACCCACCTGGCTGAAGCTGATGCATGCACTAATGCAGGATTACACGTCTGGAACAACCATTCTGACCTAAAACTACCGCTGGCTTTTCTACCTTCTTTGGAAGATCTTAAATCCAAAGGCTGTCTTCTACTCACCTCTTGAGATACCACATTTTACTGTGGAGTAAGAATATGCTCCAAGAGAGCATGCTCATTTTGCACCCGAGCCCCAAAAGCTATCCTGAGGAGCGCTTACTGTTACATTTAATGACAAATGACTGTACGCAGGGAAGCTGCACAGCAAGGGCTTCCCAGGGGGTAGGCATGATACGCAACAGGGATGCAACCATCTTCTCAGCTACAGAAGGTACTTTCATGGGTTGTGAGTGGAGTTGTATAGAGCCTCGCATGCAGTTGCTTCTGCTCTGACTCCATGCTAAGAAGTGTCTGGCTCACATTCAACTTCATCTTTGCATAGGCAGACAAGCTCAGGTTTGTCTATGCTCATCTGTGTAGACATGAGTAACATGCTGGGGCCAAAGTCACAATATAGTCCGTAAACAAAGTCTCCAGCAGAGCAGAGCAAACCACATCAATTAAAGGAGAAGAGACTGAAGCCTTCACTGGGAACTTACAGGGGGCTGAGTCAACAGGAATGCAGACATACACCTGCGCTCCCGGTGTTGGCTGGCATGGGAAGCAGGAATATCACCAAACAACAGCCACAAACTTCCCCMAAATTATTCAGGATTGTTAAAAACAAAACACAAAAATCCCATATTCTCTTCTCTACATACACTGTCTCCCCAATCCTACCCATTTTGAAAACCAGAGCAGTACTGAAGGAGTACCTCCATATTTCAATAGAAATTAAACAACACCCCCCCTGCCCCGCCCCAGAAGATCTGGGTCTGCAAATTCAGCTCTCTACTCCCATCACTCTGTAATACAAGCTTCTTCCAAAAATACTCTTACAAACACGGCCCCAAGGAGCTGTTACAAGTGAGCAGGACTGGGAACTTGCAGGGTCATCACCTACTCATTGATACACAGACCCACAGCACTGTCCCCAATTAAAGAAGCATTGAGTTAAGCCTTGTTGTCCAGCTCTGAAGCCTTCTTGCCAGACATCCACAAAAGAGCTGGCTGTTGAAGGCTTTTGGACTGTGCCAGTCACCATTGCCTATAGGTGGGAAAAGTGTTGTGCGAGGAAGGTTTTCATCAAGGACCTGTTTCCAGTAAATCCAGCTCTAACACAGAATGCCAGAGGGATTTCTCTCAAACAAAATGCTGCTGGACTCCTCGCAGCGCTCCAGCCAGCAAGCTGAAAAGGGCCATGGCACAGTGCCCTCCCTTATAGTACCACCACGGTGGCCTTGGCTCTGAGGGAGAGCCAATCAAGCGTACATGTCTGTCTTTCAACCTGGAAAGATGATAAAAGCCAGTGTTGCAGGAACCCAGCATGATGGGAGCCAGGGCAGCAGATGGAAGCTGAAGAATCTGGACAACACTAAGATCACCTCTGTTTCCTTCAACAAAAACCCAAACAAGTCCCTTAAGCTCCCCAAAAAACAGACGTAGAACTGAGTGTGCAGGTTATATCATCACCGCTCTGTGCTTCAGCTGGATGGTTCATGTTACTGAGCGAACAACTGCTGCATCTAGTAGGGGACAGGGTGTTTTATGCTGCTACAGGAAAATCACAATTCTTCTATGACTTGAAAAACCCATCTTCGGACTTTTTCAAGTTTCCAAGTCCTCCTTCAAGAGAGACCCATTTCTCAAATCTGGGTCCAAACTGCAAGGGCCCAAAAGGGACATCGATCCATAATCCCACTTTAGAGACTGGGTGGTTTTTTCTGCTCACATACTCCCTGCAGAAATAATACTTCCCATCTTCCTACCTGAGCCCTCAGGAAGCTCCCCAGCAGTCAAGGGGGAAAGAGTCAAGGCCTTCTTGTAATAGGTACACAGCAGAAGCAATCAAACAACTTAGTGGGTTTTCCACTGAAGCAAGAGCAGCTTAAGCATTTTTCAACTAAAAACATGTGGCAAATATTCATCTATAGCCTTAGCTTCACTTTCTTGAACGCTTCTAACAGTCTAGGTTTTTAAGCAGCACAGAACAATGCCCCAAATCTAAACTGCAGGTTGGATTTAGGGAAAAAAATTAAGTTGTTCCAATATGAAGGATGGCTGGAGCTCCCTTTCCAAAACCTGTGTTTCTACTAGTGACAACCAGTAGCGGCTGGCCCTCCTGTACTCCTGATCTGTCACATGCTGCTGTTCTTCTACCACTCCTGAGCCTTTACTAGCCACCTTGAAGAGGGGCATGAGAGTTACCCAGTCCCAGTTCTTCCTTACATACTTATTTTCACAAGATCTGTGGAGCACTGGTATGAGCAAGAGCTGGTTACTTCACACTCTTCTTCCCCTATGACCAAACTAGCTGTTTTGGATCATGTTTCTGCCTCAGCAAAGGTTCAGCAAGTCCATGAGGAGACAGAGCTGGGTGCGGGTCTGCAGCATAGGGATGCTGGCAGCACAGCTGGCAGAACTGGGCCAGCCTGGCACTGCTTGGCTCTGGCCAAGGCTATTGGACTTGGTTTGCTTGCAAACCACAGGTGGAAAGGACAGGCAGCAAGAGAAGAGGGGAAAGAATTAATTTGGAAGAGCTCCTGGATCCTGCATCTTCACCTTATGCTTGACAGGATGGGGCTGGATGGAGAGAATGACTATGTTTATTCAGCATGTTTACACAGAGACGCTCTCTTTCTGGGAAACGTTCAATATGTGATGCCACTGAAAAGTACCTGGCATCTGGAGACCTGGCTAGGCTGGGCTGACACTCAGCTGCTCCTATGCCAGATGGACACCAGTGTTGGTATAGGTGGTACTGGCCAATTGCCTGGCACATAGCGACTGCAGATAGAGATGACTTATTTCTCTTCAGACTTATCCCCTTTTGCTGCTGCTGTGCCATGTTTCCCTCCCACCTGCTCAGGTAAGGAAGGTAAAAGGCAACTGTTTGAATGCAAGAAAAGACTTAAGTCTGTGGCAAAATGAATTTTTATGTATTCTACAAAAGAATTATCCAGTCTTCCCCTCTCTCCCTGGCCAACCTTGCCTTCCTGGGAGGAATTTTCAGCAAGTTGTTGGGTTGGTTGGTTTTTGCAAATTCACATCTGAAGCCTCCTGCAAAAAAAGAGAGATTTTTCAGTTCTGAGATGCAAAACATCATTTAACCACTTTGCTTTGACCCTCATACACGCAAGGGACACCAAAATACTGCAGAACCAACATCCAAACGGTTTCGTAAAACCAGCAGAGCCTCAGAAGGGGCAGGGATTTTGTGACACTGACAGCATTTTCCTCAAGCCTGCTTTACCCTTGGGACCTCTATCAAGTCTCACTCCTTGCAAACATCGAGGTATGCCAGTGTAAACTGTTTGCTGAGGAGGTAAGAGTCTCCATTCAAGGAGGTGTTACTGCTGGGAAGCTGAAAAAAGTGACATCTGTTGAAGTCTTGCTTCTCCTCCAATACTTATTCCATGCAGGTGAATTTAGCTCTGCTGCACTAAAAAGACACCCAGCAATCAGGGTGAGGAGTGCTCAGGCTGAAGGGCAAAGTCAGCATTGGGAGGAGGGCAACTGGGAGCCAATTAGATGAACGTTAACAACAGATTCATCATCTTGGACATTCCCTTATTATGCATTGCTCAACCAAGCACAACTGGCCTTGGAAACCAGGAAGCAGTGAAAGGATGAAGGCAGTGGCGCAGAACCAGCTGCAGCCTCCAGACATGGGAAGATGACCTGAGCCATCTACTCAAAAGTAGCATCTGCTGGTTCGAGGCGTCTATGGCTTGTCTAACACATCAACCTTATGCCACTTCATTGCACCAGCTGCACTGGTACCAAACCACACTGGTGGTTTCTGTGCCTTGGATCCCAGACCAAACAAGGGACAGACCTACGCAGCTCTGCTCCTTTGACAGGTTCATCTCAGAGTCCATGTCACAAATGCCACACCCACACCGAAATGCAGCCACTGCATCAAGGCCCCTGAAAACTCCAAGCTTGTGTACTCATCAGAAGTTCATAAAAAAACCAAACACCTTTACCTATACTTTACAGAGTACAAAAGAGAATGCTCCTTCCCATATGGTAGGAGGAGGTTTTCCAATATACAAACTATTCCCAGGAAGTTATAAAGCCAAATACAGATTTCCTGGAAGAAAACCTACAGCTCAATATTGGTATGTGCAGAACAGCCTCCATACAAGCATACATCATTGAGCACTCCAGGCAGCAAACACCCCTGCTGGGCAGGGAGCTGGAACCCTGATGACCAAAATGCTTGTCCAGCTCTGTTCCTTGCAAGCAGAGCAATTTTGACAAGTCTTTGGTCTCTGTTTCTTCATCAGTTAAAAGCTGTTCTGGACTGGGCCAAATAAGACAGATTGGGGAGGTGGAATTGCCACATCTGCTCTCAGAGGCAGCCAAGCCAGAATTCAAAGGCTTCTGGCCCCATGGCTGGGTTTTATTAGAGCACTAAAAAGGTACAAACAGGACAAGATAACTCTAAATAGAGAAAAGGCAGGCATGCCATGCGAGAAAAATTAAATCAAAAGCTCAAAAGTAAATCTCTCTCTCACTGCCTAATCCCTCCCRGGATGAATGCTGCTCTCCATTTTATTCCAGCAACTTTCAGTGAGCTCCTGAGCTACACAAATCCCACAGTCTTTTCTAGCAAAGGCTTTTCTTCTGTCCTCTTTGCAGCTTGGTGGCCAGTCTATACCACACAGCCGAGAGGCTCTTCAGTGTTCAGAAGGCTGCAGGTCCATATTTTGGCTTCTACACTCCTGCCTGGTGCCCCACACTCTCGGGCAGCCCAGCATCCACCGACATTCCTGGGAGAGCAGCAGTCTAGGGCTCAGTGCAGTCAGGAGCACGTAAATGAGTGTGCTCTCATCCCAGAACCACTGTCTACATCAGTCCTGGCACATTTCATTACAAGCTAGCAACACCACGAGGCAGGACTGGGCAGCAGGCAGGTCTAGACCGGGGTGCACCAGCATGCCTCATACCTTTCCTTCTGCTTTACCGCTGCTGCCCTAAGCCCTCCCTGCACCACGCTCAGGTCACCTCTCCCTGAGCAGGAACACCCCTTAAGCCTTGGAGGGGTGCACTCATTCACATTCTGGGGAATTTGGAGGATTCAGGATGTGACAGGCTTTTCCCCATCCTCAGAGCAGTGAGCCACAGCTGGGCGCCAGGATTGCAGCACAAAGGCTTGGACCTATTGTCCTACGCAGCCATGCTACTTGAGGAAGCTCCCGACTCAGTCAGTGAGTGATGCTGGGGTACAGCCTGGCAGGAATTTCCTGAGGAGGTTTCTCACAGTGCTGAATCACTGAGGTCTAATTCAGCTATGGGAACAGACCAGTTTCAGCAACCTCCCAGTTTAGCATTTTGGGGGGGGGGAGGCATTTGGGAACAGGCCAGAAATGTTCTTGTTTTAGAAAGTTTGGGTACCTTATGTGCCTTTTCTGCTGGTGCCAACCGGTTTGGTTTTTTGTCAATTACCAGGAAACACAAAACTACAGTAAGACTCATTCCAGTTTGGGAGGAAAATACTGAAAAAAAAAATCTTGAAAAATCTTACAGCATGAGAAAACTTCCTCTTCCCTTCAAATCCATGCCTCTGATCCAAAAACGAAGATGAGACTGCAAGAACATTTGTAATTCCCAGAGAGACTGACTCTTTCCAGCAAAACCAGAAGTTTCAGAAGTACCTACAGTCACATGCTGAAACATGAAATGACAGAGGAGAGGAAGAAGGGTATCAAAGTAGGGAAATAAGGCTTTGAATTTTTTAAGCAGTTGCTTATGTTGTTTAAGTCCAAATCTAACTTGGCTGCTCCCAGACCAAGTGGTTACATTTTGGGTTGAAGCTGAGATGCTGGGTCAGAGTCTAGTCAAAGATTTGATCTCTTTGAGCAATTTGCTGGTGGCACGTGTTAGAATAAGGGAACAGCCTCGGGGCTGCTCTAACTTAGTGCGGTTGCTGTGGTCTTGACTGAGGGATTAGGACAACACAAAGCTGAGCTTCAACCCAACGAAGGCAGCGTTCGAAGAGAAGCAATTCCAGTCTGCGTCATCAGCAGGAGGAACAATGGTGCAACAGCCTCTCCCTGCACTTCTCTCTGCAGGGCAGATAAAGCCAGCTTTAAAAATTCCCACAGGAGGTTTAATGGCCTTGTTACACTGGAGATTCTGGCTTTTGTGGCTGCAATTTCCAAACAGGTCCAGCCTTCACCAGCAGCAGCTGTTTTCCAGAGGAGTTCAGCGCACTGCATAGCAGGAAATAAGAACAAGGAGCAAAAGAGGTAGTTGTAGGAAGAGAAGGAGATTGGAAGGGAAAGAGAGACACCACTGAAGCAGCTCAACTTTTCTCAAGTTATAATGAGGGTAAAACTCAGAAATGGAGCATGAAGGAATCTGAAAATCAATACAGATGGAAGAAAGGATGCTTCTGCCATTAAGATCTAGGGCAGAGTCCTGTTCCTTTGCCACAGATTCCCTATATGCTCTGGGCAAGCTATTATTATTCCTTTCGCCTCTGCCTCCTCCATAAATAATCTAGTTATGCCCCTGTCTTGCTGGGCTGAGACTGCTCGATCTCCATCCCAATGCAAACCAGAGAGACTGTGGCATTGCAAGGGAACGGGTACCAAGACACCCAACACATCCAGGATGCACTGCAGTTAGCGTCACCCTGCAGAAACCATTTGACTGTGATTTCTGACCCACTGCACATTCTTCCTACCCAGCAAAACTTCTGATTAGGAAAGCAAATCTGGATAGTCTAGATGGATGGTAACTTCACAGCAGGCTGTTGTACAGATACAGGAAATTAAACATGTCAACAGAAGGTACAAATGGAACATGATACTTCAGTCTGATGGTTATCTAGAGCTACCTCCACTAGGTAGGACCTTCAAGGGACATTGTGCCCTTTCTGGCCCACAGCTGTCATACACTGAGCCTCCTTCACCCCTTTTAGCATGGGCATTTCAGATACTGATACCCTTGCAGATTTGTGCCTGCCCATGAGAGGCAATTCTTTCTACTAGCGTGAATAATTTGAACTCCCAAGGAAGCACAGGAAAAACAACTGGGGTACTTCTCTGACCCTTTCTCAGAGCTGCTGATGGAAGTATTTCAATTTATACCAGCTAAGGAATTACCCTCAAATATTTATGTTGGACTCAAAGGAAAGAAGTCCTAGACAGATCTGCTTCTAAGAAGAAAATACACATTCAAAGTTCCGTGCTCAAAGCAATGAGAGTGGCTGAGTCCTGCCAATCCCCTAAAACAAAAGCTTTGCTTACTGCTAGCAGATTTTCCCTTTTTAAGGGAACAATAAAGGTTAGCAAGCTATGGAAAAGTCCCGAGGTGGGGAGGGTCAAGGGGAGGTATTTCTCAGCAGGGACACCAAAACAACTCGAGTTTCTATTTGTTTGCTTGTTTTAAACAGGTTAGTTCTGCATAAGATCAGTAAGTAAAAAAACTACCTCCACCATCCCATAAATTGCAATAAGCTAATTAAGTCATAATATTTGTAATTCAACAATGTATGCAAAGGGAGACATTAATGAATTTTACATAACAAGCAAGCAAAGAACATTACTTGTCAGATAGCCTCAGAAATTCATTAAATAGTCCTTTAAGAGACATGGTTCAAGTGCAGAGCACTAAAATGATAACAAAACCTATTAAGGAGCCTGTTTAATTAAGCACATACTCACTGGCACAGCTGACACTCATACCAAGGTGTTTGTGCTAAGACAAATAAAATCTTTCTTTTGCAGTACAGCCAAGGAGACCGTAGTCAAATCTATTCTTAAAACACAAAGATAACTCTGTGACTAAGCAGCCAAATACCACACTGTGGAAAATCTATACAAGCACTAAGGGAGTCGTGCATCTTTTCTGTAAAGGCCTAAATGAGATTTGCATGTGCTCCCAAGACGGCTGACTGACACAGTTTGACTCAGAGTCATGCCAGAGATGTCTGTTACATCGCAGAGGAGGATGGAAATAGCTCATGCTGGGCTGCTCAAGTCTAGAAGGCTGCTCCTGAGGAACTTGTGAAACACCAGCAAACCCCCCCGAGGGGAGGGGTGGGCCAAGTAGGGTGGTCCTTGCACCGTGCAGAAGTGGCAGAGAAGCAGGGAGACCTTGTGTCTCCCTAGGGCACACAGCAGCCCTCCTCTGCATCTTTTGTTTTCTCTCCTGGTTTTGTTGCATGAACTGCAATGCACTGGAACCTTGTGCAATACATGAGATTTATCATTTTAAGAGCAATGGACATGTTAAGGGTAGCTTGTACATGTATCTGTTGTACAGGGATGCCTGTGAGGGACAAGCTGCCTAGCAGTATGGTATACCCATCGCTCACTCCCTCAGCCACAATAGGGACAAAACTCTAAATACGTTCCAGTCAAACCACCCACGTTCTCCACATGCTCTGCAAAAAACAAAATACCATTTTACATTCCTCACCAGAAACATTTCACTTCCTGTCCTGCCCTTCTCCTGCTGCTTCTTTTTGTTGTTGATCCATTACTTACAGCACACAGAGCTTAGCTTAGTTAGAAGCTACTGCTTAATTATCATCTCACCACTACTTTGGGGATGTTTTATCACAACTGACCCAACAACACTTAAGCCTATACAATATTATCAGAACACGCTGTAATTTATCACTGAAACAAGCCAGCTGAGCAAGTCAAACAGACCCAGGAAGTTCAATTAAAAGCAGTTTGATCCCACCTCCTGCCCATGGGCCCAAAGAGCCAGTTGTCTGTCAGCTGAATCAACTTGTGTTGGAGATAGCTTCCAAACAAGCAAATAAGGGGACTACAAACTCTCCTCATGCTGCTGAGCTTCCTGATCGACACCTTCTTTGGCTGCAGGGTTTTCATGCAGGTTTAACAGACCTCAGTGCTCTAAGCAGACACCAGTAACAGCCTGTGCTTCTCTCCTACTTGGCCTTGTTCTAGCACTCCTGGATTTTAGTGCTGTGAGACTGGGACTCCTGAGTTTGCAATACCCCTGCTGACCTGGGCAACCACCTCTTATCATCTTCTACCATCCTGGTTTCTTTGTAGCCAGCACTTTACAATGGGAGAGGACCAGAAACCACCTGCAGAAATAACTTATTTCGCCTTCTCAAAATTTCCCCACAGGGCAACAGTTTTCTCAGCTCTCCATTCCTGCATTTTTAAAACTCCAGCTCCCTTATGGCTTATCCAGCTGACCCCTGTGTCTCCAGGGTTTTTTAGCATCCTACAGACATGTGCATCCTGTGAGCAAATAACTACCCAAATAACTCAGAGGTTAGGATTCAGCCGCTACTGATGTGTTTGGGCAGGGGTTTGCACTGTACTCCCTGCTACCATGTGGCCTGCCTCTCCACCAGCAACATCCAACACTGTTCCCTTCAAGCCTATATACGTGAGCTGAAGTTGTAGAGTTTCCTGAAGCACTTCAAACAAAACCATGGTTGGAGAAGCTCTAATCTTCCATTAAACTGGGGAAGCACTCAAGAACAGAAAGCCAGGAACAACAGACCTATTACTTGAACAATCAGGGCAAGAAGTCCCAAGGCAAGCACCAAAGAGAGAGAATCACATGCGGGGAAGGGCTGAGAACTACTGGATGGGAAGGTAGAGCTCTTTCCCCAGATACACATAAGGTAACCAATCAATAAAACCCAGATCACTTGTTTACTCACAGTCACCTTTAACTCAGGAGCTCTCAGGGTGATGCTGCACCCAGCACAACATCACATACCCTGAGGCAGATCTCAACTCGTTACTCACCGAGTTCTCAGTAAAAAAAACTCTTCCATGAGAGATGTCTTCACAGCTTGGCCCCAGCCTTTAAACACACACACAGACCCACAGACTTACACCTTGTAGTGTCTGTCAGTCTCTGAGACTGAAGAAAAATAAAAATAGTAGAAACCTACACGTGTGTGAGAAGTCAGGCATGTTCTCCCTTCTCTCACTTGTAAAGTGACTGAGCTTCCCAAAGCAAAGAAACTCCAAACCTGTTCAACCAACACAGCTCTAACTTCATTTCAGAGTGCCCTTCTCTCCCTGCTCCCCAAGCCACCAAATCAAAGGTAATGATTACCACCTGCCACTGCAATTAGTAGATCCCACCGGTGGCATAGATGAGTCAACCCACTATGACCCTGGTGACCCTGCCTTACACCAGGTGGCAGAGGCAACAAAATCATCTATCTGGTATGCCAGGCTTTATTTCAAGCACAGCTTTATGGCTACTTCTATGTTGTTCTGCAACAGAGCAGAAACAAAGAGGAGGGTGGAAAGTCTGAATACAGCAGTGCTGACAGAATCACTGCATTTCAAAAGCCTTTATAAATAGTTATTTACAAAGCTAAGGGCTCCAAGTACCCTATTCATATGCATTTTAGGCAACCCTATTTAGATGTACCTGGCTCTAGGGTCACCACACAGGATAGCAGGGGAAGCCTGACCCTCCCTACCATTACTGAAAGCATGCAGACCTCTCCTGGCATCTACAGGATGAGACCAAAAGCTAGCCACTAGTAGGCAATCGCTGGCAGTGCAAGAGGTGAAAGTGCCTGCCCAAGCTTTTGCAAAGCAGCTCAGCTCACTCACCCATGGCTAGGCTCATCTTGTCCCCCTCTTCCTGGCTGCTGGGCTGGCAAAGCCAGGCACAGTTATCGCTCAGGCTCACATCTCCTAAGCCATCCGCTGTCGCTGCTTCTCCCCAGTCACTGTTCTGAAAGGATGGCAGCATTCTGTGCAATGGCTTTGAAAACTAGAGTGCAGGTGCACCCTGTAAGGAACCCCAGGTTGATCTCACTCAACTGGGGAGTAAAATGCTTTAAAAGAGTAACAGTACCTAGCAAGCAGAAAAGCCCAGGTGAGGTTAGTCTAGGAGCTTAGGGAAACCTCCTACCCAAGCATTAGTTGCCATCTTTCTTGAACCCAGCACTTGAAGGGCTCCTACAATGATTCTGGTCTTCATTTCAGTACAGTCCTTTTATTAGGCAATTCATCAAAAAGCCCTGAGGATTCACTAGTAATAGTTGACTGCATTATCAGAACTCTCCATCTTCTCATCACCCACACTGGTGCAAAGTTAATTGAATAATTAAAGCAATTCAAATTGCCCACAGCTTATTCCTATCTCCACTTTCAATTTCCTCCTTCAAAGGCTGATTGAGGAATGTCCCACCTGTCTCCTGGTGCCAAACTTCAGGCCAAGAAGGAATTTTCCCTAGAAGACACTGTCCAGGACAGCTGCACTTCACCCTTTCCTCTGCAGCGTGCAAGTGCTGGGCTTTGCAGGACAGTGGGAAAGATTTTTCCTCCAGCACTCCCAGCCATTGGTGCTCTGCATTTCTCCTGCTCTTTTGTCTTACAGATTGCTCTTTCAGACTTTTTGATCTAAAGATTTTAAGGTAACTGAAGTGCCCTGTGGAAGGGCAGCTCAAAATGAAGTATTTCTTCCCCCTTCCATGCTCACCTTTCCCTTACAATACAACCACTGGTTTCACCAAAAGCACAAGTCCATCGAAGTGTCATTACGCTGCAAGCCCCTGCTCAGCAGAGTTGGCAAAATACAGTTTGGAAACCAAGATTTACCAACGCAATTGTAATTTTCAATTTCAACAGTCAGCATTACAATAAAAATTACTTTCTAGCACATTCATTGAGTAAGAAACAGCAAAAAGCCACTCCAGAACATGTGTACTTGTGCATTTCTAATTAATTCTGACAGATCTACTTGGGCTTCAAAGGTGAAAATATATTTGGTTCTCAGAGCAAGTATCTCTTTGGCAAAGATATTACACTGCAGCCAGGATCGAGTAATGACAATTTCACTGGACACCTAGTCCTAGGCTGTTTATCTTGGGACTGGGTAGAGAAACAGGGCCCTCAGGTGCTTCTGAGGGCACAATGGCAATGGAACATCTCAGAACAGAGGGAAAAGTAAAAATAAAAAGTGATATACAAAAATAATGCCATTCTGATAAAAGCTACAGGGGGAAAAAAACCCTGACCGGAACAATTTGCATTCCAAACCATCCTTTCTAGAGGGGAAGCTCAGAGCTGAGAGATCTCCAGGAGTTTGGGAAGGGACGAAGACCTCTCCGGTTGTCTTCAGAGGCAAGTCCTGCACAACAAACTACTACATGATGATGGACAAAGAACATTAGTCTCCCTGCTCACGATTTTGATCCATGTGGGGCAAACATCCAAACAGGCAGTACAGCTTTAAGAGACGAAAACCACAACATCTTACTTCCCAAAACTCTTGATGAAAAGAAAACAAATGCACTGAAAAAGAACGCGGGGGGATTTTGACATGGCATCATTTTTTTTTGAAGGCTGGTGCATAGATAAGACTGCTTTGCTCTTTCACAATAACCAAATGACACTCTTTCCCCATAAACTCTCAGAAACATGGTTTCTTGCCAATGGTAAGCCTCATCCCTATTTGTGTTTTTTTGACCCTGTTTTCCATGCCCCTGCAATGGTGTTTCATTGGGAAAATACTCTATAGGCTGCTAAAGAACAGAGGGTGCCTCCCCACGACCAAAAGCACCAAGTGTAATCCTCAAGACATTTTGCCCATTTTCCCCTGCACCAAAACTTCAGCCCATTTCTCTCTCTTTGTTTAACGAAAAACAATCAATCAAGATCTCTCTCTTCCTCCTGTGGGTGATGGTTTGGGAACCTGATTTCCATTTCAATAGCTCCCATGGACTTACACAATGCCAAAAGGGAGCATTTCAGTAGTCTACTCAACCCTTCAACAGGTATAAATTTCTTGTGGGACAGAGGGAAATAAAGGATTAATAGCTCTATTAGCACATCTTGTTCAGCATCACAGGATACTGCAGTTCCTCCCCACCCAGAAGGAACCAGAGAAATCAATTACTATGAAACAGTTTCTATTTTATAAAAGATCAGCTTTCTCAGGAAAAAAATGGAATTTTGCAAATTCAAGTTCTTTTCTGCAAAATTCAAAGGTTTTGAAAAATGCATTTTTTTACACCAACGGGATTGTCAAATTCATAATATGTCATCCCTTTTTTCACAATCTCTTACCAATCAGTCTTGAGGTATGAACTAAAGATTTTGCTCAGCTTCCAGGTGTCCAAAAATACAGAAGCTTCTTAACATTAATGAGACTGTCCCACACAGGAGACCCTGGTTGGGATGTGAGTGACTATTTCCACCACCGCTCAACTCTGAAGGACTGACTATCTGCTCAGATGTGACCTTTTTACAAGAGAAAAGCAGCAGTAGTGTGCCTGATGGGTTTTGGCTTTGGGATGATAAGTTCAAAACATTCAAGAGGATCAATCCATTGTAATTATTTTTCATTAAATGACTGATGAGGAAGACAGAAACAAATATAATTTTCTGATCACAGGTCTGGTTCTGGTTGAAGATGAACATCTCAAAGCAGCAGCCCTTAGCCAATGTTTGCCTTCTTTTAGATAACAAGTCACAGCTCCTTCTCTCCAGCAATCACCTAGGCTGTTCAGTTGTCGCATTTGCTGCATATTTGACAGGCCTCAGCCTTCCATTTTGTCAGGACTGTTTCTGAATGTATTCACCCCACGGTCCTTTGTGTATAACTAAGCAAGAGCTTCAGAAGTCATCTTGAAAGGCTGAGCCATTGAGTTTTTTCTCAAGTATTTCTTGGTGATGAAGTAAGAAAGTTGAGTACACAGACCACAGTAAGCAGGTTCTTCTCACTGCCTCTTAGCTACCTGCTTCTCCCACCTCAATACCACTGCAAGCTTTATGTTCACTAGAGGGGTTGGATAGCAGAAGAGATGGGAGCCGTGAGCAAGCGAACACTTAACTTCCTACTCAGGACCAACCAAATGATGGCAGACAGCCATTTACATACTTCACTTGTGTCTCAAGTTCACAGATGAGACGTGCTTGCCTCTCACATGCTCAGGTTACTTCAAGGGCCAAATGCCACATACGATTCACCTCCTAGGGATAATGGAAGAAGTGCAGATGTTTCTGGATATTGACCCTTTGGCCTCTGGCGTAAGCTTTTAGTAAATCCTTTGATAATGAGCTGATAAATAATAGGTCACTCCAGCAGAAGACAAGCTGATCCAGCTGTCTGAAGAAGCCGTGAGAAGGTCAGCGGAAAAGCCAACAACATATCTCATAGATAAGAACAGAGATCAACCAGCCATTCTGTTTCTGTGGGGCAGCAGATTTTCAACCCAGAGTTCACGTCTCATCGTGATGAAGACTAAAGTTTCATTCCCACTATCAATCTTAACATTATTCCTGATGAATTTTTTTCCATACTCCAAGGTATTTGCCTCACAGCCTATTCCTACCGATGTTCTGAGGGAGCCACCACCCTTACATATTCTGGGCTGGAGCCAGATACCCCATGTGAGTGCTGATCATTCCTATGCAACACAAGGATCCTGTAAAGCAACCAGGCGCACGCTGAGCTAACTTCTGTATTTCACTCTGCAGTACCGGCCGAATTCACCTTCTGTCAGACAGCAAAGAGAACCAGCCACAGGCTCTATCCTTCCTCTAGCACCGAACAGGGGAAGGGGAGCAGCAAAGCACCAGTGTCAGCAATGTTGGAAGGAAGACTGTATTCATTCAGTTAAGAGACCAGAATCATTCCTCCAGTTACACCTTCCAGCTAGAGAGCAAACTTACCTGGAGCACACTTTGGAAAAGCCTGCTTGTCACTTTGCAGCTACAGCATTTTGCAACAGCTGCTATATTTTTTGTGGTCAAGCTTCCTAGGGGTGTAAAATTGCTTTTCCTTATTCACCTTTCTCTTAAACCTCCAACATTTCACAGTATTTGGAAATGTGGTTGCCATCTTAAAGCAAATCCCTCAATTCACAGCAATCCTTAATCAGTGATGACAACTTTTTTCAAAAAGGAAGAGCTGCAAAGGATACCTATGCATAACTTTCTGCAGCTCATTTTGGAGGATAGCTACCTGTTAATGTTTTCCATAACAGATCCAGGCTTGTAGTTAAGGATTGCTGTCTGAAGGTCAGGATGCAGAAGTCTCCAGGTCAAGCCATGCATGCTGACTCAAGAAGCAAGTTACTTCTACTAATTGCCTACTTCACAACTACAAGAAAGGAGTCAGAAGAGTTTGCTGAGGCTCACACAAAATCAGTAGAAGAGAGGATTCCTACTCCCCATATTCTGATTATAGTTTATCCCAGGAAGAGAACAGGTATCAGGTTAATAGCATCATGCAGAATCAAATAAGGAAGAAAATAACTGCTTGTGGCCACCACAGAGCTGCTAATTCACAGCTCCCCTCGCAATGAACATGTTATTATCATGCATCCATGATGCACAGAAGGAAGCATCCACCATAAGAAGTATATTGAAAAAACAATTAGCTGAACATGTAGCTACTTTTAATTTATGAAATGGGTGGACATATTGAAGGGTAAACACCACTGGTCGAGGGATGTCTAATATAAGAGTAGCAGTCTTTCAACATCAGACCCACTGGGAATATAAGATTTGCCATAAAACCTTTTCACGTCCGAATCCTGCGTTTTGCACAAGCCAGAGTCCGTGTTTGAGGGAAAGCATTCTCATCCTACAGATCTTCCAGTGATGTGGGAGGTAGGATTATGCGGGAATCCCTCCTAGCTGTTGCAGGTGATGGGCAGCTTGAGGTTACAAGAGATGTTACTACATTACTCTAGATCAACATGTGTAAAATCTAGCTCTTTTCTGGAGCTAGTGACAGTATCTGCCTCATTGTGAGATCCCAGCATAGAAGAATTCAGGAGCTGATACTCTCTTTGGTCAATCTGAAGGCAAATCATCTCAGTTTTGGATGGAAAGATCTGCAAACTGGTGTGCAGGTAAGTTCAGCAAATCAGCATTACATAGGAAAATGTACCCTAAAGACATTTTTGAGTCATGATAATATATGCAACTCCTGGGTGGTAATCTAGATCTGCCTCAAAATAGAATAAAAAAATGTGAGTGGAAGCAAAAGATCATTACTACAGTCAGCTCTCCCTGAAGAAGCGTTGTGTATCTTTAGCTGATTCATTATTTTCAGAGGGAACCACATCCCCACCCATACGGTAAAGAGGAACAAGGCGAAATGGGTTCACCTAGAGCAACATCCACTTCAGAGCAGAGTTTCCTCAAAAGGCCAACACCTACTATACTGGCTCAGGATAGCCTAGCAAAGGAGAACATCGCATCTGAGTGGTTGTTAGCTATTTGAAAAGAAATGCATATTCTTGATTTCAGTTAGCAGGTAACAGGTGACATCTTTTACATGCAAGAGCTCTGTATACGTGTTAGCACATCAATTTAAAAGTGACAGGGAGCTTAGGATCCACCTTGACCTGGTAGTACACATGCAAGTTAATAAACACATATTAAGAACCCATCTTTTCCCCCTGTGACAACACTGTGGACAGCCTAGGCTATAGGAACAAGCCTTAATAGAGGATCTCTGCAGTGCTTGAACAGCTGGAAATACTTTCCCAACATCAGGTCAGCTCCAATGCAGTCCCCATGTTAGAAGCCCAAACTTAGGTAAGCTAGGGATAATTTTAGGATCTTAGAATCGTAGAATAGTTTGGGTTGGAAGGAACCTTTAAAGGTCATCTAGTCCAACCCCCCCTGCAGTGGGCAGGGACATCTTCAACTAGATCAGGTTGCTCAGAGCCCCGTCCAACCTGACTTTGAATGTTTCCAGGGATGGGGCATCTACCACCTCTCTGGGCAACCTGTTCCAGTGTTTCACCACCCTCAGCGTAAAAAATGTCTTCCTTATATCCAGTCTAAATCTACCCTCTTTTAGTTTAAAACCACTACCCCTTGTCCTGTTGCAACAGGCCCTGCTAAAAAGTTTGTCCCCATCTTTCTTATAAGCCCCCTTTAAGTACTGATAGGCTGCAGTAAGGTCTCCCCAAAGCCTTCTCTTCTCTAGGCTGAACAACCCCAACTCTCTCAGCCTTTCTTCATAGGAGAGGCGTTCCATCCCCCTGATCATTTTTGTGGCCCTCCTCTGGACCCGCTCCAACAGGTCCGTGTCTGACTTATGCTGAGGGCTCCA
Organism: Phoebastria nigripes; assembly: GCA_035582835.1. Lineage (NCBI taxonomy): Eukaryota > Metazoa > Chordata > Aves > Procellariiformes > Diomedeidae > Phoebastria > Phoebastria nigripes. The sequence goes on along the minus strand of JAYKAV010002841.1, from coordinate 264,266 downwards.
GAGCTGGATGCAGTACTGCAGGTGGGGTCTCACCAGAGCAGAGTAGAGGGGCAGAATCACCTCCCTCGACCTGCTGGCCACGCTGCTTTTGATGTGGCCCAGGGTACAGCTGGCCTTCTGGGCTGCGAGTGCACATTGTCAGCTCATGTCCAGCTTTTCATCCACCAGTACCCCCAAGTCCTTCTCGGCAGGGCTGCTCTCAATCCCTTCATCACCCAGCTTGTATTGATACCGGGGATTGCCCCGACCCACGAGCAGGACCTTGCACTTGGCCTTGTTGAACCTCATAAGGTTCACACAGGCCCACTTCTTGAGCTTGTCCAGGTCCCTCTGGATGGCATCCCGTCCCTCAGGCGTGTTGACCGCACCACTCAGCYTGGTGTCTTCTGCAAACTTGCTGAGGGTGCACTCGATCCCACCGTCTAYGTCATTGATGAAGACATTAAACAGTACCGGTCCCAATATGGACCCCTGCAGGACGCCACTCGTCACCAATCTCCATCTGGACATGGAGCCGTTGACCACTACCCTCTGGATGCGACCATCCAATCAATTCCTCACCCACTGGACAGTCCACCCATCAAATCCATACCTCACCAGTTTAGAGAGAAGGATGTTGTGGAGGACCATGTCAAAGGCCTTACAGAGGTCCAGATAGACAACATCTGTAGCCCTTCCCATGTCCACTGATGTAGTCACTCCATTGTAGAAGGCCACTGGGTTAGTCAGGCAGGACTTGCCCTTGGTGAAGCCATGCTGGCTGTCTTGAATCACCTCCCTGTCCTCCATGTGCCTTAGCATAGCTTCCAGGAGGATCTGTTCCATAATCTTATTTATAATCAGAGCAGGGTTCTGTTACTTTACATTTTACTTGGGCAGAATAGTGACAGTAATAATACAGACAATATTTAAGATCTCCAAAGGAAGAAATTGCTCGATAAAGTGCAAGAAAAAAGCAAACTAAGTTTAGGAGCAGGAACACATTCTGGTTTTACAATAATTAAGAGTCCCGCAACATCCATTATCTGGGTAAGTGAATTATGTTTCACAAGGGATCACGGGAAAATTTTCTTCAGCTTTGATTCAAGTTGTTCACATCTCCCCAGTTCCAGACTTCCAGTTTAATCCAGTTCCAAATCTCAAGCAACACAACAGCACTCTTCTGTGACTTTGTGCGGGAGAAACACAATTGTGTCTATTTTCTGCAGCAATAAGATTCTTCAGCCTTGATTTGTCTCCACAATAGTCAGAAAAGCTTCAGAGGAACATGGTATGAATTATTATTTTGACAAGGATCTGTGCCTTGTGAGCTGCATGTAGCATATCCAATGAAGCTCCTCTGGGGCTACAGCATGCAAACACAACAGGGGCTACTGGGTCACCCAAATCCCTTCATTTGGGAAGAAACAAGAGAGAAGAGGCTCCCAGTGACAACACAGTTAGCCCACCTTACCCTTCAGTGACAAATGGGGATCTCCAAAAGGTCACAGACATCTCCCAGCCATCCCCAGAACACCCCTTATACTCTGCCCTCTGAGGTGCATAGCACAGGCGGGAGGATTTTGCTATAAATCTCTGAAGGTTAGCAAGAGTTTGCAACCTCTACTACCTGCAATCATGGGTGAAGTTAGGAGCCTCACAGAAAGGGGGAAAAATAGGTTTTATTTGCCAGCAGCTTGAGACAAGCTCAGCAAGGAAAGAGAGGGGAGCAGGAGGGACTTAGTACAAAACAGTGCTGAATTAAGAGTACACATCACAGGCGAGAAGAGGTTTCTTGCACTGCGAGCCCCATGCAGACCTCTTTGGGAGGGCTAGTCCCCTCTGTACAGCTGTCTCCATCCCTCTGAGACAGCAACAGCCAGCAGAAGCTGCCACACGCTTGCCTCTGTGTATTTAGCTGCCCTTCGGGAGGAGATGTGCAGCTGCCATCAGGAACACCAAGCGAGTGGGGTGACCTGGCAGTGCCGCTTGCAAGGAAACCTCTACTCCCTCCCTTGAGACAGCTGCCCTAGGGCAAAATGCACTGCTTTGCTTAGCTGGGCCTGGTCTCCCACGGGACAATGCTGCAGCAATTCAGTTTACACCACAGTCTTCTCAGTGAGGAGGCTTTGCTTCACAGGTGGCCTCTTGACATGGCGCATCCCCTCCCCAGGGGCTGCTCCCCACCCCCTGTCCCTCCTTTACCACCCCTGCTTTCTCAGCATTTTCTCCCCCCTTCTCATAAAACATACTTATCTAAGCCAAGCATTTTTCTTCCCTTAGTCTGGCTCCTATTCTCAGAGGTGCCATTTCCTCCTGTCTATTGTTGATTGTTATTGTTTCTTCTCTGTAAATGCGTCTGTCATGATCTTTGCTTCCAAGGAGTGAGCAATCACGAGTTTCTCATATTTTTCAGGGAACCTGTTTAGCAAGGATTCTGCAAAAGAGTGGTTTCTCTTCTTGTCCTGGGAGGTTGCAAGCCCCACAGTACAGGGCAGATTGCTGATCCCAGCAGAAAACACTAGAAGTATTAGCAGCTTAAAAAGCAAACAAGAAACAAACCCCCAAATCCCCAAACATCCTTTCCTGAGGCTGGAGAGAAGCTCTTGCCTGGCCAGCCTGCTGAGTTAAGAACTACATCACATCCTATGGCTGGAATGCTAATTAATTTTGCAACTAATGAGCTGGTGAGAACCTATTTACCACACTGGAGATTTGAAGGAAGGCTCAGCTTTGATGCACAGTGTCACCTTCCCCAGTGGGCAGACAGGATATCCCTGAAGCCATATGCTCTTGTTTTGCTGTGCTACTAGTTGAGGAAGTGTTTCACACCAAGATGAGTCTTTCCAAAGAATCACCCCTCCATAGAGACCTCTCAAGGGTCAGGGAGCAGCAAGGGACGGAAGTTCCCTACGGGATGAGAAGTCGAGGAGGATAACTCAGCCGGCAGGGCAGGGCTCGCCAGCCAGGGCCCCATCCCACAGGACATAAGCGAGACCAGCAGCCAAGCCTGGGGATGGCAGCCAGGGTCAACCAGGAGTCCAGATCATTCGTGGTGATAAGGCAGGTCAAGCCGGGAAGTCAAACTGCAGGTCAGAGTCAGCTCCAATGACAGTAACCAGGGTCAGACACAGTCCAATGGTCACCAGGCAGGTCCAACATCAAACCAGGAAGTCAGTCCATGGGTCAGGGTCCCTGTCTGAGGTCCATGGCCAGGCACACGCATGGCTGTATGGAGTGGGAGACAGGTACACTTACACCATAGCTCAGGGAGCAATTGAAAGTCATGGACTGAGCTTAAATGGAACCCCTGAGCCCATGGGCAGGGGAGTGGGTGGAGGCCCCATGGCAGGCTCGTCAGGGCAATTAAGTCCTATTAGGTACACTCAGGGCCCTGACACTTCATCTCTGCAGCCTTGGCCAGTATCCCAAGAGAGATGCCCACAGATCCCATGCCATCTAAGTACAAATGCTCATACCAGGTAACTGGGGATCAGACTCCTCTGACTTACACCTCCTCTGACTCTCTGCACTTGCCCAGAGGTTACAGATGGATTTTGCCACTGTCCCCCTTAGGTGCAAACTCCACAGTCTTCACAATAGACATAAAGGCTCCTTGTCCTCCCCCCTCAGAAATAAGAGGGACGATATTCCATGTTCCAGAACAGCCTACGTCTAAGGCATTGAAAGAAGATGCAGCAGTAACCAGGAACTGCTTTTCCTCCCCACATGCTGATGTGCCTTGGGGCAGAGAAAACCAGCTGCAGGAGCAGCACGGTACCTCCCAGACTATCAGTACAACAGCACGGAGGCAAAGACAAAGATGCAGGAAGTGATTATACCTTCAGATAGCAGAGCTGCAAAGCTGAGTAAGCAATTGGTTATGTGAGTTCTTCGCTAAGCGTGGGGCTTTCATTAGAGACAAACAACCTAAACGCAACAACACAACAGTGGCAGTTGTACATATCAGCAAGGGAAGTTAAACAACCTCCTCCAATGGATATTGCAAAAGCAGAACATGTGGGATAAGAGTGACAATAGCATTAGAGAGGCTGGAAATTGGCCAAGACAACTCCCCCCTCCCCACCCCCCCCCCTCATATTTCAGGAGGAGAGGTTCAGTGTTTCAGGAGCATCATGGAACGTTCCTTTCCGGGTGATATTTAACTCGGTGTTCAGACCCCAGCCAAGAACGCACTCTGCAATAACTGGCAATGTCCAGTAATCAAAACCAGAATAAGCTTTCCATTCTGCTGAGTTTTATCCCTGCCATGGTACTCTTTGACCCTGTGTCAGAACATACAAGCTTACATTCAGAAAGATTTAATGAAAAGCATGCAATGGCCAGAGATCCTGCTGCCAGGGGAGGAGGGGAAAAGAGAGAAAGAGAGGAAAAAATACATCAAATGACTTATAAAGAAAGAAGCATGTGCACTTCCCAGCAGAGGATACTGTCTTTTAAGCCATCCCACTTGGGGGAGCTTCCCCTAACTCTGACACTTCCTTGAAGTCAAAAGATAAACATATCATGGGGCCAGTATAAGGGCTGTGCAGCTGTACAAGTCTCTTAGAAGGTCCCTTTTGTATTGCCTTGGCTTGTTCTTCAAGCTCAGAGGGAAGGTTAAGTTGAAGTCACCTGCTCCCTGATTCCCTGTGTATGCAGAACTGGCTGCAAAAGCATACTCTAACCATCGCAAAGGGAGAGGCAGGTTCTGCCAGGTACAAAATTTATGAAGTTAGTCTTTTTAAAGTGAAAAATAAAGGAAAAAGTCCTGTAGTTTTGCTTTCAGAAAAACAGTTCTGGGAATACGTATTTCCCTGACACAAGGTCCATGTAGACATGACATTAAGCAGTCCCTCAAAAATCCCTCTGAGGAGTTGTCAGACCTGCTGATACCAATACCTGGGAAAGGAGAGAGCCTGGCTTCCCATTCTGAGAAAACCAATAGCCAGCATTGCTGCTTTGGGTTGGTTGTGCTCAAGAGCAAATGGAGCAATGAGACATGCCCACACCTTCCAGCTCAGAACTTCTTTTTCACCACCAGTTCCTACTCCAGCCCAGTCCAGCTTGCATGGACTCTTGCCCAGCTCTCCCAACCACCTATCAGTTTGTAGCCAGGTGAAACTTTCCAAGAAAATACAGTTTGCCAAACATTACATTTCCAAAGTCCTGCTGTAGTGCCTTCACCCAGACSTCCCCTTTCTCTTCTGTCCCGCCTTGTGCATGGCAGCCTTACCCCTCCTCAGAAGTCCTCATACCTCAGGGGATACTTCCCTGTGCAAGCTGAGTCCTTCTCATTTACTGCTTATGTGGGCAGGGAGGGCATTAAGGAAATAATCACTGAGACTGCAGACAATATAGAAATAGCCTGGAAACCTTTTCTAAGGAGATCAGCCATCCTTGGGATGTTCTAGAAAGCTTTAGTTGTGCTGATGCTTCTTTGGGGGGACTAAAAAACTTAACAATATTGTCTTCAGGCTTAACTGTCTCAGAACTCCTACACCAGCCGTACGGGTCCACACCAAGGGTCCACCTAGCCCACTACTGTCTCCAACAAAAACTGAGCTGACACCTAGGAAAGACTAAGAACAGGCTAAAAATATATTGTACTTCCCTCCCCAAACCCAAATTATTTACTTAGCCTTCAATTATTTTCAGCTGAAGAGGCATTTTTTGGCCTTAGATGGTTTGTCTATTTAGCATCCCTAACAAATCTTGCTTTCCAACACTATTGTCTTCCTTTGAACACAGGCATACACCTTGCACCCACAACACCCTTTGACGAGAAGTTCTCCAGGTCTATTACCTGGTACATCCAGAACCACCTCCTTTCATTTGTTTGAAATCTGACCCCTGCCCACATCTGTTGGCCTCCAGTTCTTGCAGGAGAAAAGGTAGGAACAGACAGTCCCTATCCACTCTCTTCACGTGACTCCAGATTTTGTAGGTGTCTGTCACATTCCCTGCAAAATCATCCCTCTTCCAGGCTGAAGTATCCCAGACTGCTCCATTGTCTGTTGTATGGAAGCTTCCAAGTCTGGACTCGGAAGGTCACCCACAGCAGGATGGGAGCTAGAGGTCACTTGCCAATATTAGGCCAAAATTCACTTTTGGGGTGGGAAAGCACCATATCCACCCCCGCCCCCCGACTTAGCCCTGTTTCTCCAGCAGTGAATTTGTCTTGTGCTTTCACAAGGCTTTTACAGAAAGGAGAGAAAGAAAACACAAACAAACGTTCCTCTTTTACAATCACTTTTCCTCCCTTTGAAATCAAAGGGAACACTTAGAAAGCAAAACTAATGCTCTTCTAAAAGCACAAAGATCCCCTTCTCAGAAGAGCAAAACGAAAGATCATGACTCAGACATGGGGCTGTAACTTCCTCATCCTATTACTCAAACCTTTGACCTCCAACATTTCTCCATTTCTCTGTGAAGGTGTCATAGGTCTAGCTGATTTCATGATCTGTTGTATTGATCTCAGAGATCCTTAGCACTTTTCAGATACCATTTGATCAACTCAACAGCATGCATAAGCAGCACCTAGGAATTYGAAAGTTTGACCTTGCAATTGTTACCTTCTTTTACGCAGAAGAAATTTGGGAGAGTGGGGAGGAGATGGCAGGGCAATGACTGGGTGGAGAAGAAGGTGTTGTGTTTACAGAATACAGCTTAACAGAAGCATCCATCCTAACCTCCCCAGCAATCCACAGACTTCAGGGACCCCACCCCTTCAGGGCAGGCCAGAGAGGTTTCCTGACTAATGTCAGGTAAGGGAAGATACTTCTCCTACATAGATGCATGCAGTGAAGTGGAGATGTATTTTATCACCCCCTGGTTAGCCTGGAGCAGTTCACTGGTTGTTGAGAGGATCAGCATGTCCATAGTGCTGTGATGCTTTGATATTAGATTACCACACTGACATCACCCTTAAGTTGAGCAAGTCAAAGGAAATAGTTGGAGGTATTTTATTTACTAAGCCCAAAATAGGTAATAGGATTAGAGACACATAAAATCAAATTTTAAAAATCTACAAATAAGCATTTAGAGTAATTTTGAAGGTTTCTCACACTTAGTAAGTATCCAGCAAACAAAAACTCAATTAGGAAACCAGTTTTAATACAGTCCTTCACAGTAAGGCTGTGTTTGTGGCACAGGGCATTTCAGGAGGCCCAGACTTCCTTTCATAGCCTAAAGCCATTCAAGGATCACAAGGATTCAAAACCACTAATATCCCAAATCTCAGGTCAAATCAAGAAAGAGTTTGGACCTTCCAGTCACTAGATCACTCTCCTACCTTCTTCAGAAACATCAGTGCCCCTCTCACAGTTATCCCTGGCCTAGGCAGTGAGTGCAGTGAGGTTACCACTGCCCAGGGCCTTGGCTGAGGTCCTAGTTAAATCTCTGGCCACAACCATTCTCTCCCACCTGGTAAAGCAGCTCCCAATGGGTGCCTCTTTCAGCAACAGCCAGCTTATCCCCCAGCTCTTAGATTCACAGACTGGTCTGGAGACACAAATTCAGGTAGCCCTAAGACAACAGCCAAGGCTGAAAGTCAGTGAGAAAGCTCTCAAGATGAAAGCCTTTGCTGCTGGAAGGAAATCACATTCTGATCTATGATGGTGTAGCAAGCCATGACCTCAGCATGAAGCCTCTTCATAGACCAGCCTCTGTTTCACATCTGGGTATAAACTACCACTCCACATTATACAGACGTACCGCAGTATTTAATGAACACAGCTTATGACCGGTTTTGATTACCATTCACCAGCTCACAGTAACATGTTAGGAAAACAGCATTAAGGAGAGGGAAAGAGGAATTGTCACAGAACAGCAATATTTATTCTAAAGAGTGCCAAGTGCCTTTAAAACGACTATTTTTAGATTTCTAGATTTTAAGAGGGCAACAGGAACGTTCATATTGGTCTCCTGCATAAAAATGTTCTTGAATTTCATCTGATGTCCCAAATTCTTCTGGCTGAGATAGCAAGACATGGTTTCTTCAGAGGCTTCAAGTGGCAGAAGAACCACTGTATCCCTTGGTAATTGGTGCCAACAGTTAAATAGTCACGGTTAAAACCATGTACCTTATTTCTAGCCTACATTTATCTAACTTTAATTTCTAGCTGCTGGCTCACATTATGCTTTCATCTGTTTTTCATCCATACACAGACATCACTTTACCCAATGAAATTCACCCCTTCATTTAGGCTGACACAGCAAGTGATACCCAGCGGTTTGGGCCAGGAAGAAAAGTTTACACATGCAGCACGATGCAGTATGAGTGCCACAGAATTCAGACAATCAGGTCTAGAAGTAACATTTGCTTTGTAATTAAGGCTTGCTTATAGCTATAAAGCCTCAGCTCAGGACAAGCAACACTCCCCAAGCACCCTGTTTCTGGAGCTTTCTGAAATGGTGGCCTGAAGCAGCCAGCCAGCAAGGCTGGTAGCAGTTGACTGCTTGTAACATCACTCTTGAATTACTGCCATCATCAACCAAAGTTATGAATATAAAAGGGAGTGCAATAAAAGACAGCAAGTGCCATCAAAGTTGCAGAGAAACAATTTTGTAACCATTCCCCAAGGGGAGACATATGTGGGCAGGGGTGAGGACATGTACCCCCCAGCAGCTCTGCACTATGTGGTTGTGCTGCCATCCATGACCCCGAACTTTCTGCTTACTGCTGTGTTTGAGAAACAAAGGCAGATTTACCCCTTACCAAAGGATCTGGGCCAAGCTTGAACAGTGACTGACTTCTCCAGCTGAAAGGTCTCTTGTCCCATGACACAGGCTTTCTGGAGGCTGATGCAGGGCACAACAGAGACAGCTGGGACCAAACTGTAAACTGAGAATTTTGAGAATGTAAGTTAGAGTCCCATGGGCCTTGCAAGGGCATAAAGAGGCAGAAAAGGAGAACCCAGATCTCTCTGTGAACTGTGGTACCACAGTCTGTCTCCAGGACAGCAATGCCATTCACAATCACAGTGGGAAACCATATTTGTAACAGCAGCATCATGAACAAGCTATCACCCCATACAGTAATGACATGATGGAGGAAGCAGCCGGTGCAGCCAAGCAGCACCAACTGGCATTATCTTAACACACTGGGCTGTAAACTGTGCCAGAGCTGCTTTCTGCATGGTTCAGTCATTCCTTCCATGAGGGCTTGAGTGCCTGGGGCAGGGGAGGGCAGATAGCCCTGGCCAGGACCTGCCCAGAAGGCCCCTGCAGCTTCATACCAGCACCCTGAAGCAGCAGCTCCACAGCAGACCCTTGGGCACCAGCAAAGGATTGCTACAGTCTTAGAAAAATAGCCGCCAGGCTTTACTCTCCCAGTCACAGCCTCAACACAAGCCACATTGGCAAGATGAGGCTTGGCAAAGAGGGCATGTCTAGGTGTTGAGATTAGGAATTTCCCCACTCCGGGCCAGTGGTGAAACGAAGAGCAAAGGGGAACCAGCCCACTACATTTAACTGTGTTGTTAGATCAAAGAAATCTGTTTTCCCTATGTCTGTTATCAAGATCTGGAGGATTTTTTTCCATAAGAGAACTGACAGTAGGACCTGTATGTCAGATACAGGGAGCAGGTCTCTCTACTTTCCTGTGCCAATTAGTCTCTCCCAAACGACACTCACTCTTTTTAACTCTAGGTACTTCACAGTGTAGAAGAGGTTCCAGACAGGACCAATGCTTGGACAGCTGGGACTCCCCCCCCGGCCCCGGAGCCAGGACAAAGTCAGTCCTCCAGGTAGACTGTGCGTCACAGCTTAGGAAAATTCCTGCTTTCTGTTGTGCCTGAGGCATGCACACACACATGCACATCTTCCAGATCCAGCTGCAGAAGTTAGCAAACCTGCTCTAGTTGGGGCTTGGAATTAGCAGGCACAGGAAAAAGGCTGAAACTTGACTCCAAACCTCCAGTATTGATTTGGCCCAAGTGTTCCCCTTTTCACGCCTCAAGACTTTTTCTCCCCCCTCACCTGCATGCAGCACTCTCAGCCATGCAATCACCAAGCAGTATTCACCAACTTACCTAAATAAGCACCCCATGTTTCCTAGCCTACCAGGATGGAAAACCTGTCTGATTGCCCAAGCTCCTGCAGGAAGTATGATGAGGTGCTAAGAAAATAATTCTGCTTACAAATTCTTTGGGCTGAAACAGCTGCTTTTGTAACTGGATGGGGTTTTTGGCTGGCAGTCAGCTCTCCCTTCAAGTTGTCTCTACAAGACACTCCATTTACTTCCTGTTCCCTAGCAAGTCCCTGCAGGAGAGCAAAGAAGCTGGGATTAAACATATACGACAGAACCTAGCCAAGACACACAATCCAAATTCCCAGACAAAGTACAAGACAAATATAAGCATCACAGAGGAACAAACATAATATGGGCTTAAGTCTAGCATGAGCCCTCTGTAAATGTGATCTGAACAGCAGGCTGCACTTTCCAGCCTGGCAGATTCCATAAAAGCAAGGTCTGCAACACAGCAGATCTCAGGAAGAGAGACAGGAGGCATGCACCAGGGATTTAGAAAGAGGCTTTAGGGATTCAACATCACCTTGAACGACACAGAACCACTACTTTCAAATGGCGATTGGTGCACCGATGTAAAATGAACGGGTTCTCCGAGTCTCAACCCAGTTCTGCACAACTGGAGCTACAGGGCTCCAGCTTTTTTGGTTGGGAAGTGGGGGAAATAAAAAAACCTGTCTGAACTGTCCTCTCCCTGTATGTCTGAGACAAGCACCCAGTTGCCCCTAACACCATCAGAGCACCCAATGTCCGAGTGGCACTATCAGTGTACTACCTGCCATAGGTGAGCCAACAGCAGGTTAAAGAAGGAATAAAGGAGTCAAGCAATATTGCCCAGCCATGGCCAGATGGCCAGTGTTATATTCTTAGTTTTCCCAAAATAGTTCTCTGGGGTCCCAGCACAATACTCCAAACACTAAATTTCTTCTGTAAGATTGACAAATCTAAAGGCTGCCTTCCACCCGTGAAGGATTTAAAATAATCCCTACTAGTAAAACCCTCAAGTGTGAAAACCTCAAGTATTTAAGTAGAATGTGGTCTTCACAGATTCCTCCTCTGCTGAGGAGGAGCCTGAGTCTTCAGTTACCATGCAGCCACACCATGTCCCCCTCACCACAGGGGAAATCCCACCCAATCCAGCTGCATTGTCAGCCCAACAGGAAGCAGAAATCTCACAGGAAAGGCTATTCTAGTGACATTTCCAGGACCATTTTGCAGATCAGAGACACTTTTGGACCAAAGCCAAGGCAGAGCTGGCCAGCACCTCCAAGAAGGTGGCTAAGTGGAAAATCTCCTCCAAAATGGTAGAAAAAATAAAAGACACTTTTTCTGAAGTTTCAATTACTGATGAAAGCAATGGGAAGTTTTCCTCTCTCCCTAAAATGTTGCATTTCTTTTGGCAGTGGGGAAAAAAGAACACTCTCTCCATCATACATGCATATTTCTCCACTACTGAAGTGACAGAGTTTGCAAAAACTGAAAAGGAAGAAAAAAATTCTGCCACCAGAGTCATGATTTTTAACATGTATTTTTAGTATTCGCCATGAATAGGGAATATCAAAGCAACCAACTCCACTTCATACAGTTGACACTTCTTCAGGAAACAACCATCAGTGCCACAAGAACATTTTCTGTCATGTTGCTGTGGGGGCAGTGAGCTGTAGACAGCAGCTCAATGAACTCTATTCAAATGCTTTGCTGAACTGGTATCTAAGCAAGGAAATGCTAAGGGAAGCCTGGAGCCAGAGCATTTCCCATGAGACAGTGAATCAAGACCTTCCTCTCTCCTGTGACTCAGTGTCACAGGAGGCAAACTGCAGATGACTTCTGGCTGGCTGAAGTTGCAGCGATGGCATTGCGAGCAGACTGGCTCCTCCGGATGTGTGCACCGAGATGGAACGGAAGCAGGATGGGAGACCTGCTGGGGAGGCCCCACGTTGCAGCTGCTTCTGTTTCAAAGCCTGGCTAGCATCAGTTGTGCTGAGAAGATGTCAAAGGGGTAGCAGGCACCTCTGGCCTGTGCTTCATGCACAAAGAGTAAAAGAGAACAAGAAAGAACAAATCAAAAGACTCGGAGCAAAGAAAGAGCTAAGGGCTGGGAAGAGAAACACGTTCTGGGTCACAAAGAACAAGCAAAGCACACACAAAACATGCAATTACCTGCTGCAGAAAAGGCAGCAGGATCATCTCATTTCATGCAATGCACAGATCCCTTGAGAAAATGCAGCCTTTCTGCCACTCCATCCTGTTTCAGAGGCTTTCTTTCATGCCTGTGGCTCTTCTTAGCCTCATGACTGATTCTCTCCACCCAGGTCTCCTTTGTCCATATGCAGAGGAGGGACACTACTGAAGAGCAAAACAGCTTGTGTGCTTCTGAGAAGCCTACATTCCTCTCTAGTCACTAAAACACCCCAAACCAATGAGAAATGTTGGCTTCATGAAAGAAAACAAGAGGGGAAAAAAGGAAGATGGTTTCTAGAGCCAGCCAAATATTAGAAAGTAAAGTCATTGCATTCACATAGAACGCAAAGCCTCTGGTTCAGTGTGACCACATCAGAGCCTGCAAGGATTACTAACAGCTTGCTGCCCACGCCCATTCAGCAAAGGGTACCCACAGCTAAGAGAACGTGTTGTCTTCTTGCTCACTTATTTGGAGGTCTTGTTTGGAAGCTCGAACCGAGAATACCAAGAGCAGCTATTTCCAAATACTTCTTAGGTGGTTATTCACACACTTGCAATGTTCCAAGAGCCTTTGTCATTGCCGATTATCTTGGCAAGTACTGTTTGCAAAGCAGAGGTGAAGGAACAGTGCAAAGACAAGCAGTTCACATCCCATCTTAAAAGAGGCCACACTGTTGAGTAGCATGGCTGAAGTGCATAGCCAGCCTCTTCCTAAAAGCTTCCAGGGACAGGCACCACAAGCTCCCCAGGCAATCTAACCATCACTTCCTAATCCTTAACTACTTTACAAAGCCTTCCCCCTCCAAAGTTTCATGCTGTATCAGCCATAACAGCCTGCCTGAAAGCAGGGAGATGTGATGAAAAGTCAGAAAGAAAAAGACGTGTGCAAGGAAACCCTGAAATTTCAATCCACTTCATGCAGTTAGCCTGAAAAACAGGAGGTGAAACCCTAGCTCTAGTGAGAACTGCAGGAGTCTGGCAACCAATTTAAGAGCTGCCTCAGGTACTGTGCTGRGGAGGTGCTGCAATCTCAACCCCAGGATGGAGAGAGCACAAACTGGATTAAAAAAATCCAGGCTGAAACCCACTCTTCATCCATGATGGAAAATAAACCCATGAAGGGACTCAACTGTTAAGTCTTCATCAATTCTCACTGCAGGGCCAGCTTCTGTGAGCAGCCCTCATACGCACACACTAGATACTCCTTGTTTTCCTCTTTCACTTCAGGAGTCTCCCTCCAGCTGTGAGCTACCCACCTGCTTGTGTGCTTTCACGTAGACAGTTTCAGCAGTGGCAAATAGTGCTGCATGGATCGCGCTGGAAAGCATGGTCTCTACTTCTTCACTCACCAGGGAGGACTGTTGCAAATTGCAGAAATTCAGGGATTCCAGGGACCCACCTGTGAAAAGAAGAAGAGAGGCACCAGGAGTAAGTAAACCAGAGTGGCTGGCTTAATCTAACAGCTGTCAGAAGGGCTGGTCTTGATTCCACTGTTACTCCATACACTGATGTTTCTGGCACTGGAGATGCTTCCATGAGCTAATTCAGTTCACTGAACTGGCAGAAAACTAATGGAACAAAAAACCACTGCAGCAATGATGAGCTCAGCCGTCATCTCTGGCTGCATCCACTGAGTGCATGTAAGACTATTACAATGATGTGCCAAAACCAGATCTTTTGAGCTGGAGGAGCACTGGACACCTATTCTCTTGAGAAACTCATTTTATGCACGCTGAACTGACTTTGCTGGGCCCATGTGCCACTAGCCCACCAAAAGGACATGGGACAGTCAATGATTCTTGAAAGCTTTTCCCAGCTTTCCCCTTATCTATTTTGATGGATTTTTGTGATTTAGGGCAATCTCTTTCTATCTGTGCATGTCCAGCACAAGAGGATCTCATCTCTGATGGGAAGGCTTTGCACATCAGGACAAAGAGCAGCAGCAAAAGCTCTGCCCTCCACTGAAAAGCCCCATCTCTACATAAAAGTGGTCACCCCTACCTCACTGCTGGATGAAGATATTTTTTGCCTCCCACATGAGATAAGCAGCAGGAGCTGTGCGAGTCACACTTCCTGCAAGGCAAAGCAGCAGCAGGTAAGGCCAGTGTACGTTCCTTACAAGGAAGTGTCTAACACTCCCTTGCTCATGCACTGGGAACAACCAAAGCCACGCTAAAAGGTGGAGGAAAGATAGCACTGTGAGACAGCACAAGGATATAATAGAGAAAACCAAGAAATGCATGGATTCATTATGTTATTCAGGCTTGAGTTCCTGAAAAGATTTTTTTTCTGGTCTGCAGCAGCATGAAACATCCTTCAGATGACAGCAGCATTTCTAATACTCTACGGCACCATTCACGGTACTTGGAGAAAATTGGCAGAGCGAGTCCTGTCTGCTTGCAGCCGCTTGCTTCTACAAGGCACCTCTCACCCCTCAGCTGCTGCACTGCCGGTCCTATCCAACCATAAGAGAGCTGGGTAATTTGTTTGGTTTTACAGAAAACAGTAAATTCACAGAAAAATGTATGAAGCTATTCAAATTTCCAAATAATTCTGGCAATAAAAAGTCTGAGGGTTACAAATCCCCAACTCTCTTGAAACAGCCATTTTAAACTTAACTTGATGGTTTTAGTTGATGAGATTACTCAGAGATAATATATTGCCAGTTGAACAAAGGCAAAATTTGGGGCTAAATCTCTTCTTCCTCATTTGCTATCCTTTAAAGGGGGGATTCCTGCCCTTTCTGCCTCATTTTTCAGTTTGTTCACCAAACTGCACGTCTGTCCTCCCTGTCTCAGCCAGGAGGCTGAGGAGACCAGGAAGACCAGGCCATGGCTTTCAAAGGGCTGGGCCAGCTCTAGTTTTTATCAGCTCCACACCACTGAGGAAAGGAGTTATTAGCTGCCTTCTAAGCTTACTGAGGAGGCGTGAAAGCCAACTTTCCCCTGCTCAACGAGGCAGATCTTCCAGTAGCACGAGCAGGCAAATGTTTGTTCATCCCATGGTTACACCAGTTCACACCACCCATAGCTGATGACTTTGTAGGAGATCACATTTACTGGTGCAGAGCAAGGGAATTCGTTACAGTCCCATTTCAAGTGCACAGGAGATAAGGGAGTCAGAAAACCTATCCAGATGTCCTGTGCAGTAACTGGGTGTCCCAGGGATTTCTGTATCATGGCTCCTCAGGACTGAGCAGCTGTGCACCCTGACAGTAATGACCCCACCCCAGTCACTCAGAACTTTGTCTCCTCTATCGGGG
>JAYKAV010002841.1:215223-248729 GCA_035582835.1 Phoebastria nigripes | reverse complement strand
AGTAATTAGATTTCTAGCCACTGCTTACTTCCACAAATTTAAAAAAAAAAAAAAAAAGCTGGAAGTTAGTATCTTTGGGTTCTCTTCCAGTTCGCCAAATCTGGCTGAAATCAGCACATGGGCAGCAATGATACAGGATGTATTTTTTCACAAACCAGACTCAAAAGGACAGTGGGTAGGTGTTTCTACTGATGCACCTGCAAAGGGACAGCCATAGCAAGCAACAGTCCCCGCTCCCAACAGTTCTCCCAAAAACTTACACTGGGAGATGGAGGTCACACCTCTTGGCTCCCAAACCAGTATTGATCCATTAGGCCCTACTGTCCCTGACCTCTGGAAGAAAAGCATTTCTGGGTAAAACCAAGGATATGTTTGTTTGTATATGCTAAGTCTTCCTTACAGTTTCATGTTAAAATCAGGAAGGCAGCCCAAGGTCCTTGTCACAGCTGCAAGTCACCACAGTATTATTTCAGCCACGATGGTACAATTCCACTGACAGGCTGGCATAAAAGCTAAATAAGGAGGCTGAATCAAACCTGTGATGCTTCCAAAAGATATCCTGAAGCTTGATTAAAAAAAAAGAAGTACTCTACTCCTTTCTGTAGTTATTTTTAATCTGTGGTGGTGGACTGTGTCATCCTGGAACTCAGTCAAATGAAAATGAGAGATTTAAAGTACTTCACTCTCCTCCTGCTGCCCCTCTGCTCTGCATCAGTCATCACTTCTTGGTTTGTAAACGCTTAGTGGGATTTGCACAGGGCCAGGCAAATCAGGCTCCTCCATTTACTGCTATACAACAAACATATTCCGGTAACAGGCTGTTCTCCTGCCAATGCTTTCTGTTTTCCAACTCATTTCATTTTCTTTAGTCACTTTCTTTTAGACAAGTGGATAACCAGAGCCTTGGGTCGACTCCATGTGGATTCTGCCTCTCAGCAATGCCAGTTATTTCTTTGCAGAAATCCTGCTCATGTAGGAGGCAGGTACAAAATCTTTCCCCACCATGCTGGACCCAGTTTATTTGCTCCTGTTTCCACTCCCTTTTCACCATCAGTCAGCCCACAAAGCACTGACTGCTTCTCTGCCCAGGGCTCTCCCCGGCTGCCTCCCCTGCCTTTCCTGCCAGGCTCTCCCAAGCCGATAGCCAAGGAAACCTGTCCACACCTATGCAGGCTGGGGCTGTGCCTTTGTTTTGGGCAGTGACATGTGCTTGGGGTGGAGGCCACCATTGTTTCAGCTCCCTGATTCCACAAAGGAGCGTTAATAATTTCTTACAACTGCAGTAAATGAAGGGTGGCAGTTACACCCAACCTATAACATTATACATCATTGTTTTTCCTGTTACCTATCAAAAAGGAGGTTTCTTCCTTTTGCCATGGGAAGGTGGCTGAGGTTGCAACGTCACCTAGGCAGAAGCCACTAACTTTAACAGGATTTCTGTCAAACACGTGGACCATCTTGATGCACAGAGGGGGTCACCCTGCCCTGAGCCAGGCATAAGAGTTCCTGGGACTGCTTGGATCAGAAATCAGAGCTGGGCTCCCTCTCTCACGTGCCATTGTGTCTCCCCTCATAAGGAAGGGATGCAGTGGATAATGCAGCTGCCATCTGTGGTGTTCAAACAAAGCAGTTTGACAGCGCCAACAGAAAAATACAACTGTGCTGTGGAAAGCAGATGCTTTTTCACAAAAATGAAGTGACTCTCATTTAGCCCATGAAAGGTATTTCTTGCAGAGAAATTGCACAAGAGCCAGTCTGAAATCCTCTTATTTGTCTCAAGAGGTACCCAGCTCTTCAGGTGCTCTCTGACTTAAAGAGTGCAATCACACACCAACCCTTGGCTTCTTCAAGCATCATATAAAGAATAGAAAACAGTAGGAAACATTCCCCCCCACCCCTGCCTTGTATAGCATGAAGGTTACATACAAGAACTAAAACATTACAGCCAGAAGCCTTATTTTGCAGATGATCATCTCACTTTTCATATTCAGTGCAACATTAAACCCATCCTCCCAAAACTCAGCTGTGCCAAGGCTTGTGAGCTTAGAATGAAATTATCTCCAACAGAAAAGTTTCACTGCCCCAGCAAAAAATGAGGAGTAGTGGAAAACACAAACAAAATGACACAAGTGGTGAAAAGTAAAAGGAGGTGGTTTAGACACATCCCATCTTGATATGCAATGTTTCAGTAACCAGGGTGAGGAAATGGGTTTTCCTTTTAAACAAGGGTGGGCCAGATCCTTGGCTGGAATAAATCAGTGCTGCCCTGCTGAAATCAATAGATTGCTGCTGATTCACAGCAGCTGAGGGTCTGGCATGTGGTTTTCTCCTGACAGTATCACAGTAATTTAATTCTAAGTTTAAATCATGTGGAGATGTTGATTTGATACAATATTGTCAAATACCAAATATATCAAAACTGAACCGAACTAAACTAAAATTAACCTAAAATGAGAGAGAGTAAAGGGAATGCCTCTCTATTGTAATGTGGACTCAGAGGCTAGAAAGAATCACAGGATAATTTGATGAAATCCCTTGAAGCATTCTCACTGACTAATTAGTCTCTTCATTCTGGAATGAGGCCATTGGTGGTGTGAAGGTTTCAGGGTTTAACACATTTCCTCATGCTCACTAAGAGCTCTCCGTAATTCCTGAAGCCAAAAGCACCAAGGATGCAAAGAACAGCTAGACAAACTGGCATGAAAGGTAACTGTAACAGTGATCCTCTCTCGCTAGCCCCCAACAGCACAGGAGGCCAAGAGGGGCCTGCGGCTATGCTGGGCTTGAAGCCTGTGAGTCCTGCACAGCACCCCTCTGCCAACTAAACTGCTGCAACCAGCTAAGAGAAATTAAAGGATATTCTTCAGCTGCAGACATGCAAGCAGCACCCTGGGCACCCCTTAAGCATCATCCCCTGCAAGCAGGCAGGGGAGAGGCACGCCCCATTGCAACTGCTTGTGCAACTCTGCCTCCATTTAGTCATATGGTGGACATCAGCAGGACTACTGCAGTCGCACACCGAACAGGGAGTTATGGCCTTCACACAGAGCACCCCCAGGCACTCTCCTCCCTTTTCCCATTCTTCCTCCTCCTAGATCTGTCCTCCCCACTAAGGCAGTGACCTAGCTATCAGCCTTGCCCTGTCTGGCCAAACCCCAATTCCCCCGATCCCAAGCAACCAGGCCTCCAGCAAGTGCTCAGCCTCTTTCAGGATCAGCAAGGATGATGCTAATTCACTGCTAAAGTGGGTGGCAGTCTTTATTATGTTTCAGGCCTGAGAAATCTCACCAGTGCACTGAGAACCACAGGGCTCCTTCCTAATTACACAGCAGAGCACCGCATGATTCATGTCAGCAGCTCCTCGGCCCCCTCACCTCAATCCTTGCTGGTGTGACACAACAAATCCGAGTGGAAGTGATTAGCAGGTTGCAACCACAGCCGCCTGCTCCCCAGCGCTATTAACAAATAAGGCGCCATGAATGAGCCGTCGGACGGCAGTCAGAGGCCTGTTGAATCATGCTCTTCTGCATTGCAACATCGGAAGTTGCACTTTAAAACCGATCGCCTGGGTTGCTCTCAGATTTCCCAATGAAGGCGGGAGGAGGATGGAGAACCCAGGCTGAGAACATTATATATGCATTTTTAAATTCCCAGGGGAGGTTCGAAAATTAGAACTAGCTCTGGGGCCTTTTGTTTTTGTTTTTCCCTTCCCTCCTCTCTTTCCTTTTGGTCTGATTAACTTTGGTGACTGGCTTGCACAATTTTATCAGGTTGGGCCTGATGAATCATTCATCTTCAGCAAGCAACAGCAAGAGATTGCAGGCCAGGCAGGGTCTGTGTTTCAGTAACCAAAAACAGCCAAAAAAAAAAAAACCCACCAAGAGAGAGGGAATGGGGGCAGCGAAAAAGAAACAGTGGGCCAACAGCACTCATGGACAGCTTTCTGATGTCTGGTCTCACACAACTAGCAGCACATTCATTTGTAAGACTGCCAGACCTCCTAGGAAACCTAAAAGGCTGCTGTTATTTATAAAGCTAGATGTAGCTATTCTGCGTGCAAGACTAGCTCATTATATTTATAGGTACCTGTCCCATTCACCCACTTCAGGGCCCTTATTCCCATAAATCTATGAGGCTCACAGGATCTGCCTTCAAACACTAAGATACCTCTCCTTTCTGAGCAGGGCCATTTGGAAGTGTCTATCACCGCTGCAGGGCTCAGCAGCATGTACACGTAAATATATACCTGAAAGCTCCACACTTCTGTCAATGTACAGGAAGCCAGATTCAAGAATTTGTCTTACACGTGGAGAGCACCAGATTTTCCATTTCATTTGAAAAAACACTCCCAGTAAATC
Organism: Phoebastria nigripes; assembly: GCA_035582835.1. Taxonomy (NCBI): domain Eukaryota; kingdom Metazoa; phylum Chordata; class Aves; order Procellariiformes; family Diomedeidae; genus Phoebastria; species Phoebastria nigripes. The sequence continues at coordinate 244,371 of JAYKAV010002841.1, read as the reverse complement.
TTAACCACAAAGGTTTGATTTAAAGACAGTTGAAAACTGTCAGCTGCCTTCAGGAGAGAAGATATACAAGCCAGTCCAATCGATTCTGGCAGCCTGGACTCCCAGCCCCCCTTAAGAAGGAAAAACAAAATAAACCCTCCTAGGTTTTATGCCTGAACTTCAAACAATTTGTGCATAAATCCAAATCAGAGCTCGGCTGATCAGACATGAAGAGCTTTGCAAACACAGCCCTTTAGTGAAGCTGGGGACGTGGGCAAGCAAAGGCAGCTCCCTACAAATTGCACTGGGGACAGGAAGAGCAAGAGATTTGGCCTTTCCAGTTTGTGGGTGTTCACACAAACACAACAGAGCTTTTTTATTTTGGAGGTGAAAGACTTATTTCTCAACAAAAAGAGCAAAAATGTTACATACAGGTCTTACTTCCTACAGATAAAACAGGCAAGATTTCACTCTTGAGACCAGCTGGGCTCACTCGTGACAACCAGATGCCTTGCCCAAATGTAGATACAGGAATTGAGGTAAACTGCTGCTTCCAGTTGCCCATATGTTAGCAAACTTTCAAGCAGAACCATGCTCTACCAGTCCCAATCCCAGATTTCTTACGTGCTTCCATTTGTGCCATGATTTTGGGCACTGGCTACCAATTGCTAAATCAGATCTAAAACTTCATGCAGTTGTCCAGGCCTGGCTCCCTCAAGCAGCCACACAGTCATGGTGAGAAGCATTCTGGCTCACTGCAAGTTGCAACAGTGGGCAGGTCTTGAGAGGAGTCTCAAAGAGCCCCCTCAGAGGCAGAAACTTTCACAATCCAAAGACAGATACCATTTTTCCTGCTTAATCTCTTGGAAGGATTCCCTCTCTCTCAGTCATGAATTAAGAGTCATCCAGAGAAAAATATTTGCCCTTTTGCAATGTATTTCAGGGACTGATTATTTAACATTTGATGTGGCATAAATTCAAACCCTTTAAAAAAAAAAAAAACTAAGGAAAAAGAAAGTGGCTCCCACAGCTTACAGCATACCCAACCCCACATGTCTATCCAAGAGCAGCCAACAGTCCAAAGCTGAGAGGACTGTGGGGCTGGATCTGGAGGTAGGAGCCTTCACATCTTAGCTTGAGTGTCTGATCCTGGGCTGTACTAGAGTGAGCAGGTGTCTCTGTATACAAGAGGTAGCCACAAAAATTTTAACCAAAATTTACATTTCTCTATTAAAAGTCATCATCTACATAATGCAGCATTTACTAACAAATAATCATCTCAAAAGATTCCCAACCAGTTCTACTAGGAACCTAAACAATGCAGCTTTGGGTTAAGGGTGTGAGAGAGATGAAGCAAAGCTGACTCAAGCTGCTTCCAGTGGCTAAGCTGAGTGAAATGCAATAAATACAGAGCAAACACGATTTTTCCTTTGCTGTTGCACACAATATTTGCAAGCAATTACACTGGCTGTGGCAGTTGAACATGCAGGAGAATAGCCAAGATACTTCGTGCATTATTTACACATCTAGTTATGAAAGTTCAGGCCATAAACTGAAAAGGAAGCTGGATTTTTAAAATAATTTCACTCCTTAAGGCATCCGTTTCAGGGACAAATGGGAAAAAGATAAATACATTTAGGCTCTTTTCTCTATGGTCTTCCATCTCACACGGTCATTTGCTCCTCTGCTAGGATTAACAACAGCTCACAGTTCCCTCCTTTATGATGCATCATAGATTTTACTTGATCACTTCTGCCTTATAATCCATAACAACGGATGAATTATGGCATATTCTTTAAAAACCCTCCAGTCTCACTGTAAAGCAGTGAGGAATCCATGTTCTCTGGTAGGTTAAGGCCACCATCAGTTGACCTCAGAGGAATGAAATGCCACCATGTGTCCTAGGAGAATGGAAAGGCAACAGCCCCTCTGGGAAAGGATGAAGGAAAAAACCCATGCAGAGGTTATTTTGTTAACCTAACCTGACCATCTCTCAGGTGCCTTAGAGGATACCTGAAGGCTTCTCTAGCAAAAGACAGGGTCATGCTGTAGGGCTCAGCTGACTGGTAACAAGACTGTGCACTCACAGTCCAGAGCTCAGATTTAGTTGAGGTAAATAGTGGCCTAGAGCCACCATTACCTGAAGGCTGATCAGTGACCTGACAGTCATGGTTCAACTCCCAGAAGACAGCCATACCTTCCCCATCTCAGCAGCAAATCAAGCCTGGAAGCTAAGCAGCCCCTTCTATCTAAGAGGTACTTGCCCTCAATATGAACATACATGATCTGCACTGATGCGATGTGTGGGTAGCTTCACTGGGTCTGTACTCAGGGGACACAGGACCCTTACGATGCCTGACCTCTAGGTATTCCCCTGACCTTCTGCTCACATGCTGTTAAGGAGTTGGAGATCAGGCTACAGCAAACACCAGACAGCTAGTGTCTCTGTAGGTCACCTCCCCATCTCCAGATCTTCTCTGGTGCCCCCAAAGGCAAGCACAGATTTTCTGAGAATCCTCTTTCAAGGGGAAACCTTCTTCTCTCCCCCCTACCCCCATCCTTGAAGCAACGCTAAACAGCCTCTAGAGTCTGCTAATATGGAGGTATCAGGGCTCACTTTGCAGGACGACTTTTAACATTGTCACCAGGACACCTTACTTTTCAGTTCTGAAGTGCTAAGAAGAAACATCTCAAAAAAAAAAAAAAAAAAAAAAAAAAAAAAAAAAAAAAAAAAAAAAAAAGAAAAAAAAAAAGGAAGGGCTGGAGAGAAGTTTACTCCCTAACTTTTGACCAACACTGAGCTCTAATGAAGGTAAAACTAAAATGCCAGAAACAAACACTTCCATTTCTGGAGTCTGGGGAAGAGAGAGGAAAGAGACAGACCTTGAAGGAGGAAGGGGCTCAGATACCGCCTTCTGTCTCTCCCTGTCGCATCTATCTGTACGTTTCTCTGTCAGGGTCCCAGCAACAGAGCTGAGCAATGGATGATAGACACAGTAGCTCTCCAAGCCATTTTGGGAACATCCCACAGAGCCTGAAAGCAGCATTTACAATGCTGTTTTGCAACTGGGAAAAGAATCACAGTATGATCCAGTAATCAAGGAAAGCAGTCAGATTCACAGAATATTTTTTAACTCATAATAAATAATAGTTTCCTAAACTTTATTGCGGTCACAAAGTCAGAACAAAATTTGATAAAAAAAAAAATACAATTATTGTGCACAGAAAATTTTGAAAAATGTCACTAAATCCTCAGGGGAAAAACCACGAGTACCCCTTTAATGAAAAGCCAGCTTACGGATTGCTGGTTTCTGAAAGCAGCCTGGTAAATGTTTTTGTTTTCCAATAAGCAAAATAGATACTGGAACAGACCCATGGTCCTTTCCCTTCCATTGCTCCAAACCTCCCCATTTTTCAAAGTTGAATAAAGGATGCCTGTCCTCCGATTTTAAAACCAGTAACTGGTTCCCAAATGTACTGTGAGCCAGAAGTGGGTAGGGCAGCGGAGGAAGGCCAGGAGACCCTGATGTACACTGGGGATTGCAATGAACGGACAACAAGAAGCAGAACCTGCTCCTGACAAACTAGATTGGGAAAGTGCCTGGAGATGGAGCTTATCATGCCACAACTTGAACCTCCCCAAGCAATTTACACACCCATGTCTCTACATGAAAGCAATGAGATGGGAAGGAAGCACAGTTAGGGTTTGGCGCTGCTCAAGCCCCATGCAATTACAGGCAACAGTAAACATCTTATTCAAGGATGAGCAATTGTCCCTCAAGGGAAAACCCTGGGGCTTCCAGCCCTCCCAAGAAGGTCACAAATGGGTACAGGAAACAAGAGGAGACTTGCACAAAGGAAAGGAGCTAAACCTCACTGCCCATGAGTGAGGAACTGAACAGACAGGTCCATGTGCTCCAGCACTGAGCACAGATTTCAGAACAAACACATGGGAAGCTGTGGCGTCACCAAACCTTTTGTTTCTGAAGCTCCAAGGGCATTATTTAGTCTTTCTTCCCAATACAGCAATTGCCATAAAATCTCCAGCTTGGCAAAAGAACCTAATTTAGTGCTCCTGACAAAAGTCTTTCCTCCATGGCAGGAAGAGGGGCCATCATGAAGTTGGCAGCAGAGCTGTTCCTTATAGAGGCCGGGGATCCTGAAATTGTACCCAAACTCTGGTCAATCCTCCCTTGACACACCTACATGCCCATGACACAAGCTTCAACATCTCCAAATCAAGCTGTGGCTTGAAAGAATAGTCTTTAAATCCATTTTTTACCTTCAGTGCCATCTGTTTAGTACAGCCAAGTTTACAGCCTTTCCAGATGCCATTTCCCATTCATTAAGGCCCAACAAGGCATGAGCTGTACAGTGTCTGACGCAAGAAATTCATACGCTAAAGACTTACTGCTATTGAGAGCGCTACTGCAGAGCTSTGGGGGCTCCCAGGAGACAAGCATGTGCACTCCTCTGTAGTCACATCCCTGCCACCATCCCACAGGACTGGGCGACTCTCAGCAGGCTCAGAAGTCTTTCCTCCATGGAGGAAGAGGGAGTGTCATGAAGTTGGCAGCAGAGCTGTTCCTCACAGATGCAGGGGATTCTGAAAAACATACCCAAACTCTGATCAATCCTCCCTTTTCACACCTACATGCCCATAACACAAGCTTCAATAGACACCTCAAGAACTGAGACATGTAACATATGTCAGCACACAACATCTAGGTACCAAGGGCCTGAGGAAAAGTCCATTGAACTCCTTCAGCGGGCTCAGGAGGGGACAACTGACAGCTCATTTGTTGCTATAAGTACTTATTTCTCAGATGCCAGGACTGGGCCAGTGGATGGTAGCTAATTAATCTCCCTGAAAAAAAATGAAACCATCTGGCTGTGCAGTAACTACTCATCCTGCCTGGGCTCAGAAGCACACATGGCAGATCGCGGAGAGGCCATATCAAACAAGCAAGTATGGTAATGACATACTCTTTGCTGCTGTCATACAGCCCAGGTAACTGCTTGGGAAGTCCAGGCAGCCACCCAGCCTGCAGACATTTCCTTCCTTTGCTCAGTGTCCTGCTGCATGGAGAGATCCTCCCTCACCCAAACATGAAGCTGGCAGCAAGGGGCCTCATAACCATGGTGGTCTGAGGCAGACCAGGGACTCTCTGGCAAGGAGGCCAAAGCAGGCCCTTTCCAGCACACCCCTCTGGCTGCAGCCTGAGGCCCAGCAAGCTTATGCAGCTCTGGTCAAAAAGAGCAGGGCTGACAGCACCGAGGTGAACAGGGGCAGCCCAGCTGCCTCCCAGCCCACCTACTTGTGCTGATCCTTGTCTGTGAACACTGACTTCTCTTCCTCTTCTGGTCTCCTGGCCTCTTGGGGAGGAGGAAGAGGGAGTTTCCTGCTCTGCAGAGCCACAGTTTGACAGAAGCATCTGCAGTCTTCACAGCCCTAGGATGGCAGTCATGAGTCCTTGGCTCTGCCCCTGCACGGCCAAAGTCACGTACAATCCCCAAGCCAAGGTGCAGCCCTAGGATCAGGCTCACAAGGATGATGGATAATTACCAGTAATCTCTCCAGCTACTCCCTGCTCTCCCACCACTGCTATGGGCAGAAGCAGGAAAAACAGTGGAGGAAACAAGCCTTTCCTGGGAATGCCCCAGCTAAACTAAATCAGCAACAAGTTTTGGAGGATGTTCAGACTGGTGGCCACTGAGGGGCCTTCAGAAATGCTACTGCATCCCTTACATTGCTGGATATATCCACACATATAAAGGCTTTACATATTGGTCATATAAACAACATTTCAGGGCAGTAATGACACAATCAAACAATGGTTCATTAATAACATGGCATTCAATGTAAGCTTTTCCCTCACTAACCAAAGCACAGCCCATTACCAAAGCAGGCTCAGAGTTATTCTTTATTGATTTTTTTTTTTCATTACTAATGATGACAAAAACAAAGTGAGGGTACTAAGAAACCAACACATGTAAACTACAAAAATTCCCTGAAGGAACCACAAATCATACTCCACCAAAATCTGGTAGGATAAATAGAGCTATAATTCAGGGGCCACACGCTTCCCCCAGCAGCACCACACGGAAAGCCCATGCCAGCTGCCTGGACAACCTCATCATGGATGGCTTGCAAAGGTCTTCCCCTAAAACGGGTCTTTGTACAGGGCTCATGTCACAGTCTGACTGGGAAAGGAGAGGCGAAGAGCCTGCCACCCGCTCCCTCCCATGCCTCCTCCTGTTTGGGGGAGCTGGACCTTTCCCTTCGGTTTTCACCAAAGGACAGAGTTAAACTCAGTTCAAAGTAGGTAGAAACAGGCAGAGCTTTATTTCAAACATGCCTCAGTTGCTCGGTGCAGTACAACTGCAAGAACTGGGAAGAAGGAGGAAAAAAAAAAAAGGCTTTGTGGTTAATTATGGGTATGCTAACATGGTAAGAAATAAGGCAGCGAGGATGGCAGAGATAATTAGTCTATGAGCTCCATTTCCCCTTTGGACAGGAGATAATGAGATATCCTTTGTTATGCAGAAGAGTCTCCTAGCAGAGCAAAGGCAAAGGCTGGCAAAGGGCAAGCAAGTTGGAGCTGCAGAAACCCACTTGCCACACACTGGCCCAGCGTTGGCCAACAGGGCCAAGCTTTCCTAGCAATGGGAGGACAGAAAAATAAAAATAACCAACTCCTGGGAAAGAAAATAGTTTTCCCTTCTCCTTGGGCACTACCTGGCCACTCCTCAGGATCCCCGACCTGCGCAGCTGCCCCAGGTTTCCACAGATGTCACAGATGTGTCCTGCTTGGCAGGGCCCTTGGCCCAGAGAGTGATGCAGAGGGGACAAGTGCACTCTGCTGCACTTCTTGAAGCCTGGGTAGGCAGAAATGAGCTGCTCATGCTGGGAAGCCCCAGCAGACTCCAGGGAAATGCACAGAATTGCACAAAGCTGTTCAGAAGGAGCCACAGCAAAGTGGCCTGCAGCCCCAGCGTAGATTATCCTGAATCCCTTGGCTTCAGTGAGCCAGGGACTGCTCCATACCTGTCCCCTCCAAGAGAGGGCTGCTTTTCAGTACTCAAGCCCCGAGGAGCACTTACAAGTGCTGCAGCCTTGCAAGGCCTGCAGAGTATTCAGCTGCCCATGGAAAAGGCTCAATGTGGGAACATTAAAATAAATCCCCAAAACTATGTCTCTTTTGCAGAGAGCCACAGACAGAAAGCATTGCTGGTGTGTTGCCTTGCAGGTCCGAGTTAGTCCTGGAGCTAAGAGGGCAGCAGGATGGTTTCCTCTTGTTTATTTACATCTTGAGTCCATCCCAGTACCTCTTCCCCAAGAGCTCCTTTGCTGATCAAGCAAGCTTTCAGCTAACAAGACTATTTTTAGCACCAATTGCTAGGAGAAACTGAACCTTTTAACAAAGCCTCCTCAACACTGTAAYGAGCACATTATTGCTGAGGGGAAAGAAAAAAACTGGGGGTGGGCCTGTATCTAGGTCAGCATCAATCTCTCTATGTCACCTATAGTCTTGTTTTATGGGAAGCGTGTGGATAATAAATGGCGATTATGGAAAGTGGAGGGGAAGAGGCAATCCTGAGAAATTTATGGATAGGAGAGAAATCACATTAATAGGAGATAATACAGAGCTGCAAAACTGTTATAAAAAAAGGCATTAGAAGAGCTCTGTAATTGGGGTTATTAGACACAACTACACGAGGCTTTTTTTTCCTTTTTGGGTGCATGTCACTGATGGATGTCACTTTCGATAGTGATAATAACAGTAAAATATCCATGTTAAAGCTGAGTACATTAACTTTTATATTGGTGTAATTTACTGCAGTATGAGTTCCCATCATTCAGGAGTGAAAGACAAAATGCTCTTCCTTACGATGTCGATAACCATGCATACACTTTACAGGAAGAAGTGTTTCTATAATGTCTATTATATGTTAAATAATTCTTTTAACTTTCCATTACTCTTTTCAGGAGAGACAAGGAGCAGGAGAAAGGGGTAAGCTATTCATATTGCTAACATACATCATGAGCTGGATTTGCCATTGCTCTGTATCTGGTGAAGTCATTCACAGCTGCTTTTCCGGCCACACATACAAGAGATTAGTTTGCTACACGGGAAGGGGCAGAATGGACTGGACAGTAGCTACTATTTTTTAAAAACTACACATGCATCAATATGATATTGAAGGTTACATTAAGCGTCACTTGCCAAAAGAAGAAAAAAAAAAAACAGAAAAAAAAAAAGGATTCTCCAGTAGAGAATCTGCTTGCAGCACTGCGCTTATTTACCGTGTGGTTCAATAACGGGAAGGTGTAGTCCCTATCCCTCGAAGTTGAAACAATGCTGTACCTGCTAGAGCATTACAGCCACGTGCACTTTAGGTATTCAGAGTTAGAAATAGAACAAGTCAAGCCTCAACTTGTTTCTATCTGTTCTCCATTGCTGAAGCTAAACGACTGCTAAAGGAACAATAAACTTGGTCATTCCCAGGCTGTAAGTAGAAATCACAGTGGCATCAACACCACAAGCGTTAGGTCAGGCTTAGGCTCCACGAGGAAGCAGGGAGGAAGCTGGCCGATGGCAGAGCCTTTGGCTCCAGCAACAGGAGAGCTGCGGTCTGCTCTTACTCTGCCTCCCCAAGCACCTCCGTGCCCTTGGGCAAGTCACTCCTTTGACTACTCTTTCCAAAAAGTGAACGCCTCCAGCTAAGCACTGTGATTGTACAGGGACAAGCACAATGAAGCCTTGAGGGACTGCAGCAAGAATCCTTCCTGCTTCAAGATAAACTAGTTTCGAGATGGTGCAGAGCTCTAAAGCAGACCAAACTACCCATATCAAGGGCAAAAGCACTCTTAGAGAATCTACTTCCAAACTGCGTAGAAGAGAACTTGATACCACTGTGATTTCAAAAATGGAGTGGGCATCCGGGGGCCGAGCTATAGCAAGTTTTAATACTATCTAAAAATCACAAAAGGAGGAAATTTTCCTTCTTCTTGCAAACCAGACCATATATGCAATACAATGCAAGCATTGCTATTTAGGTGGGTTCCTGCTTTCACACAATCGCTCCCAGTCTCTCTTAGCCAAGAGTCCATGTCCCTAACAGTGATGAGACCTAACAGCTCCCTCCAATCACTGTATTCCTCAGGGCCAAGGGGTCTGTAGGGCACTGAACATGAAGATAGTTCTGCTCACATTCAGTTTTGTTTGTGAAATCAATCAGTTCACTTGCATCCAAAAGGCAGACCTTCCCACCAGCTCTCACAGCATGAACACAAAAAACCCAAACAGGGTTGTGTGTAGCACAAGGAACAGGCACTGAGAAATGCAATCAGCTCCCCCAAGCTGCACTTTCAAATTGCAAATTACAGAATAGCTTCAATGTTAAAAAAGGATTAAACGACTCTGGTTTGTTTCCAAAACAAAACACTGCTGTGTGGCATTACTGAACACCATCCCACCCAAATGGAATTCGATACTTCATTCAAGCCCAAACATTTTTCTTCCATGTGTTCAGCTGATTAATTGAGGATTCAACTGTTTATACCCTACTGTGTGCTGGTTTGGGGTTGGTTTTTTTTCCTCTTAACAGTAACTGTTAACATTTGACCAAAGTGATTCTTGCCTACACACATAAAAAAGGCTTTAGCTGGTACCTCAGAAGTAAGACAAGGCAAACAGGAGGATTCTCTCCTTCCTTCACCTCTGAGCTAATGAGCTCACACCTACTGAAGACCCTGACTTTTCTTTCCTTGTTCTTCACTTTGTGAGCCAGACTCCACTCTCACCACCTCTGTGCAGGCTGCACAGCTGCCTCTCTAAAAGGAAGAGAGGTCTCTTCCTGCTGGCTTCACTGGTGTTATCCACCCTAGCTCTGCAGTACTGGACCTAAGATACCTAAAGCTACCTGCCATCTCCCTGCCTTCTACTGTTTCTTTCACAATGGTTAGTCTGCTGAGAAAATATTTACTTTGCATTTGAGAAAAGGTCATTGACTGGTGGTGTAAACCACTCTCCCCCGAGACAACAGGAATGGGAGTGAGATCCTAAAAGAGAAAATCAGCCTGGAGTCTTTTTCCTCCTCCCCTGCTTCCTCCCACTTCCCATTCAGATGGCATGAAAAGGCTCTCAGTGGCTCCAAGCCCAAAGAAAGAAGGACATATTTCATGTTCCTCATGAAATCTACCTCCATTGGTCCCTTGTTCAGCTCTCAGCAGGAAGCAGGGCTCGCCCTAAATAGAACCGAGGTGGGTAACAAAACAGGAAGATTCATTTCCTGTAGCACCACGGGGCTGGCAGGAGCAGTTCCCTGTCCTCAGCGTGCTTTCTGAGGACAGTCCTCCAAGGTGGCACAAGCAAACACATGAACTGGAGCAGGGGCCAGTTGCACTTGACTGGCCTCACCTTTGAAATACACTTTGTTAGGTGTGCTCCTTATACCCAGCTGCAGAAGCAGTGACACAAGAGCACATCAGCTGCATCACAGTGCTGCAGCACAGCAGGGGATGCAGGATATGAAATGAGTTTGGCAGCATAACACTCAGTCAAAGGAAGCAATGCGCTCCCCTGCGCACAACAGTGTTTTGTGTCGATTTCAAGTTCACTTTTTACCAGCAACTTGGTGGTTCCTATGCGGTTTCATGTACACAAAGAACAAAAGGGCATAAACACTCTATAATTTCAATGAAAAAAAATCTCCCACTCAAATGCAAGGAACAATAAAGTTAAAGTATGTCATTACAATCCCAGAGTACAYATCTGTCTGTACAAAATACCCCCTAGTATAGTGACAAGCCACACAGAAAACATGTATCCTGCAAATGCAACCGCCTGAGTAACATCAAGCCTAATTCAAAGGCCATTAAACAGAATGTGAGCCTGGCTGTTGGTTTCAGTAGCTTTTGACCAAGCCACTTCAGCACATGAATAGTTTCACCATTTCTTTGCTTGCATAGGGATATATCTGTCCATTCAGAGCAGTGACAGCTGTTTAACATGGAGCAGTGGTTGGAAAGAGCAAACATATCAGGGAGGAGGGTGACTGAAAGAATATATGCTTGGGGAAAGGAACAGGGGGAGAAAAGGGGAATTTTAACAAGGATGAAGATCGCTGGTGTATAGATTCCTATCTGGCTTTAAACAACTTAGCTCCCATGCTGTAACAGCACAGCTGCAGCAGCACAGCTTCAGCGTGTGCAGTTCTTCCTGCCTCAGATCCTAAAGATGAGGTTTCACAAGATGGTTGGTTCAAACTAAGACCTCATTCCATTTCACCCCCCATCCTGTCCCCTCCTCCCCACAGCACCACCTCACTCCTCCCCTGGGCCAGCTGCAACATTGGTCTGATCCCCTGGGGAACTGCCTCATCTCAAAAAGACAGCAGAAATAAGCTACTAGGGAAAGAAACAGTTGTAGTTTTTGGCTGAGTGTAAGCAAAGCCAACTTACAGACAGGTAGGTGAGTAAAAAAGTTGTTTGCTTTTTGCAAGGTAAAGCAGAGTTCTGCAGAAAGCACCAAACTTCATTCATTCACCTCCAGAGTCATTCATCCTCCCTGCTGCTCGCCAGGGGTTTTGCACACACATACTCAAGGAAGGGATACTATAGATAACAATCTGCTGAGGAAAACATCACGCACTGACTTCAAACACAAACAAAAGGCAAATTGTGGCTGGGTCAGGACTTCCAATTACTTTGACGCCTTCATGGTCACCAAACATGATATTTCAGGAAGGTCATATTCCCTGCTCAGTACTCAAGTCAGTCCCTCTCTCCAAGAGGCTCACAGTCACTAATGGTTATTCCTTTCTACAGAGCACTTACCAGCAACTCGGAGAGACTGCACCACTGCCTTGCAAGGGTCCCACCATGTTTTGCTTGCAGGCAGCTCAGTTGTACAAGGATGGAAAAGTGTGCTGGCTCGTTATGCAATCAATTTATCCACGGGCCTGCAAGACAAAAAGGTTAGGGAGTGCAGAGAAAGGACAGCCGGGGAAGTTGCCAGAAAAAGAGATTAAGGAAACAGAGTTGCCACTACAATCATTTGTTGCAAGGTAGAGCCCCCACAGAGAGCTGTCTCTGTGCAACAGGAGCACATGGGACACGGGAAGGCAACTACTCGGCCCTCGCTTTGCTTCAGTTCCCTAATCCAGCACAAATGCATTTGGGGATTTATGGGGTTTTGGAAGCTTCCAGCAAAGCTCAGGGCCTGTTCCTTGTGTTATTGTTTTCCCATCTGTTTCTCTTCATTTTATTCCATCACAGAGGCCCCATCGTGGGACACAAGAATGTGACCGGAACAATAGGCAGAACTTGCTGCCTCCAGGACTGCAGCGAGGGCAGAGCCGCCAYTGCAGGGTGGGAGCCAGCAGCTTCTATATTTAGCCCTTCCTTGCTTATTCCAGATCACATTCGCACCCCACACTCAAGAAGTCAGGAGGCTTTCACCACATCACTGKCCCCGAGCACTGCACATCCAGCAGGGCCCCTGAACATAAAACATTCATTTCCCTTCTAATAAATGCCAACAGGAAGACCTCCTGCTCCCCCCTCCCCTTTCCAAATCCCTATTTTGACAGACTTTTTTCTTCATATAAGCAAACTAAACAAAACTATCTTCTCYTCTGCAAGGCTGGCAGCCTTGGAGCAGCACCAGGACTCCAGAGCTTGGACAGCGCGGCGCTGCCTGTCGGAGCAAGGCCCTGCAAAAAGGCAGAAATGGGTGAGCTCATTTCCCTCCATGTTTGAACCTGAGCTAAACTCACCAACCCACAGAGACTTGCCCCAAGCCCACACCCCAACACCTGAGGGCAGGGCAGGTGAAGGAGAACCAGGTCTGAGCACCCATCTGGCCTCGATCACCACTGTAGCATGTGCATATGCCTCTCAAATGCAGTGGGTAGGGGACTGCTGAGCAAAAGCTCAGGTCTTATTGCAAAGCCCTCCCCACCATGTCCCAAGGCACCTCTCTACCACTTTGAAGGCTGAGAGGGCTCTTGCTCTGCAGGAAGCCAAGCTGACTGTGGCACCAACTGCAGTGCCATTTAGCACTTAACTCATTTACATCATCAAGGCAAGGGGATCCTGCAGAGCAAGAGGAAAACCCATCATGTTTCCAGAAACACTTACCTAAGAGCTGTGCCGCTTGAAAATAGTTCAATGATGGTCAAGTCCTCTTCCTGCCACTTCCACAAGGGTTGTAGATGAGGACCGCTCTGCACTTCATCTCTCCAGTTCTACTGAAGTTCTACCAAAGGCTGCTGGAGTCCCAGTGAGAGGTTTGAGCACACAAATGCCCTCCTGGGCACCTTGCTGCCATCCATATTACTCCTTCTGTGTACCAACATGTTTCCACACCCTGCCTTTTCTCCTGTAGGCATTCCCGCCACTGCCAGCTCCCCATTCCTTCTGAAAGCCCTCCCACTATAAGTTGTTATATCAAGGAGAGAAGGCTGATGCTGGATGGGATGTAAGAATATTTTTTTTCTTCCTTTAAAGCATGTCTGTCCCTGGAACATTAGTGGTACCTAGCAGTGCCCAAGCATGGATGGAGAAATTACATCTTCTGGTGGTATCACAAACCATGCCACTAATTTGCTTTGTGGCCTCAAACTTGTTGCAGGTTAAACTTTCCTCCCTGAGGTATTTGCTTCCAAGGGCTGCTCTGAGGTAGGGGTGTCTGATGAGCGTTTGGAGAGGCCTGGACAAAAGTAGCATAGTTACGAGGCTGAGCAGATTGTCTTCCTGCAGCTTGGGATCAGCCCTGTTCCTGTTGTGCTCACTGGACACCTTTGCACTGCCAGCACAGGCATGTCGGCTGCATTCATCTGCCATGCAAATCCCTTCTCCTTTACTTCTTTTGTGTCCTGGAGCCTGGCTTCCCTCCGCTCATGCCGAGGAGGCAGTGCCCGGTCAGGAACAACTAGCACATGCCAGCAAGCTGCAAACAAGTCCTGTGTGCCCAGCGAGTCTGAGAGGAAGGGAATGCTTTCCATCTGGCATTCCTGCAGGTCTTGAGACAGCGGTTATTTATCCAAGGTAGAGGAGAGAAGGGGGCTGGAGTTTCCAGTGGAAGAAGCTGACAGAGAAGCAATAGCAGAATAAAAAAATCATGCTGCTCCATCTTGCAGCCAAAACTTTCCCTTACATCTTCCCCTTCCCTCCCAGATGTGCCTCCCCAGAGCAGATGAGATGAAGCTCAGACCCTTTGGAAGCTTTAGCTTCCACAAAGGCTTTGAGTTATTATCACCTCAAAACCAGTGCTGTGCTCAGGCTCAGGCTGAGGGCCACAGCACTGACATGGAGCAAGAGAGGATGCTGCCATGGAGAGAACTGATCCAGCCAAGGAGAGAAGGGGGAAGACCTGAGGCACACACAGGTAACAGTGAGTTTCCTGAAGGTCACACAGCAGGTTTTAGGGTAGGACTTGGAAAATTACCTGAAGCGCTGATAAATCCTACACCACAAGGATGCTTTTCCAGAATATCCAACATCCAACCTACACCACCTTTCTCAGAGCAGGGGCCATGCACAGCCCATCAACTGGATCCAGACTATTCCTGCATGCCTCCTCCCCTGTGTGACTGAAACACCCCTGCCACAGTGCCAAAGCATAAGCTTTCATGACAGATGCCTGCAGGAGGAGGATACTTGCACACCAGAGCTTTAAAGGTGTGTTTTGCACGGCCCCTTCCATGAAGTGATGGGTACCCACCATGCGACAGGTAACACCGCATCATGCAGTGTTACCGAGGAATTGTTTCCCATCTTGCGATGACAGAGCGAACAGCCCTGATGCATCTCACGATCACCCTCTCGGTCCTCGTGTGAGCACATGGATTTGTTACAGCTAGAGCAGGAGTGGCAACTATGGTAACCCTGGTGAACGCATGGGGTCCTCAGATAACCTTCCTTTTGACTTACCAACCTCAATACCCACAGGTACTCAGGAAAAAGCCCACTGGGTGTTATGGGAAGCATTTCTAAGCCTAGGCTATGCAAGGAAAAGGCAGACACAATGTCTCTCCTCAAACTGTCTCCAGACAGGAGCCTCCAGCAGGCTTAATGACTCTATGTATTATGTTCAGTTGCAGCTGAAGCCATCCCAGTAAGGAAGAGAGAGAGAGAAAGATACACCAGTGGTCTTCTCACCACACCTTGTACATGTACCGAAAGGCCTGATTTCCTCTGTTCTCCTGACCAAAAGAAAGGAAAGCTTGACCCCCACTCTGGCATTGCCAAGCCTGCTGTTCTCCCCTCCCCTCTTCACCCCTGAAGGATGCAAACCCTGTACCCCTGCCTTCTTTCAGCTAGTTAAGGATGCAGCTGTTAGAGAGACTCTTTCAGTAAGTCATGCTTCAGCATTAGCCAAATTCATCCGCAGGACACAAGCATTAATGCTAATTCTTATGCTATCCCCCAACATCATTACTCTGCAGCTGATTAACAAATGGCCATGTCAGTTACCTGCGACACATCCCTTTAAAAGACACCAACACCCCAAAAGAGTTGTTCCCCAGATAAGAGGACACCTTTCCACCCATCAGTCCCATGGCATGTGAGGCAATACTTTTGTATTGACACAGCATTTCTTCTACCTGCAGAGCCAAAAGGCTTTCAAGCCACCAAACAGACCTTGAAAATCACAGTGTACAGGCAGACACCCACACCAGGGAGGACTTCCCAGGACACCAGGTGAAAGCCCTGTGAGCACAGACAGCATCATTTCATAACCAACCCTCTTCAAAACCTGGTAAAATTCTCTCCACCAAGCAACTTGATCTCATTCTGCTCCTACAGGAAGATGTTCCATGTCTTAGCACCACAGTAGACAGGAAACACCTTTAATTTCAAACCTAGATTAATATCAGGTCCTCACCAGTCTTATACCACCCTCACCTTTTAATTCTCAGAGCTCTTCCTCTCTCCTCATCCGATCTTCCTCCCACCCATTTAGAAGACAAGGGAGTAAAAAAGTTGTTCTCCTAGAAGTCAGATCTAGTCTATCTCCCTGCAGATACAGAGCATATACATCCTTCCAAGGAGCAATAGAAAAAGCATGATCCTTTCTGGACCCCAAGGGGAGGGTCTGGGTTCCGTAACCCTGCTGTTCCACCACCATCAGCCACCAGACCCCAAGGAAATAATTTATTTCCCACAAGCACAGCTGGGCAGCAAGGCCCAGTGACACAGCCGCTTTCCAACTGGGTGCAAGGCACAAGATGATAAAGACAAGTATGCAGCAGGGAAGGAGGTGGTAACGGGCTTAACAGAGCCTCGCAGAGCACAGACAGAGAATAACAAGCAGACATATAATACCAGAAACTTTGACTGAGTAAGGATTACAACTTTACAGATAAGTGCAATCAATGCATATGCACAAACATTTGCGGTCAACAGTGCAATTTCATCCCTAGCTGAACGATCCACTGGGTACACATGTTCAAATGTGCACACCACCATTACTGCACAACTAAAAATCCTTTCCCATAAAGCCACACAGACTCCCTTGGGCAGAGGCCAAGCAGTTAAATAAAAAAGTCTATCCAGAGAGAGAACTCCTCAGAGACATTTCACCATCTGGAAAGAGGAGGGGGTCTTACTCTGAGAACGCTTGGAGAGCCTGACTTACCGCAGTTAAACACGTGCCTTGTCCAATGTTAATTCCTGGGGAAGAGCATCATATCATTCCCACCGCCTTATGCAGCAGGACCTGAGGTGAGCAAATGGGCCTGATTCTGCTCCGCTCTCCAGACAAGAGCATACAGCCAGAGCCCAAGATGGGATGGCAGCTGGCCACTCAGCATTTGCTTTTTAGTGAGGCCAGACTCGCAGTATTGTTGGTGACAAACAAAAGCCATTGCTGTTAGTATGGGCTTCTTCATTTCCTTTTATTATATCCCCACCCACGTCATGTAAATAAAGCTGCAGTTAGCTTCCTTCGAAGCACTGGGGCAGTGAAGATTGTACTGAGCTTCAGGAGGGAGCACAGCCACAGCCAAGGCAAGGGCACTACCTCCCTTCCACCATTCCCTGAAGAGACTGGGCACTCCCAACAAATGGGAACAAGTGCTTAGAGCAAAAAAAGATCACAGGACCCTGCTCTCAAAAAGCCTTTGATATGTGAGCTGGAGTAGGACAACAGTGGTCAGAAGAAATTAAGTAGGACATAGGACTTTGCTCCATTCACAGATCTGCCTCAGGAGGCTGTGTCCTGGTAAAGAATAGCATTTTAGATGGCCATATAAAATCTCTGTATTTCATAGCCACATGAGGTCTGTCTCCTGGTGGGCTTCCAAGAGCTCAGCTAGGCAGAGACACCACCCATATGGATGCAATTGCAGATGAATGACCTTGGAGAGATATGGCCCAGGAGAAATTAACACATCCAGTGGGAGCTCTTATCCTATTCCCTTTCTGCCAAGGGACACAAGCAACATGAAGGAGCACAGAACGTCTCATTTGGCAGAACTCAACCTTTATCAGGGCTCTGATCCGTACTCTTTCACTCAAGGCTGGCCCAAGCAAGTCTTGGTACCCCCACCCCTCTCTTGTGGTGGCAAATCAGAAAGAGAAACACCTCCCTAGAGGTGAGAGAAGAAGCCAAAACCCACTGCCTTAAAGCTCAGAGCACTTCATCAGTCATTGTCCTCAGTCCCTTAAGGGGCCCCAGAGGCAGCTCAGCCTTAAGAAGCATCAACCCAGTGGAAGGTCCCAGGGATAGAGGAAGAGGAAGGACAACAGGGCACAGCTCTCATCCCTGTAGGACAGCATACAGCTAGACACAGGCAGCCAATGGACCAAGCATTATTCAGCACAAACAAAAAAAGCTCTTTCCAGCCTCTGCCTCACAGATGCTCATCTGTATTCCAACCCTTTGACCCTGACAACCCTTCTGGCTGAGAGAGATGGGGCCCATCATTTCATCTGCTCCCTCCCATCACTCTCCTGTTCTGACATCCTTAGCCCACCCCCCCCCCACTTGCTATAAAGCCGACTGCTTCCTTCATAGGGTCACCTCCCTGAAAAAGAAAGAGCCTCTCGTCTGGACACCGAGTTTCCTGGACGTCATCTGACCAGGACGGGGAAGGAGGAGAGAAAGGTCTTCCTCCAGAACATGGAGATGGAAATGGCTGAAGCAGCTCCAATCAACAGGGCTGCAGTATCTGAGATGGTATTTTGATTCCAGTCCTACAGCAAGAGACAGCACAAGGCCAGGCGAGGGCAGATTACATGATCTCTCAAAGCCGCCTTTCACTACAGCACAACACATTCTCTGTGTTATTAGAGGGCTTTTTCGGACTGAATGAAATAACACTCTACAGCTCTTGATTCCTACCTCAGGGCAGCAACAGCATCTCTCCTGCCCATCTTTCTCCAGGGAAGAGATTAAATATCAGAGATGAATCAAAATGGAGTCAATCAGGCAAGGCAATCTGCCAAAGTAGCAAAAAGGAAGGCGGGGGGGAAAGAAGGTACCTTGGTACTCAAGTGACCTGTTTAAATGCTGCTGCTGAATGCCAAGCTGCTGGATCTCTCCAAGGCTACGAGAGACAGAGGAAGAGAACACAGAAGTGGGAACCTTCCTCCTATCCTGGAGGATGGGGACGAACACATGTCATTCTCAAGCATCAGCTGCACTCAAGGAAAGGGGCAGACTCAGCTGGAAGAGCTGAAGACACAGTACAAGGCTAGTCCAGCCTGGTTCCGGGAACTCAGATCTGGCAATGATCTAGAGAGGAGAATGAGACTTAAACGTGTGCGCTATTTCAGGAACTGAGGAAAATGCACCCCTCTCAGCCCAAGAGATTACACAGCTCCAAGGGGCTCTGGGAAGTCCTAGCCCTCGAGACCCTCTCAGAGCAGAGGTGCAAAGATCAAGCCTCCAGACCCTCCCCAGGCCTTGATGGGTGTCTCCACACAGGGTGTTTCCACTTTCCAACAGCAGTAACATAGCTGGAGCCAGATCCCTTGGCCACAAAAGCACAAGATGCTGGGGTTGGAAGCAGGAGAGGGTGTTTTAGTGCCTCTCTGTATTTTAGCCACGTTAGGCCAAAGACAGCTGGAGTCTGGGAACGATTCACATTGTGCTACCGTGTCAGAGTCCTGCTGCTCTGAACCAGAGCTCTGCTGTGCTACAGTGCTTTGCACAGACATACAGAGAAGGCTTTCCTCTCCTACCAGCATCTGCCTGCAGCGGGCATCTCGGTAACCTGCAAGCCACAGCATCCACGCTGCAGAGAGAAACTGCCAATGCTCAAAGAACAGGCTGATTTCAGAAATCACTGCAATGTCTTTTCAGGGGTGCCTGAAACCCCAACCACCTCAGAAATCCCATGCCATCAGGGTGCAAGGCCAGAAAGCACAGGTCAAGGTTCTCAGAAATGGGTTGTTCTGTATCACCTACATCTTCATGTCAAGCAGCAGCAGGTAAACCGCAGCAGGAGGGGAGATGGGAAGGCAAAGCAGAGCAGCACCAGAAACTGTGACGGAAGGATAGAAAAACCACACCAAGAACTGGAGAAGCAAGCTGTGGGTCTCTGAAAAGCATACATGTACTCACACACAGGCGCAGTTTCTTGGACTGTTTATCAAGCTCAGGAAGGAAGAGGGATCAGCCTGCCAGAAAGATCAGAGATGCTGGGGCTGTCATATGATGCTCTCTTTAAGAAACAAAACCCACAGAGTGTGCACACACAGACAGAGAGGAAGCTACAAGAAAAGCCTTGAAGACAGCAGAGGAAACCCTAACCCCACCCCAGAGGTGCTACCTTTAACTGAACCCCATCCCAGAAGCTAATGAAAGGCACAGCCAAACTTGCATTATTTTAGGCAGGCAGGGGACAACTTTCTGTACTCCCCTGACCCCTCCTGCCCTTATAACATAGCAATTGGACAAATCCTTTCTCAGCCTGGCTATGTGAAGGACAGGGAGCCCTGCCCAGTCCCAAGCCTCTCCTAAGGGTGCTCAGCTCCCTTTGGAAAAAACACTTACTATGCAAGTGCACAGACATGCCAAATATCCCTTCCTCATTCCCAGGAGCTTTGACTCCAGCTGGTATAAAAATCAGTAGAGTCAATAAAGCCACTGGCTGTGGACCCAGCTAGAAATGGAGGAAGGTTTGGCCAGCATAATGATTGTACCCTGGCCTAGGCAAGAGAGGTTGCCTCTTACTCTGTCACTAAAGCGCTATGGCAAACTCCTCATACAACCATACTCTGTTTACAACCACTGCAGAAAAAGAGAAGTAAACCCTTAGCGGGTTGTTAAGAGGACATCGGGGCACGGCTGAGACTCCCATGCCTGCAAATGCAGGGACACCCATGGAGGGGGGCCAGAGTGGGAAACACATCGCAAGAGCCATACAGCATCAGATGCTCTCCTGCTCCAGTTTTTAACCACTCACACATGAAGCCCAGATGGTCTCCAGAGTGAGGGAGAAGGGTGTGTTGCTTACACAAGCAATGCCATATTTCAGTAAATATCATATGCCATCCAGACATTCTGGACTGGATCCAATTTCCGTTAGGCTTTGCTCAACTGGGGACCTGGCTCCTCCAGCAGACAGCAAACTCCATTCGTGCTCAATGCATGTCTACGGCAGATCTGTGTCTCAGGCAGACACACATTTTTACCAGATGATCCTTGTTACACCTGGCATGAGGAGAGGATTTCCAATGTTCAGCCAACCAACCTCTGCTTCCAGGCTCAGCTCAGACAGAAGCGAGTTAACTCTTCCTCACCAGCACTGTGTAGGACTGTGTGGGCCACAGCAACCTGCTTCTCCCACTCAACTCTCTGGGAATCCTCAGAGTCTCCTCAGGTTCCTTTCACGTGCTCCATCTCAGAACATCATGTGTGTACCTGCAGTGCTAGGAAGCACCTAGTCTACTTGTTTGACAACTGTCACAAAAGACCGGTACCCACACAATTGGTACTTCCCCCGAGATGAGGCGTTAAAGTCTCTTTGTAACATCAGATGGAAAAGAATATCTTGAGTTCTTTCCTTAGGTGCTTTTCAAATGATAATTGTTAAACTTGTCTCTAAACTAACGGGGAAGAGCAGAGCTAGGAGGCATTTCAGCAACCACCTCTAACATAGCAAGTTTAAAGAAATGAGGGAATTCTCCAGTATATATAGTCCCAGGGACAGACTTGTCCTTGATACAAAACTCTACACACAATTTTAAAAGATGATCTCCCCAGTCCTGATTACTGCTTGCTGCACTAGGATGTTGGAGGTCTCTCCACAGCCTCTGTCTAGTAGCATATCTGGCTTCAGGATCTTACACTAGCCAAGGCAAACAAGGCCTCATCCGAGGAATTCTTGCAGACACGCTCTTTAGCCAAACTCACCTTTTCAGGACACAGCACTCCAAATACATGCATCCCTCAACCTGCCAAGGAGCAAATGTGACCATGAAAGAGCAGCAGTAGTAGAAATCAACAAAACAAGGCAGGAATCATTCCCCTGAAGAACCAACCTATGTTTTCTCTGACCAGAATTTCAATGCCTACTTCTTTTTCAGAAAGCACGGCACATCTTCCAGGCAGCTTTACTCACACCCTCCCTTTAAAAAAATCAAGCAAAACTCTTGCAGGCTTGGCAGAGGGAGACTAGATGTCTGACTCACTTGCAAAGACGACAAAAGCAGGGCTCCGCTCCTACAGCCCATATGCACGAGACACACCGGAATGGACGACAACTTGGTTGAAGCCAAACCAGAGACCTGACAGCTTTTCTGGCATTTATTTTGGACACCGAAGCCAAAAAACGCACACACTTATGAACCAGGATGATGTGCGTTTAACGCAAAAAACAGTGAGCAAGTTTTGTTTCACTTGAGCTATGGGTTTAGTTGGGGTTCGCCAGCATTAACGTATTGGTCACAGTGTAAGAGCTGGAGCGGCTGCGCAGCCCCTTCCTCCCTGAACACATCTAATGGGCTGAAGCAGGAGGTGGGCACTGATAAAGCCACAGCATGAGGCACCACTGAAGCTGTTCTTGCCTTCTTAAGGAGCACTAACATCAAGTCTGCAGAGCCTCTCTAGCTCATTTCTTTGCTCTTCTGTGACTTCATAGCTCACAGCTGAGAGCCTTTCCTGTTCCCAGCCCTCCCAGACCCTGTGTACTAAATAAACCCTGCCTTCTCCCTGGTGTTGCATCTAAGCTCCCATACGAAAGGAGACACATTCATAGAATCATTAAGGTTGGAAAAGACCTCTAAGATCATCAAGTCCAACCGTCTGCCCAACACCACCATGCCCACTAAACCATGTCCCTAAGCGCCTCATCTACACGTCTTTTAAATACTTCCAGGGATGGTGACTCCACCACTTCCCTGGGCAGCCTGTGCCAATGCTTAAACACTCTTTYAGTAAAGAAATTTTTCCTAATGTCCAATCTAAACCTCCCCTGGCGCAACTTGAGGCCATTTCCTCTCGTCCTATCGCTAGTTGCTTGGCAGAAGAGACCAACACCCACCTCGCTGCAACCTCCTTTCAGGTAGTTGTAGAGGGCGATAAGGTCTCCCCTGAGCCTCCTCTTCTCCAGACTAAACAGTCCCAGTTCCCTCAGCCGCTCCTCATAAGACTTGTTCTCCAGACCCTTCACATTGTTCAGAGTAAAGCCTCAAATAAACTTTTCTCTCTGGGAGCAAAGGAGTTTATTTTAAAAACCCAAACCAGGTATCTAATATATAAAGCAGTTCTCACAGATCAGAGCTCCAGGCAGGTTAGGCTCAGCCTATGAGCACAGGCATCTGTGAGCCCCATTTTCAGCTGTTACACTGCTGAGAATACATGACCATCCCTAAAACAAGGAGGAACAAACCAAAGAAAAACCTCTTAAATCAGACCAGCTGGTGACATATTCCTCAAAAACTCTTGACAAGTTGTAACTGTGAGTTTTACAGCACACACACACACCAGCATGCTGCGGGGCACCTCTCCAGTTACTTCCATAGCTTCCTCAGCATCCTGGAAGCTGGTGCTGGCCTTGTTCGGACACTTCACTCAGTCCTTTTGCAAGCTCTGCGTGTCTGTGTACGTCTCCCATGTCTACTCCTTCTGTGGGACTCATGCTGTAAATCTTGGTATTGCTACAGCAATTTCCCAGTCTAATCACATGCCTTGTTGCATTACCACAGCAGTGATAGCTGGTTGAACCACACACCACATCCTTGCAATTGTTTCTATTACTCACAATTGACTTATTTATTAAATTTCAGCTTGCCGAGCCTTGCCAGAAGATGAGCAAGATCCCTGTCACCCCTCCTTGCTGTTGATCAGAGTGGCAGAGGGCAGGTGAGTAGACTGCAAGTTTGAGCTGTGAAACAGTCCCAGCAATTTTGTAAGGACGTGCTTTCTCCAGCAGCCAAGCTCTCTTGCATCTAAACACCAGGGCTTGAGTCCTGGGAAGTAAACTCTTGAATTGCAACAGAAATCAAAAGGGAAAGTAGATGCAAATGAAGCCTAAATTAATTTGTGATTTTAGAGCAGACAAGTATTTCCATAGACTTGCTTGTAGCATGGCACCAGCTGCAGTCCCAGCATGCAGGTCTATCTCTGCACCCACCCTCACTTGCAGATCTACCTAAGAGCAATCCATAACAGAAAAGTGAAGTGCCTCTAGATGCAAGTAACACTGCTTGTGGGGGATTTCCTAGGCTTGGAACAAACAGCCTGATGGCTCCTGGCTGCTTCGGAGGCCCAACCCACCATCTTGTGCCTCACAAACACTCCTCTGACAAAAGACTTTGACTCCTTGCTTTCAAAGGGGAACAAACAGAAGGCAAGTTCAGACAAGGCTCATGGCTGCTTGCCCAGCCAGGCCTCAGCTAGTCCTTCATAGTAAATATTTGTTCTTAATTACAGTGCCGTTTGCCCCGGGAGCTTGCCTGCAATCTGTAGGAGGGAGGGGGATTATGTTGTTGATAGGTAAATAATAGCTCTTTCATCCAGAGAACCCAGTGCATTTTCCAAAGATGAAAGCCTCCTGAATACTTTCCCCATAGGTTAGGGTAAGGATTTTAAATCTTTGTCCCACTCAGGGGCATGCCAAAAACTCCCACAATAGGTTCAGAGACAGGGAGATTGGAGCTTCACTGCGACAGCTCCCCGTCCAGCCTTGCTGCAAGCAGGAGTCAAGTGGGACAGATTCAGCACTAGCAACTGGCAAAGCGGGTGTTAGGCAGGATCTGGTCTGCCATTGTAACGTGAAGTGAGGACAGAGTCTGCTGCTGACCGGCAGCATCAAGCACATGCTGCTCTGCCATGCTCTGTCATGCCTGGCTGACACACTGAGACACTGAAGCCAGGTGGCCAAAGTTAGATGGAGCCAGGAACAAACTCCATCCCTCCTGGTCCTCAGGTCCTGCTTCTGCCCAGCAGACAGCCATGCTCCTTCATGCCCAGCTCCTCTATGGAGAGCTCCCAAGGGCCTGGAGCATCTTCTAGGGAAGCACAGGGCGCTGCCCAAGCACAGAGCAGCCATGTGAAGCAATCCCACAGATGACATGTGGGAAGCAGCCAGTTCTCGCTCTCCCCAAAAGCTGACAAGCATGAGTTTTGATCTTCCTGCACTCAGCTTCCAAAACATCAAAAATACAAATATTTATCAGCAAGACTAAGGGAAATGTAAGCAAGATGGCTGACCTCTGCTCTGTCTGAGGAGGTGAGAAGTGGCTTCCACCCACCCACCACGAGAAAACCCATCTGACCCTCTGGGAAGCAGTGAAGGAACACAAGCATTCCCCTTCTCCCCAAGCCACCTAGCTAATGTCACTGCCAAGGCATCCGGTATCTCAGAGTCAGAGGTCAGAGCCAAGCTAGCTCCAGCCCCAGAACACATTACCCATTTCTTCCATAAAGAAGAAAAACAAAAAAAACAACAACAAAAAAAACCCACCATAGGCAATCAAAACCAGTATCTACCCATGCTACAGCTCCTATGTTCCTAATCCATTCCAAGTAACCAAGCCCAGCACAGAGAGCAGAGGATAAATGCCTGTAAACACCAGAAATGAGAGGAGCCTTCAAAGAGCAGGCCCTGAACTTTCAGGGGAGAGCCAGACATGCAGAAGTCTGACACTATAATATTTAAAAATCCAAGATAAACTGCACTCCTTTCCTCCCACGTTCAGCCCATCACTCATGAGAGGTTTTTTGTATGTCCCAGCTAGGCAGGAGCAGCCACAGAGATGATACTGCACTTTTAAAGCCCAGGAAAGCAATACAAACCCTCCAGCACCACCTCTGCTGCTCTCCCGCTCCTTGTCTTACCATTTACAAGCAGATTTGCTGGGCTTGGTTTTGTTCCTCTTTCCAAACGTCACCCAAGCCTTTTATTTTTTTTTCTCTAAACTCTGCTTAAAAAAAAAAAAAAAAAAAAAAAAGTGCAATTCCCTCCCCCCAGCTGTAATGGACTGGCCTGAAATCTGTTGCCAGCATGCAATAAATATTTGTACAGTTCCTTTGTAACTTCAATCATCTCTCTCTACTGCAACACTTGAATCATTTAGCATTTTTCCCTCTTACCCAAGGTCTTCAAGTTCCTAGACAGAGATTTTAATTAAGCCTCTGAAAACCCCCAGTCCAATATCCTGTACTAACACCCTCACAGTGAGCTGGAGTCTTTCAGCTTGACCGATATATGAAATCAGCTGGGGTGTGAGCAGTGGGAAAGAGAAAGATTTGCTCCATGTATCCTCCCCTCTACAGTAATACTCCCATAGTTGGGGGACAGCCAGTCCCAGGCCTCACATCTGTGCTTTTCCACAAGCCCCAACTCCATAAGCAGTTAAGACAAATGGTTCATTGCATTATGTCCAGTAAAGGACTGCACTGGAGCTACGGGACCAGAAATGTGGCTGATGTCAAGTCCTTCCTATGGTATGTTGCTATGTCCTACCCACCTGAATCTCTTTATTACATCCTTTGGATGTTTACTTTGCTTCCTGCCACTAAATTAATCAGACAGGCTTCCTTGCTATTATGGTAGTTATAAGGTACATGGTTAGAGGCACATTTTATAGTGTGCCTAAACAAGGAGTTAATCCTGTAAATCTATGTAAGAAACACAGTACATTTAGAACAAGAAATCAACAAGGAGGGAAGTTTTGAAAGGCCACTTTCAAACAATCCTTTGCTTATCCCTGACTGAGGCTGAACCTTTAACACAACAGTCTGCCAACAAGCCCCAAACTATCTAGACCCTCCACCTGTAAAAGGAAAAGACACCTTAAAACCAAAACCACCATTGGGTCCCTGTTGCTTGCCCAGAGCCCCACTCCTGAGCAGTCCTCAGCCTTCCAAACCCAGATCACCAGCTTACAACCTTGTCAAAAATGAAAGAACTTGGATTTGGGGTTAATACACCTTTTTCCTTTTGAAAGGAAAGGGGGGGGGGCAAGGAGCAGCCAGGGAGCATAAGCAAGTTTACATACAAAGGATTGAAATGGAAAGAAAAAGTTCCAACAAAACAAATTACATTCAGATTAATGTTTTGTCCTTTCCTGATGCAGGACAAACTACCTTAAAATGCTAGCAAGGAGGAAGTGTGTTTCTCCTAACTCTGTTCTCTAACATAGATGCAGACTACTACCAGGGAAGCACAGAACAGGGCTGAACAGATTTCTCACCAAAACCTGTAAGCCTGAAAAGAGCTATCAGGCAGCAGCAGCTACCAGTGACTTCTTGAATGAACTCACCTTGAGACCAAAGCAAAAAGCCCAGGCTCTTGATCCTTACAGTCCCTTGAAATAATGAGAGGAAGGATGCACATATATTTAAGTTAATTCATTCAAAGTTTAGGCGCACACCCCCTTACCTTTGGCAATACAGAGCATAAATATTCACCAGGGAATGGAGTAGGGCAGGGGAGACCAGAAGAAACACTACACATCTTGTGAGTCACAGCAAGCCATAGCAGAGGATTCATTAACTGGATTCAGGTGATCCTATTAGCTTTGCAATTGCTGCACATCAGGCTGCAGAGTAATTAGGGCTGCAATTCAGAAGGATTTACTAGAACATTTTTTATTAAAACACAGTTGTTGTTAATCGGCCTGACTAAAGTCTTCAGAGCTATTAGCCTGCTGCACAGAAGTCATAATTACTTCATCCACTGGGGAAGAAGGCATCAAAGAAACTGCCTGCGATCATCTGCAGGTTTAGAGGACCAAAGGAAAGCCAATGGGACATCTCCCTTTGGCATCACCGCAGGCTTTTGATCAGGTTTCCAAGTGGAGCACTTGGGAGGCCAGCGGAGAATGTAAGAACATCAAGCCTACACAGGAAGGATTTGCCATCGGAAGTATGCCAAGGCAACACCCAGATGTATTAGTTGACTCAGTGTTACTGCATAAGTCCTAATTGCTGCCTAAAAGTTTAGTGGTCCACCTGAATTACATGATCTCTATCTGCTGAGGATGTTTGGCCACCCTGCAGCATCTCACAGAAGCAGGGCCCATATTTCCTCTTCCGGAGGGAGAGCATTTTTCAGTGCAGACAGACCCAACCACTCCAGAGAGGGGTAAAGGGCAAGCATCTCCTACCAGAGCAGTGGAGTGTGATCGGCTCCTGGGTTTCTCAGCGTATGGCTAGGTGTGGGAACAGGAGGACACATCCCAGCTCCAGTTCCTGACCTCACTTCCACCAGGTTAAGGCAGGCTTGATTCAGGTGACAAAGAACTGGGCTCAACAAGTCTGGCCACAGGATTGAGAAAGAGCGAAGCATCCAGGCACCTGCTGTCCTGCCCTGCTCTTCTTCCACAGACACTACACACACAGCCCTGTATAAGAGCAGGAGGGCAGAGACACCAACAGAAGCAAGAGAAGAAGTGATTTCCCTCTCCACCCTCTCAAACCAGACTTGGTGAGTGTCGGACAGGCGCTCTGCGAGTCAGGCTGTCCACCCTCTGCCACCAGCGCTGCCCATTCCCCTTCCTAGCCCCCTTTGCTCAGAGGTTTACTACCAGTACACAGAACATCCTTTCCCAGTTTCATCCCCACCATACCAGCTGGTATCTGCAGTGAGCACACTCCCACCAGGAGGGAACTGGCAGGCTACACTGCCTGACTGTTACACTGCGAGACCACACTTTAATGCATCCAGGTAAAGTCCTTTAATGCACTTTAACTGTGCATCCAGGTACTCTGTAAGAAACCCTGCCAGACCCTCTGAAACACAACACCCTCACCTATATTAATACAGACTGTTTATCAACAGTCTAAAGGGAAGCTTAGAAAGGAGAACATGATAAAAGAGCAAATGGAAATATGCATGTACACGCAGGCTGTGAGGATGCGGAAATAACATCAGGGCAAAAACAAGTAGCCAACCCTCACCACAGGCTCTGAAAGGGAGGAGATCTGCTTGTAATTACCAGGCACCTTCAGAAGTGATACTTTGACTTTTATATTCTGGAGAGCCAAGACTCTGATGCATTCTGCTTTGCCCAATGTCTCTAAATAACTGATCTGATGCGATCCTGAACCGCCTGTCCCGGTGCCCGGCCTGGGCTTGCTCCGGTGGGAAGAGTACAGTGGACCTCTGACAGGGTCTCCCTCAGAAATGTCCTGCTCAGATGCATGGCACAGAAAGCATAAAGGAGATTCTAACTAGTGCAGGGATGTACTTCTGAAGAAGAATATTCTGTTTTAATAAGCAGGCTAAATGAACATGTTAAATATCTTACTATTCAAAGGGGAGGTGATAGGGGAGATTTTGCCAGGTTCCCCTCCTTCAGCACTTCAAACACTTTAGCACATACACCCTACAGGGAAGCCTGTACAGTGTCTAAACCTAGTGTAGGTTTTACATCATTAGCCTCGTACAACACCTAGCACAAGACTAATGATGTAATGCAAATAATTAAACATAAAATCATGGTTGGCAGTTGACAGAAGAAGGGAGTTGGTTGGAACAGCTCATAGTGACAGTTTGTTCTTCCTTTGCCCTAATTCAAATCGCAGAGGTGAAAAGTGCTGTCCTGCCTGGCAGGATCAAAGTAGAGCAGAGACGAAGACGCCTCCGAATTTCCAGACCAAATAAACTGCTTGTTAACTGTTTGACCAACTGCAGAGGGGATAACTGTCTGGCTCTGACCTGCTAGCATCCTGCCAAAAAGGGTTAAAAGAAGAAAAAAAA
>JAYKAV010002841.1:145109-214213 GCA_035582835.1 Phoebastria nigripes | reverse complement strand
AAACCCAAAAAACCACAACAGAATAAGGGTTATAAAACTGAAAAGTAAACAGGCTAAGCGACTTCTTAAAATCCCTTGCACAGAAGACACCTGTCTTCCAGCAGGTGCAGCAGAAGCGGTCACATGAAGCAGCAAAAGGGGATATACTGAGACCCAACAGCAACTCAAGAGCCATGAGGCTTGCTAAAAGCCATTGGCCTTTATCAGAAAGGCATGCCAACAGCAGAACCACCCGTTCCTCTCAGTCCGTGTCTGCAGGAAACATGATAAAAACCTTCACCAGAATATAAATAAGGAGTCAGGACTATGCCAGCTTGTTATTTCACACAACAGCCGTGCCACAGGGGTGCTGCCTGGGATCACGTCCCTGCTGACTGGGGTACTGAAGAAAGTGGAAGGCAAAAGATGGCGCCCACCCTAAACTGGCTCTCAGTGCTTATTTTGGAGCCACGCACCTGAAGTCATGTTTAGAGCCAGGAAGGAGGAAGACATATAGACTAGAGGTAGGCTGTGCTCTCCATTGAAAGCTTTGCTCTCAGCTCACCAGGAGTATCTGACTGCAGGCAATTAAAACTGGCTCTTTGGTGTTGTTTGTTGCTTTGTATTCTTGGCCGCAGTCGCTGGTAATGGAGCACACAACAAAACTCCCTGCTTTCCCCACCCTGCTCTTCCAAACATGGCAGTTCACCCAAACCCCAAGACTGGGTGCTCACTCAGGACAGGCCTCCACTTTCAGGAAACTGGTTACTTCCACCAAAGCTGCCTTGGTAGCAAGTTTAATGAATGAAGAATGCCCTAAGGAGAAAGGAGACAAGCGAGAGTTTGGCGCAGAGCATCCACCCCGCCCTGCTCACTGAACACCAGTCCCTCCCAGTGCTGTGAAGAGCGTTTACCAGGGCTGCCCCACAGCTGGACCTGGAAGTCAGCCTGAAACCYCACCCCAAGATCCTCCTGTGTGCTCTGCACCTCCTCCTGGCCAAGCCTTCTCTTCTTCAGGGCTTCCCACATGGCAGGATGCTGCTGCCTGCCTTTCTCCAGGGGACACCTTCCCAGGTGGGGATGGCTACAGATCAGGACTCCAGCAGTTGGGTACTCTGGCATGACACCTTATGCCTATGCTTAGAGCAGGCCTTGGAGAAGGCGGCTGGGCCGTGAGGTTCTGGTGAAAGCTCTTTGTTAAAAGCTCAGAGCTCAATCCCTGCTCTGCCACCAACTTTCTGTTGGTGGCTCAGTCCAGGGTCTGCTCACAGCCTGCGTAGGACATTCCTTTCCCTCCGTCTCCTGCCTGGCTGAGCACCCTGTGGCTGGCGTGTGCCTTCTGCATCCAGCCTGCAGCACAGGGAGTCCCCTTTCTGCAGCAGACCAGATCCCAACAGCACACACAAAACAAGAGTTCTTGAATCTATCTTCTTTCTGCAGCAAGCCTAAGCTCTCCCTCCAGTCCTTTCACCTTCCCAAACTCCAGCGCCTCACCAGGCCACTCAGGGCTTTGCAGGAATGCTGGCCTCTTCAGCCTCACAGCTCCTTCACTGCAGGGTATCTGCCATCTGTAAAGTGGGAAATATCACACAGCAGCACCTGGCTAGCAAAGGTTCAACATTCAAACATCCACGCTACAGAAGGTCTTGGGGAGAAAACTAATAGACAAGGGCAGGCTTCGACCTGTGTGAAGGAGTGGAGCATCTGGCAAGGAGGAGAAGACAGCAAAGGCAGTGAAATCCAGTGAGCTCAGCAACCAGGCACAGCATTTTAGCAGAGACCATGGAGCACCACAGTCGATGTTTCCAGACCTGACTGGCAACCAGGCAGGATTAAAGCTCCACTTATAAAATTACAAGGTTAATAGATGTTACAAGCACGTTCAGGTGTCGTGACTTGCTGGAAGCACATCCCTGAAGATAGCAGAAGCAATTACAAGCACTCTGTTCACTACCCAGCTGCATCAACCACCCGTAGGCACTACTTAGCAACCCTTTATCAAAGTAAACTTAGCACAAAGGAGGATCTGGTGTGCCCACACCACTGTGTATGTCCTCTGAGCCAGCCCTGCTTCCTGACAGAGTTCATCTTAAACAGAGTCCAAATGCATCAGTCATTTTAAAAGTTAAAAAAACCCAAAAACACACACACAAAAAAAAAAAAAAAACCAAAAAAACCCCCCAAAACCAAAAACCAGCCATCGGAGCCAAACTGTGCACTGTTTATAATAAAGTAGAACCCTTAGATCACATAACCTGCTATGGTGAAGAGAAAACAACAAAGAAAACCACCTGGGGAAGGAATAGAAGTCCACATGGCATGACTCTTCTGCTGACTTTCAGGCAAAAATCAACTATCCTGGGAGGCCCAAAAATGATAGGAAGTGGGAAACTAAGATATGGATGGCCTACAGATGGCTGAAAGGCCTTGTCCTAACTCATACAGGAAGCCTGGGACAGCTAACTACTGTACCACTCATCTTAGGCCAAGCCTGGTGAGATCTCCTGTCCAAACTGGACTGTCTAAAAGGGACAGAAAGTTTCTAGGAAGCAGCAGGGGTTTTGTACATCACCGTAGCTTCACAAACTTGGTCCAAGACAAGGCCTGTAAAGCTTCCAAAGGAAGAAGCAGTGATCATCCCAGAGCTGGGCAATAAATAAAACACCAACAAGCACCTGTGAGCTGGATGGATAGTAAAAAGCCAAACGAGTCCAAACCCGCAAGGACATGACGGCATTTTCCAGGAACTTGCGACACCACCTTCAGGGTGGGGATGAGCAACCAGTGTCCACACCTTGTTGCATTGTAGTCATTTGTATGGTTATGGGATCATGCTAGAATACCAGCTGCACATGAATATGTGGTTAAGGACCCTCACACACCGCTGTAAAGGCAATTCATTTCTCACAAACATGCACATGCTCTCACCCTGCTTGCAAATGAAACGCACAGAGGCATCTGTGCATGGTGGATAGGAAAGGGACAGGTAGGAGGCAACTCTTCRTTTTAACAGGTTGCCTAAAAAGGTTCATAAAAACAACTGTCTGTAGAGAACTCCCCACCACAGCTTCAGCACACTCCACCCAGCCCACATGAAAGGTGAGCATGAGGGACAGGCCAAGTCTCTGACTGGTACAGGCTCCAGCTATGGGTCTAGGTAGGGGAAAGAAACACCTCACCCCACCAACCCACTTACGCTAGAAGAAAAGATTTGTGGTTTTCTGCATTTTCAGCAATGCCGTGCAACATTAAATACCCGATGGATGTATTAGCAGGTCTGCTTCAGGAAGAATCACACAGCCCTTTTCTCCTCCTCATTTAGTGTTTTATCCAAATCAAAACTGAAAAATAAAGCACTCCATCCATGCACTGCAGCTTGAATTAGTACACAAGTGGCAAAAAATTGCTTTTAAAGACACTTTCCCTGTTCTTTTCTCAGGCTACTCCTCCTCTGGTGACACAAAGCAGAATCTGTCTCTTCCCCTCTGCTGAAGCTGAGATCAAACAGCAACTTTACCACATCATAAGTTACAATTAAGGCTACTCCTGGCAAAAGATGATCCTTCCCTAAGTAAATGCTAAAGCTCTCCTGGCATTTCTCTTCCTATTGTCTGTATCCAGCCCTGTATTTATAAGATTAGCCTCAAATTAGGACAGTTTCCTCATTCTTCCTTCATTCTTACTACAGCCTGGTTCCTGGGAATCTGATCCTATCTTCCACAGAGGTTACTCCCTGTTGATAGGAAATATCTAGTGTATGTGGGCAGGAAGCGCCAACGGAGGATAATGAGGATTAAGAGAGAGTCCTTGTTATGACTTATCACCACAGCAGATCAGGAGACTCAGTGGGCCATTTGATCAACAGAAACATTAGGAACTTGTCTCATGCTCCCACACAGTGTCTCGCCCCACTGTGGTGTGGGTTCAAGTAGCACATGGGGGCTTTGAGGGCAGGATGAGTTGCCCTGGCCCATCCAGCTACTTCCATGTCATCCAGTTCTTCCTAACCAGAAGCACGGTACTTAAGAAATGATGGGAGAGGACAGGTCAAAGAAAGCGAATCCTTTTGCAGTTGGTTTCTTACCCAAACGTTCCTCAGAGGAGACAAGAGATGGGTTTGTTGACCCAGGCAATGGCTTTCCATCACCTAAGGACTGTTCATTTCATAGTGACTGGTGCTGGTGAAGAACAAGATGTTTCTGTTGGTACAAAGCCCCTCTCCCTGCTTTGGCTGTCCTACATTACATTGCAATGTCCCTTTGATTACAGATGTACAATAACCTCAGGAGTTTTCTCGTCCAGCCATGCACTTTGGCAGCTTTCTTCACTGAACAGAGAGAAAGAGAGCACAGTATCTCCAACCTCCATAAAAGCTCCTCATACACACACAATCGCAGTGTGCCACACATGGCTTATTCCAGGACAGCATCTTCTCGGAAAAGCAGAGGAATCAGAGCCACTAACTGTGGCTAACTGTGCCACTAATTTCACCCTGCCCTGTGTCCTATCTTCAATGGTACTTGATAGCAGCACCTAGGGAAGAGTATAACAGGCCAAGCATGTAGCTATGTTTCATTACAAACCCTTTCCCAGGCTCCAGCTATTTGCAGCTGCGGGACTTTCTCAACCAGAGACTATGTACTGATATTTAAAAGCACGCAATGGATTTTTCTTGCATTAGTTACTCCAGTCTCCCCCACACCTAAACGCTTTTGTTCGCCACAGATTCATACAGTGCATTTATATAGTTTGTTCTCAGCTTTTTTCCTAGAAGTTGATTGTTTTCAGATTTTTTGACCATACTCAGAATCACGCCTTGCTCCTATAGCCCAGTTCATAGCATTTCTGAGATCTCTCTCCCAAGTGACATTATCCTGTTTTGAGCCCATTGCACTGCATTTTAGATTAAGATGGCTCCCTCTTTTCCCTGGATTGCTTTGCTTCTCTCAGCATCATATGCTGCCCACCACTCCGCATTGCAAGGACTTCCTACAGTTATTCAGTGCAGCTTTTGGTTTTTGCTACTCTGAACAGTCAGCAGCAAACTTCATCATCTGCCGCTTACTCTTCTTTATCATTGACAAACACATTCAAAAGCTCTGGCCTTCAACAGGCCCTTGTCACATTTGACTGATGTCAATTCTCCACTGGGAAATATGGCCCTTCACCTCTCAGTCTTTGTTTCCCATCTTTCAGCTTATTATTTACCCATTAGAGACCCCCATGAGGTATCTCAAAACCCTGAGAGCACAATAGGACCTTTGGCTGGCCAAGGTCCAGCCACCCATGGAGTATCTTGAACAAGACCTATTTTCCCATCTGCTCTCTCAGCCCAACTCCTCAGCTTGCAGGCCTCAATAACCTCCCCCAGGAAGGCTCCCAGTTGTGTCAGCGAGGAAAGGAGAATAGCTGCACCCCAGGCACAGCGCAGACATTAACATTCAGTAAGGACTGACACAATGTAATGGCAGCAGCGAGGCACCAAGGAGGCTGAGCATCCTTGACTCTGCTGAACTCAAGCTATGCCAGACCACTGCAAGAAATTCCTGGAGATCAATTTTTTTTCCTGGGGGGAGCCTGAACAGATCCCCACAGAAACACTACCAGGACTTCTTCCTGCAACGCCCTGGGCTTGGAGCAGCCACAAAGAGAACTGCCATTACTCAGCAACCCAGCTTGCTCTCAAACCCTGGAAAACATCTCGAGAGAAAAAACATGGCTCTTCCTCACATCCCTTTGCTGGATTCTATTCTTCAATCCTAGGGAGATAAACAGAGCACAGCCCTTTCCTCCCAGTAACAATCTTCCATCCTGCCAGCCACCCCCAGCCCCACCCCCCCGATTGCCCCTGTGGACTTCAGTCTTCACCTCCCTGCCACACCATGCTTTTGCAAAGTGCTCCCTTCAGCCTCCTCCACCCCAGAGCT
Organism: Phoebastria nigripes; assembly: GCA_035582835.1. NCBI lineage: Eukaryota > Metazoa > Chordata > Aves > Procellariiformes > Diomedeidae > Phoebastria > Phoebastria nigripes. Next base: position 208,307 of record JAYKAV010002841.1, on the reverse strand, counting down.
ACCTGCATTTCAGCACCCAGAGAACAAGCCTCAGGAAAAGCACCTTCCTCTTCTTTCACAAGGAGCGGCCGATTGCTTCAGATAATGGTATTACGAGTCGGACACTGAGCAACAAGATTAGTTCCCACAAAGACTGGGTAGTAATGAGAGTGGTTGAAGACAAGTAATGAGTGGGTGGCATTTGTCAGCTTCATAATGTAGATTATAATTTGTTTATTACTCTTGCTACTGCTTTCGCTGCTGTTGGAATGCAATTAAATAATAGCACGTATGAGTCCTGCCGAGTATCTGTCATTCCTGACCTACAAACATCCCTGAACCTCCACTGCACATGCAGTAGCAGTGGACATGTGGTGGCATCGCATGGCCAGTAGGAAGTATCCCACAGCTCAGGAAGAAAAGTGAAGAACTCCATGGACAAAACCAAATGTATCTCCACAAGGAACAGGCTCACAGAAGTTCTGAGATTCAAGAAAACTAACCATCACCCACAGTTTCATTCATAGTTATTTCAGGACAGTGACATCTGGGAGTTATTCTGGACTGCCAGAGATCAGAGCTTGTTTTTAACACTGAGGCAGGGAAAGTGTTCTTGCATGTAACTCACCACGAGTCCCATCTCCAAGGTCAAGTGCTTCATCTCTTGGTGGCCAATCAACACAAGCTGCAAGGGCCCACCATTTTTCAGGGGAGCCAGCACATATGATCCAGGAGTGCTCTTCRCAAGACAGACATCCCTCTCCTAAAAGGATCTGTCCTCTCCCTTCCCATCTGAGAGGGGCCCGGCTAGCCCAGTCTGAGGGATGAGGCTGCAGGCACTGGACTGATACAGACACTCTAAGACAGGGGACAAGATTGGGCTTTCCTGGCTACTGCTAGTTCGAGCCACAGATAGGAAGTGCAGTCCTATCATGTTGACTGGAAACTATCTCAGTGGAAGCACTGATTCTGCATCAGGAATACACACTGGCAGACAGCAACTTCAAACATGACTGGATTTGTTTTATTAAAAATACTGACATTTGTAAATCTTGCTTCATGCACACACACGCACTTCTCTCCACTTTTACCAGATTTAAAACTAGACTGGGAACTTCTCTAAAACCGCCTGAGCAGCTGGCAACACAGGAAAGCAACAAGGTGGCTGCTCTGGGCTTTTTCAGACATAGTTTTAGTGCAGTTCAGCCCCTTATTTGGACCCCCATCAGTGTGGCACCCCTCAACACTCGTGCCTTCACCATGTTCTGCTGCAGGACTCGCACGTCAGAGCAGACAGGGCCAGCGGAGAACCTCTGCTTCACTAACTTTCAATAACAACCCTCCTGCCCCTCCCCAAACCACTTAAGTCCTTCCCCTTGCAAAGAAAAACATGCTGCAGGGACATAAATAAAAATCAGCAGCGAATTTCGGCACTGAACTGCACTATCAGTGCATGTTTGGGCACAAGCTAGTGCCCACTGAAGTCAGCAGAAGTTTGGAAAGACAAAACACCTCCCACACAAAGGAGAGACAGAGGAAGCAGTCAGAGCTGTGAGGCAGATAAGCTGCCTGTCAGAACAGGCTTAGACTGTCCTAGCAGGAAGATGTTGTCCAATGAGAGTGAAAGCTATTTGGGGAATGAATGAATAGTGAAGCTTCTTGTTAAAAAAAAAAAAAAAAATTAAAAAACCCAAACAAAAAAAAAAAACCACCACAACACTCCCAAACATCTCTCTCTCTCAGCTTTCTGCCAACTGGATGCAAGGCCAAGACATGCAGGAGCCTGCTTGAACGTCTAGCGCAGGATCATTCGAAGGCAACTGAATGGGGGCAGAGGGAAGGTGATGAATGGCAGAGAGGACACAGAGATGGAGCTCACTGCCGAGCTGATCCTTGTTCTGTCAGAGGAGAGGGCAGCTTTCTGTGGGCTCAGCACCCTGAATCCCCTCAAACTCACATCCAGCATCCTGCTTTGCACAGCTCCGAGAGGATCCTGCTTGGCTCTTGAGGGTGCGATCCTGCCTGGACTGCTGCCTGCTCCAAGCAGTGGGGAATCAGCTATCCAGGGAGAGGAAGTGGCAAATTTAGAGTAAGAACCAAACAAACTACATCACTGGAGCAGAGCTGTAAATCTTCCACCAGGTACTGAGCACTTCACTGCCAAAATTGCATGGTAAAATGATGGGTCCAATTCAGAGCCATATTGGCAAAAGGAAGGAGAGTGCTTACCCCAAACCCAAAGTCACAACCCGTCTAACTGCACCCCCTCATACACATATCAATTCAAAATCTCCCATACAGAAAAATGCTGTGCTTCTAGGGTGTTGCATCTGCAATCAAACCTCAGAGCTCAACTTCTCGCTGGCACAGGGCTTTCACTAATGCCGTATCAGTGACCAGGGTCTCGCCAATGCACCACTGTTTCCTCCCACTTTGTGCAGGTTATATCACCACAATTCTCCTCTCAGAAGAAAACAAGGCAAAACCACAAGCCAAACTAGAGCAGTCCTTTACAAGAAAAGGAAAGGAAAGGAAAGGAAAGAAAAGAAAAAGACGACACAGACCAGAAACAAAGTGTAAACTTCATAAAAGCAAAACCCCAAATCATGAAGAATCTGCCCTTGAGGCAGTGATGGGAGATGAGAAGAGCAGGTTGATGAGAAGAGCAGAGTGCCTGAATGCAGAGACTTTCAAAATAAAGCAGTGAGAAACCCATCAAATGGCTTTACATAAGCCAGATGTTTCTCCAGGGAAAGAAAGTAGGAAAATAAATAAATCTGTCTGGATTCCCGTTCCTCCACTCACACTTCGTTCCCTCACCAGATACTTCTTAAGGCCCTATGTGCTCTTAGATTGCTTGCACCACTGAGCAGCACAGAAGTAACACACATACCTCCCAAATCTCCCCATAGCACAGCTGGTCTCCATCTCCAACATGCCCCAACGTCTCTGAGAGGAAGCCAGGGCTCCATTCTCCTGCAGGAGGACCACAGCTTCACAGGAGCAGCTACCAGGTGAGAGTACCTCAAATCCCAACTATCCAAAGAAACAGAAAGCAGTGGAGAAATCACGGAAAGCAAATAAGGATAACGCAGAACAAGTGCAAGTTCAGCTACGAGCACAAACAACCAGAAGGGAGAAAGAAAGGCCAGAGAGTGCTGGTGGTCTCGCCTTGCACCAGGCAGGGGAGGGGGGTCCATACTGTCCCAGCACTGAGGGGTCCACACGGCCCACAGAGGCTGAGCACCAGCAGTCTGGGGCTGTACAGCCAGCCTGGGTGTCTGTGCCTGCTGCATGATTAATTCCCAACCCATAATTAATCCCCAACCCTTCACTGAGCCATCAAAGCTGAACCACAGCTTCCGCCCTCACCCAGCTCCCAACCCAAAAACACGATCACGACATGGCTGAGCAGGGCAGCATGGAGGTATCAGGGAGGAGCCCGGAGGCACCAGAAACTTACAATTCCATTGCAAGCAGCTCATAGACTCTGACCACTGGTGCCAGCACCATCATGGCTGCCAAGGACTGCCGCTACCATTGCAGGCTGAGGGGTTCAGCTGCTGCCAGCCACACARAACCTTCTTTGCCCAGCTGTTCATCTTCCCACGCTTCCTTCGCAGGACCCAGCTGCGTTTCTGTACCACCGTGATGGCCACAAGTCTTTCAGGCCTTTCCAGGCCACCAGTCGGGGTCCCCTCAGGTGCCACCTCAGGCACCCACTCAGCAGCTCCTCAGGTGTTTTGGAGAGGAAAAAGGTAAGAGCAGAGACATAGCCAGGCTAGGAAAAGGAGACGGTGCTCACAGAGGTAATTCCCCACCCCCCCACCCTGTCTAGAAGCCCTGCTAGCCCAGGAAGGGGGGCTGGTGCACCCCCCTCAAGGCAGCAGTGGCCATGACAGGAAGGGGTGTGCTGTGGAAAGGAGGGACACAAAATGGCTGCCACTGCCCAGCCTGGGGAGAGCGCTGCCCTGAGGTCCAACGCTGTATTGCTCCCTGCTTCACGGTTTCCCACCAATTTAAGGCAGATATACCACACAGATGCCACACAAACAGCCATTTAAACTTGAGCATGGCCCCCAGGAAACAGGCACATTTGCTGCTTCATCGTCACGTCACTAGCTGAACCACGTGTGGCAACCCAGACCTCACACCGCCTGGCTGGACGTGGCAGCCCTCAGCACCCACTTGCCCCCTTCCTGGCATGGCGAGCCTCCTCAGCACAATACAACTGCCAGCACGCAGCACAGCTGTTTCCCTCACACCACACTCTTGTAGTGGTRTCTCCCCCACAAATCTCACACCTGGGCCAGGGATCCAGCAGTGGCCTCGTGGCAGCTCTGGGTGGCCTTGCCTGCAGCCTGTCCTTTGGGCCCATGCTGCCAGGTAACACAGCAAGAAGGTCAAAAGACAAAGCCAGCAAAAGCGGAACTTTGCAGCTTGAATAGAGGAACTTGCAGGAACAGGACGTGGAGGCTGGATGGGACTCCCAAGAGCTGCTCTCCCTACCTGCTGGACATTTCCTCACCCGCCTTCTCATCCCAAATTACATTTAGCCAGCCCAGCACTCTGACCTCAAGCATAATTAAGAGAAAGATTTGAGGCAGCACAGGAGCAAATGGCACAAAATCTGGAAGAAAGCCCACTTTCACACACTTTCCAAGCAGCCCAGAGCATGACTATCACAGCCTGTGCAGTCAGCTGTAAATACAAGGATGTGTTGATTAGCTGAACTATTTACAGGCCTTCGCAACACTGCAAATAGCCTGATTTGCTCACATAAAGGATAAAAAAAAGAAAATAACAGCCCACAAATAACCTGATTACCTTGGAAATGTGAGCACCCAAATTCAGATGGTGGCAGGAAGAGTCTGCTTTCCCACGTGCATGTCTGGGTGACGCAACAGCAGGCAAGTTCAGAGCTGCAGAGGTTGACTTGCATCATGTCCAGAGCGTGTTTGATGCCACACAAAGAAATAAGGGCCGAGGAGAAGGATAAGGGTAGACACAAGCGAGGGAAAGAAAGCTACAAGTAACCCCAAAGCCCCTTCCCCGAGCTCATGTCRTGCTCATTGGGCTCCTGATGCTGCCTCCACCACCCCTTCATACCTCCCTCCTGCAGTTGTTTGGGGCACACCTCCCCTGCCTTTGCATTGTCTCTCTATCGTTGTCTATGACTACAAGTAATCCTCACCGCACTGCCCTGGGAACCTACTCTTTGCTCTCCTGTTTCACAAGATGCCAGTCACCCTCGTGCTCAGGACATACCTGGTCTCCTTACCCTTCCCTCTCCGGCAGGGGTAAGCAGCCAGGCTCTGCCAGGCAGCACGGAGGGAGGCAGGATGGGATGCGCTGTGCAGAGGGCTGCTGGAAGTGTTCCAGGTCAGCTACCTGGGCTGGGCTGGGGAACTGCAGAAGTTTAGCTCCACCTGTGTTCAGAGCTTTGTGCTTTTGCCATGACTTGAAACAGAGGGAGAAACTTTTTGAAAGCCCCTGGGACCTGTGGTCCCTCTAACTGTTCAAATCAGAGAGGCAAAACAAAGTCATCCATGGGGGGGGGGGGGGGGGGGGGAAGATAAATTCCCACTGGTATTGCCTGAGGGCTTGTGGCATCACAAGTGAAAACCCAGGGACAGCAGATCTCTCTCTGCCTGTGCAGGAGATTACCTGGTTTTGTAGAGCAGAGCACCACAGAGCATCTTAACAAGCGGCTTGTCTGGAATCAATGGGTTAACCGAGGAGCTTCTCCCTGCTGCGTGTGGGAAGCGGTATCTCCTTGCCAAATTCCACCAATCTGAACATAACCAGCTTTCTCACTCAGCCCATGCTCCTACGCTCAGCTAGTGCTCGTGCCCGCCTCTGCGAGGAGTGTAGACAGACCCCACGCTCTCTTTTCTCCCTGTAACTATTTCTCCAGCATTGCCCCTTTCCTGAAATCAGTTCTTGTATCCTCACTAAATTACAGGACATCAGGTCTCCAAGGAAACTCCTCTGAGCCAAGAAGCACGGTGCAAGACATTTGTAAAACACTGATGGCTGAGGACCAGCCAGGCTGGCTGCTCCCTGCTGTCAAGGCCAGGAAGTTTGGAAAAGGCTCCTTTGGGTCTTGGAGGAAAGAACACTTGCAGGTGGCAGGATGGTTTTCAGACAAGCCATCTCCTTCCTTTGGCAACGGGGCTTTTGAGTGCAGCAGTGACGGGACACTCACAATAGACTTGCATCTCCCAGGATCAGGTACCCCGAGGGAGCTGCCTGCTGAGGATCAGCTTGGCAGCTGCCTGCACACCAGCTCTTCCACTGAGGCCGTCGCAAATAGCAGCTGTGCTGTTCCAGCCAGCCACAACTCAGCTACCATGCAGATGTGCTTACAGAGCTAATGCTAACTGCTAATATCCTATTCCACACCTTAGCAGAAAACCATAAGAGGAAATTAGATGGAAGCAAATACAGCCATACACCTGACAAGCTGTTCTACACTCCTTCRGCGCACAGCCATCCTCCAGCATGGTTTCATATCTTCCTCAAGAGCTACTCTACCATGTAATTACAGGGGAAAACCTAAAGGTCTTCTTTTCCCTGCATACCAGGTAGATTTTCATTTGTTGAGCCACAAACAGCCCTCTAAATCAATATATAGATTCCCATCATGCAGTCAAGGAGTAAACAAACAAATTCTCATGCACACACATGCTCCCTTGCCTCCTGCTTCAGCCTCTGACTACCTCCCCTGCTCTGCAACGGACTCTGCACCCATCAGCCTGAGCTCCTTCTGGAATAAAACTAGCTATCTTTGGTGCTCGGGCCCTAGGATTAGAAGAACAAGGCTACACACACACTTACTTTGAGGAATTGAACAATTGAACAGATAGTGATTTAATTTCTTACCATTTAGTCTAAAACAAGGAATGTGGGGCGAGGAGGGGGGGAGGGGGGAACCCACTCCTGCTCAGTCCTGCCCAGCTACGAGCAGAAATGTGGGGAGCCACAGCTCCCTTAGCTGGGCTGCACTCAGATGCTTGGAGCCACGTTTCACCCTAAAGCAACCTCATCAGCCCCTCCAGGTTTCCCACAAACCACTTGCACCCATGGCCGGGGAGCACAGCAGGACAGCACAGCCCATGTGTGACACTGTGGGCAGGGGCTTGGCCCCCTACCTGAGGATGCAGGAGGGGGCTCCCGCTCTCCGTGAGACCCAGAAGAAGTCATCAGGTGGCTGCCCACAAGGCCACAACTTCTTGCTTTCCTACCGAAATAAAGTCTGCTATCACAACAGTTGTGGGCAAGGCCTTGCCATGCCTTTGTAGGCCACACTTAAAACAGCAAACAAAAATGTCTTTAGTTTATCTATTTATTTTTGGCGCGGAGGAATGGCTGAGGTCAAAGCCGGTCCCATTCTCAAGCTGTTCTTTGTTCTCCAGTTTATCCAATACCCCATATCCCTCTCCTTGCCCTCCCACCTCCCCCTCTCCATTTTACCACAGGTCTTAAAAATTAAGCTGTGCATGAAACCAAACACCACACTTGAACACTGCCCAGCAAATGCTCTTCATGGTCACAGAAGAATACTAATCAACCATAAAAAAATGGATAAGAGCAGCGTGCCCTTATACGGGCAGAGGCTAGACAAGCATCTGACACAAACATCATTTTTAAAGAAAAAATAATATTTATTTGCAATATAAACAAAGTCCCAATATTGGATCAGTATATATAGGGTCACTAATTTTCCTTCATAACTCAGAAAACAGAACCATTCCTCACTAACAAGCTCTCATTTGTACTAATCAGAAGACGCATCTTTTTTTTTTTTTTTCTTTCTTTTATAGAAGAAAGACCACTAACAGCACAGGAAGCCTTTACAAACCAGCTTAGCTGTAATGCAATACAGATGCACTGTCAAAAAATCCCTGAAAAAATAAATTCCTCCATGAGGTAAGATGCAATTAGGATATTCTCAATTTTCTCACTCGCAACCGTACTTACGCCCATTCTCCCTTCCAATGACCCACGATCCCAACATTGTTGCAAACAAAACCCAACGAACAAACAAACAAAAAACAACCAGAAAACAAGAAAGAGAAGCTCATTCCAACATTCTGGTAACATCTTTAACAAAAAAAACGATTTCAGGATGTGACAGCATCAAACATTCCTCCAGATGGAGATTTTTTTTTTATTATTTTTTTTCTTTTTCTTGAAAAAAAGTACAAAAAAACTGGATATTTAGAAAAAATCCGTGGCTTTTTTTTTTTTTTTTTTTCAGTTACATGAGAGTTAAAGTGGACAGGGAGGGGGGAGAAAGGAGGGACTACATTGCAGCCAATAAAGAAATCTCCAAATCCGTTCTGCCCTCCTCCCAGAAATTATTACCACTTCCTCCCCCTCCCGGCTCGGTATAAGGTGTTTGCCAAACACTAGCCAGAAATATAAACAAGTCTTCTCAGAATAGAAGGCACGGCATAAAGTTATTTGAAAGAGGAAGAAAAAAAAAATCAGAACCTCTGTTGAAAGCTCCAATCATCTCAGAATTTGCCAGTTAATATATATATTCATATATAATATAAAAAAAAATTCTCTGTTACAACGCTCTTGTCATCATTTCCACATCTCTTCACTCCCCTCACACGTTCTGTGCGTGACGATTCAGTCCCATCCCGCTACGCAATCCTCGCTCTGCTCCAGGCGCTCGCCGTGTTCCCCCCTCCACCCCACACACGTGGGAAAGAATTGAGTGTGCACGAGAAACGCCAACATCACAACTACCTTCTGTACTCAGGAAGCTGGAATGGTTTCAGGCCAGCTGGATGACGTTAAGTCAGTCAACAGGCAGCAGAGAACGAAGCTGGGCTCAGACATGCTTCTACCAGCTCTGGAGGCTACAAGAGTTTTACCTCTGGCAATAGCAAACAGTGTTTTTGGCAGGGGTGGCATTAAAAAAAAAAAGCTTGCGGCTTAGTCACCTTGGCTGAATCAGTGCAGAGTTTGTGATTGTGAGTGCAGGAGTGGTGAAGGGGTTGCGTTTAAGCCCAACTGGCCTTCACACATAACAAAGCTTCCTACCAGATGCTAACAACAACAGCAGCAGCATGTATCTCTCTCTGGAGTACCCAGTAATATGCCAGGACATACCAAGGCTTCACAAAGTGTGCAAAATGCATTTGGTCAATATAAACATTTGATTAAAAAAAATAATAAATGATCAAACAAGAAACAGAATAAAATACTGGTTTTGCAACCTTGTCTGTACAAACAGTCAGGAACTTACATATTTAAAAAGAGTTTGAACCCAAAGCTCGAGTAAGATCTACCTTTTCTTTTTTTAAAATCAAAAAAAAGTAAACTTGGGTTTTAAAACAGTCTTGGCCCAACACCTTTTGTTCAAGGTTTCCAAGTGCATAAATCTCCTCACTTTCCACAGCAAGCTAACCCCCGGTAGCTCTTCACATGTGTGCATGTTCTCACAGTCCCAATGCACCCAGGAAAGCGGTTATTGCCGGTAACAGCTGCGTTCAAAACGCTGTAACATCGCCCGTATTAAATAACCCCCTGTAAAAAGACTACCTCTTCAAACCACTTTGATCAGGATACTAATGAACGGCATTAGCCTTCTTAAAGCAGCGATCAGGCACCTCTGCCCAGAGAAGCTAGTCGTTTCAGAGCTGCCTGGCAAGACAGATATTTTTGTAAGAGTTGAAATGCTCAAGAGAAGCGATTCGATGCTCGAGTTCCCGACCAGGCGGCATCCCCTTCATGTGGACTCCAGAGTGTTCAGCTGAAACAGGTTGTGGTTGGTGGGGGTGGTGAAGTAGAGCTGTTCGCTGGGCGAGCGGTTGTCACAAGGGCTGTTGAGTCCCAGAGTCCTCTCAAAGTCCAGGAGCTGGCCCATGAAGTTAAAGTTTGGGGAAATGTTGGATTTTTTCCTTTTCACAAAGTCATAGGCATCGTTCAGGGACAAGTTGAGTTTTTGCATCAAGTAGGCGACAGTGACTGTTACGGACCGGCTGATGCCAGCGAGGCAGTGAACAAGGATCCCACACTTCTTGGAACGGGCCTCATCTGAAACAAGACAAGGGGAAGGGGGAGTCTATTATTCTGCACCAAAAACGCATGGCTTTGGAGCAGGGCCAGGTGGCAGCTGCAAGCTCCCAGGACCAGGACGACTGCCAGAACCGGATCCCCTGCTCCTAGTGACACCATCTCATGTCCCTTTGACACCCACATCTCTCCCCAAAGGGCTCCTGAGATATTCCCACTACACAGCGAAGCTGCACATCCCTGTTCTGCACAGCAAGGCTAAGCATCTCACATGCTTGAGGAGTATTAATCAAGCCTGGCAACACATCCCTTGCCTAGGCAGCATCGGTACCCTCTATTCAAACAGAGAAATGGAGTAACCCACAAAAGGCAGGTGGAGCTCGAGACAACAGCTCCAGGGAGATGCTGGTGGTTGGGCATAGCACACCCACCTCAACACCAACTAACCGGGGAAGCTGCACACTTGATGCGAGGCTACAGCCCAGCACCATGCAAGCTATTATTGTTCTTGTCCTCCTTCTACTAGAAAGTTATCTGAATGTAGTCGAAGCAATTTAAGCAGAGTCTGAAGTGCAGGAACTTCCCTTATTGTGAAATTGTTCTTTAGGATCGACAGAAACGCACTTCACTACAAACAAACGCTTGTGTTGGAGGAGACTCTCAGGATGAATGGTAGCGGGGAGCAGGAATGCAGGCTGGACCAAAAAATGGCGAGAGAACAGCGATGAAATTTCCCCTCCCTTGCCACCGATTGAAAAGCACACACACACTCATTGTCTCTCGCACAGCCGGAACAGCGTGATCCCTTTATGAATTGACATCTTAGTGCTGAAAGAGGGACACGCCACTGAGAGCACTGAATGCACGCAAGTACCCAGCACTGCTTACTTCTGGGCAGCCCTATTTGAAGTCAGTCATTTCACTGAGAGCTTGGCGGGGAGGGAGAAGGTGGCAGGAGAAAGAGGATCCTCGGGCAAAGCCAGAGGTAAGAGACACTCTGGCACCATGAGCGCAGAGAAGGGCAAAGAAGATGCAGGCAAAACAAAATCCAGACCCAAGCCACAACAGGTTTTCTGCCCCAGCTTCCAAAACCAGGCAAGAATTTCCACTACAGTAGGCAATCGCCCCCCAGCGTACTCAGCCCTCCTCCCAGTCTCTCCCCGTTCAACATGTTTCTGAGACATTTTTGCCTTTCATCTGACCTGCACCGCATTTCTTGGTGTTTGGTTTTAGAGTGAGGTAATCCTCCATTTCCTGTCATTAACTGGAAAGCACAAGCACGGTGTTCACAGAGACATTGTCTGACTGGAGCAGATGGATCCCAAATGCCACATGCCAGCAGGGACCCCGTACCTCACCCCTGACGTTTAATACTGTGCTCCGTGCGGGAAGTGCAGATGGGACATCGGACAGGTCCCTGCTGCCACACTGAAGCAGCCACTTCTGACCACAGTTGTGTAGCTAGAGGACAGAAGCTGGAGGCAAAAGGAGAGCACGTGGGAACCAGGGTTTCCGATTGCTGAAAAGCAGCCGAGGACCTACCACCACTCTGCCCCGTTTCAGGCCTTACAGCACAGCAAGCGAGCACATGCAGCAGGGTCCAAAACAGGGGGGGATAACAAAGCAGCATTGAAACGGGATGCACAGATTTCAGTCTGAAGGTGAAGGTCCCCCTCGCCTACACTAATGTTTTTAACCAGATATGAAGCCATAGGGCTTTTAATAGTTAACGGTGGTAATGACTACCTGTGCCATTCACCCCCCATAAATCAGAACTCATTAGGCTAACTACCATCACCAGCAGACAGCGCAGGTCATGCTGGAAGTGTACATTCCTATTCAGTCCAACAGACACTTCTCACAGAATAAGAAGCAATTTTCAAAGTCAACACTAGCCTGGGAGAAGAGATCTGCCCCCCTGCGCCCCTCCCCACGACCAGCCAAAGCTGTCTCAGGGGCTGTCTGCACAGCAGTTTTTCCAGCTGAGCTCTGCAGTGTAATTATAATCACTAACTCATTGTGTTGACACTTACCTTAGGAGAAGTATCCATACAAGGAGTTAGTTATGCTAGGGCGACTTACAGCGGGATAGCAACTAGACTAGCAAATCCCCTTGGGAAAAGAAAACATTTCCCCCCCCCACCCACCCCCCCGATTTTAACCACACTTGGGGCTAAGGAATTGCTGGCACCAGTCATGTTAATGCAACTTCCATCAACACTCATTCCTCCGAGCAAAGCAGGCAAAGGAGCTCCCCACCTCGGTTCAGCCGTTTCACACAAGTGCAAATCCCCATACAAGGGCAAGAGACAGCAGGGCCAGGTCTAGCAGGCCAGTCCTACCACTTGCAGGTAACCCAGCTGAGGTGCTGTAAGAGGGCTGAATTTTGGAAGGGGATGCCTCCCTGAACCCAGCCAGGGTGACACGCACCAGAAGTGTCACCTCGGCAGCATGACGCTCAGCTGCTAAGCTAGCGCCAATGCTGTGCCCCAGAGAGGTGAGGCCAGAGACGAGCAACAGCCCTGGGAAGCGGCTTGCCACATTCCCAAGCGGTGAGTATGAAAAGAGATGTTCTGCCAACTACCTACCAATGAAAGCAATGGCCTCGGGAAAGAACTGCGAGAGGTTCTGGCTCCAGTGATCTGAGATGGGGATCTGCTTGTACTTGAACTCTCCGTCATGCTCAAACATGTTTGGCAGGTTGGGAGTCACATTCAGGATGTATTTAATGCCGTATTTGCCCAGGACGTCCAAGTTGGTCGAATCTTTGGCACAGCCCAGGTACAGGTAAGGTAGGATCTGGACCGGAAAGGCAGGCTGATTGTTAGGGATGGGGCTCCCGTCCGACTCCGTGGCACTGCTGGGTTCCCTGTCGGATTCACCATCCGAGCAGTCGGAGCTTATCCGCAGCCCTCCCAGGCCAAGGACTGATGCCGGGGGAGAGTTGCTGGGTGAGGAGCTGTCAAGGTTCGTCTCGCAGTGCTCTGAATATTCGGTCTGAAACTTGTTAAAGCCACCTGGGAAGCAGGAAAGGAGAAAGGGAAGGGGAGAGGCACAGAGAAAAATATGTTTTATTCTTCAGAATGGGAAATGTTTCTACCTGAACACATGTGCATGTTACTTAGCAAGTCTTTGCCAGCAAAAAGTTGGTATACCTTCAACTTCACCCCAAGAAAAGCATCCCCCTGCTCCCTCATCTTCCCTGGGCAGACTGTTACTGAGTAAACGGGTCCCAGAAAACAAAAGAGTGTTTCTTATGAAGTTYGATATTGCTTGTGATAAATAGGGGCCAAATCTCAATCACAAAAGAAACAAACATCCAAAAATAAAATGAATGGCAAGGGACAGTCTGGCCTCGTTTAGCTTCTCAGAAATATGGGTCTGGGGCAGTTTAGGCGAGAACTATTATCCCACCTAGACAGAAAAGCACAGAACTATCCATCTCTGAAAAGATAAAGCAAGAAAAACAACCATATACCCAGCCCAGGCACTAAAACCCAATAAAATAATTCACCTTCAAGCAGGAAAAAAGGCCTTAAGTTTTGCCAAAGAGCGAACCTCACACCTATTTTATCACTACGAACACATTTTGCGACAGAACAGTGTCACAGGTTTGTTCTTCACCCAAACTGCAGCAGGCTCGAGGAGGGATGGGACCCTTCATGTCTGCTCCTAAGTCCTTTTCTCCAGCTCCTTGGCTCAACAGCTTGGGAAGGAAGGCAGAGGCAGGGAAGCAAAAACCCCACTGATCTACCTCCTTTCCAGGCAATATTAAACCGGAGCTCAGCCATCGTATCTGACACTGACAAATGGTTTAATTAGAAAGGCCTCCTGGAAACTTTGTTAGTGGGTTCGGCGGTTGTGGCGGGGTCACTGAGCAGGACAGACAGCTCCTGCCACATCCATTCATGAAAAAGGCTCGTCCTCGTCCTCCTCCTCCCCCCCGCGCCGCCAGACAGCGCCGAGGAGCCATTTTGGAATTTTAATTGGAAACATTTCCCACCGAGGCTCCCGGAAAAATGCAAAGAAAGGGGCTCAGCTCCTCCCCTGCCGATCGGGGAGAGCTTAGGAGTAACTTCAAAGCTGCTCCTTCCTGCTAGGGATGAGGACGACGGGGAGAGAAACGGGAAGACAAAGCAAAGAAGCAACAGAGCCCATCGGGAAACCCCAAACCGGGATGGGGGATTCACCCACCAGCACAGGCGGGGAGCGGAGGGACGGGAGGGAAAAGCGGGATCGACCCCTGTGCTTGGGGCCTGGCTGCCCCACCACCACGTCACCTTTGAAGGAGGCTTGTGCGAGCAGCGCAGCCCCAGAGGCTGGTCCCCAAATACCTGCCTGTCCCCCTGCCACCCCAACCCCGTACCAGGGGCTCCCTCGGCTACCCAAAAAGGGTCAATCAAGAAGCAGCAGTGTTTTTTAAAGGGCTGCGAGTGGCAACTTTCTTCACCACTCTCCCCCCCCCGACTCCTCCGCTCTCCTGTTATTTCTGCCTCAAACCCGCCACCCAGCGACGGGACTGGGAGGACTGGGAGGATGGGAAGGGTCCCAGCAGCCCAGCTGTGGGCTCTGCTCAGCCCGCTGCGGAGGCCTGCTGGGATCTTTCAAAACGGCCAAAAAACACCCCCCAAAAAACCCTAAAATCCCAAACCACCCCAGCCCTCACGAAAGGGCATGTGCGGGGCTCGGCTTCCCCGCAGCAGGGCTCCCCGCTCCTCCATCGCCCTTCCCCGGGGGAGATGCCGGGCTGCCCCCTCCCAGCCCCGCCGGCATTTCCAGGAAAAGGGGGAGAAAAACCCAAGAGCTCGCTTTTCGGAGATGGGGGAGAGAAGGAAAAAAAAAAGGAGGGGGGGGAAGCTTTTCTGCTCCCCCCGCCCCCCCCCCCCCCCAAATCTGGCTATCCCTTCCGGAGGGGCTGGAGGGGACCCTGGCGCCGGGGCGGGGAGCCCGCGAAAGACCCCCTCCGAGGACCAGAGGCAAGGGGCGCCCCGGGGGGCGGCAGCGGTGCCCAGCCGGGGTCGGCTTGGGACAGGGCAGCGCTGGAGGGGACACCCCGGCGGCGGGGGTGGGGGGCTCCCTCCCGCCGCTGCCGGGGAGGCGACGCAGGAAGATGCGGGGCGCTCCGGCCGCCTCCAGCCTGCGACCATTTTGTGCCCGGGATTAAAGCGGGATGCAGAGGGGGAAAAAAATATATATAAAAATAAAAATAAATCAGGGAGAGGGAGGTGGGGAGAGGAAGCAAAACAACCCAGCCACCTCCGGCCGGCCAGGGGATGGGCGCCCGGCGATGCAGGGGCCGGCCGGGGGCTGCGGGGGGGACGGACAAGGGCTGCGGGAGCCGGACGGGGCTGGAGGAAGGGCGGGGGGCACCTCACCTTTCAGGTAATAGGCTTTGCAGCCGTCATCGCGCAGCTTCTGGAGCAGCAGCCCCAGGACGGAGGTGGCGGCGCCGCCGTCCTGCCAGTCGGCGGTGGCCTCGTCGTAGAGCAGCACGGTGTCGGCCTTGCAGCGCTTGACGAAGCGCTCCTTGTCCTCGTGGTTGGGGATGATGGAGCGGATGGGCAGGTTGCCCTTCTTGAGGCGGCGGAGCATGAGCCCGGGGATGGCCAGGTTGATGGCCGTCTCGATGTGCGAGCTCTCGAAGAGCTCGTGGGGGCGGCAGTCGAGCAGCAGCAGCGAGCGGCCGCCGCCCGACTCCAGCTCCTCCTGCAGCCACTCCGCGCTCTTGCACGGCATCGCCGCAGCCATGGGCGCCCGCGGGGAGCTCCCCCAGACCTGCGTTTTCATGGGGCTCGGCAGCGGCGGCCGCCAGCGCCCGGCCCACCGGCCACCCACGCGGCGGCCGGACGCGGCCCCGCTCCGCTGCTCCCCCCGGGCCCGGGTGGGCTCGCGCTGTGCCGGACGCGGCGCCGCTCCGCACGGCCGTGGGTGCGCGCTGCCTGCGGCCCGGAGCGCGGCGGCCCCCGCTCTGCCCTACGCGGTGCGCCCCATCCCGGCGGCCTCAATTAAAGCGGGGCTTCGCCGGCGGCTCGGCGTGTCATGCCTCGGGAGGCGGGGCGGGCAGCGGGGCCGGCCGAGCGGCAGCATGCCCCGCCCGGCGCGGATCGGCGCGGCGCGGCCCCGCGCACACGCACCGGGCGGCGCGGCCCCGCGCGGRGACCCCGCCCACCGCCGGGCGTCACCGCCTCCCACCACGCCCCCAGCGCCAATGAGGCGCGGCGGGGGGAAGCGGGTGAGCCCTATATGGGCAGGGGGCGGGGCCTGCGCCGCGCCGGCGGCGGGGGCAGAGCGCGGGAAGGCGCGCGGGGGACCGCAGCCCCGCGGACCCCGGCCCACGCTGCCGGGAGCCAGCGCTGCTGCCGGGCAAAGCCAGCCCACCTCGCCGGGCCTGGACACCGCCCCCTTACCTCCCCGTCAGTTTTCAGCCAAAAGTTTAAGAAAAAGTTATGGGAGTGAAGTGACACGGTCCACGGGCCAGCAGGTGTGGAGGCCTGCGTGGTTTTTGAGTGGGTCATGCCCAGCCCTGCCTTGGTCTTTGACACCAACGCACAGTTCCAAAATAAAATTGACTGAGACTCCTTAAGCCTCAGGATTCCCTTTCATTCTCAGAATGAGGCTCAAAATAGATGATTTTGTCTGTGCATCCTAATTTATTTTTAGAGTATCTTCCCTATTGGGATCCACTACTATAAATACAAACCTTTTGTGCTGCAATACTGAAATTTCAAGACAGGAATGTAACTGGAGGCATCCTTCTGGTTTCTTTCCATCTTTTACATGCCTTTTCATGTGAATCAGTTCTCCGGTACCAGAAGTTTTCCGTGCCTCACATAAACTGTTCCTGTTACAAAATTGATATGATTTTTCTCTTTTTAAAGAGCAGGATGACATTAAAAACGTGGTTTTGCTTCTATTGCCAGTCTATTTCCATCATGCAGGCAGTCAAACATTGATGGGTTGCGCAGAGAGGTTGTGCAATCTCCATCCTTGTTGGTTTTCAAGATTCGACTCAGCACAGCCCGAGTAACCTGGTCTGACCCCAGGGCTGACCCAGCTTTAAGCAGGAGGTTTGACTAGAGCCCTCCTGTGGTCCCTTCTCACCTGGGTTATCCTACAAGCTCTCCAAATTCCCCTAGGCATCAGTGGGAGGGGGAACGGCTCCTCCTCCCCAGTCTGGGACAGATGAGCCATTCCTTTTTTGCCCTAACTTCTGTTCTCTTTAGCCTCTTACTATAAACTTTCTCAGCAAATACTCTTACAAGGGGAAGAGTCAGGGTCTGTCTCACCAGCAGATTCCCAGGCTCAGCAACCTGATTAGGTCTCAACAGGGTTTTTTCCCAGCTGGCTGAATTTCAAGACCTGGGCTGTATCTTGTGTAACAGGAAAGATATTGTTCTTTAAAACACCCCTCCAGGCAAACAAATATGCGCGCACGCACACACACACACAGTCTTAGTCGTAATATTGTTTAAAACTGTGCTGTTCAAATGACATTGTGTCAAGGCAAAAAATGCAAATCAGATTGTATTTAAGGACACTTTTTATCCAGTCAAGACCTGCTTTTCTCAAAGCCAAGATCTACTACTGAAACCGTAACAGAGCCACTGTCTCCCCAGTGGTCATTTATATACCCTTGACACAGGGTATATCCCAAGGAGGCCTTTTTCCTCTGCCTTTAGTACAAAAGCAGCAATTGGCTGCGCTGGGGACCCTGTCTCCTTTTAGTCTAATTCATAAGTCTGTATCCTAATGAAAAATACAGACTCAACACAGCAATTGAGCACATGCTTAACTTTGAGCACGTTGAGCATCCCGTTGCAAAACACGCCGTGATTTCAGCAGGACCGTGCTCCGAACCGTTTGTGGATTTTATCGGCATCAGCAAAATAAATGGCTTGTTCTACATTGCTTTTTTTTGTGACTCAAGCATGCCCGAGAAAGCGGAACAGCAGAAGCCGTCCACTTCCCCTTGCCCAGTTTATTTTTACCACTGGTTGCTGTGGGAGGCTATTGTGATTCAGTGTTACAGTAGGAAGTTACAAATGCTGCTCTTGCAGCAGAGGATGTTGAGGTTCTTATGCAAGCCACAGTGAAAATAGCTGACCTTTCAGTATGTTTATCAAAGCACCTTCAATTCATAAGGGAAACAGCAGCGGGTTGTGCAAAGAACTTACATCTGGGTCTAAAGCCCTTGGTGTACCGAAAACAGTGCCCAGAAATCTTACAGGGACTCCTTGGCTCGTCTTCTGCAGTACGAGGGAGGCAGGTGTAACTGCCGGCATGCGGTGCTGTGAAACCAGAAGAGAAATGTTTCACCTCCATTTTGCGGTCTCATTAGCAACCACGTAAGTTTCAGGACAGGCTCCAGGCACATCACCTGCAGAGGCAAGACCAGATTTCGCCCTGACGAGGGCGAAAGCAAAATAATGTCACCTAACACTGGTGCGGCATCCTCTGCCTGCCCAGCCAGGAGCTGAGGGGCATTGGGAGAGGAGCAATAGAGATTCCCCTCGCTTCTCCCATCTCTGGGCGCTCAGGAGTACGGCTCATCCTGGTGAATTCCCCCTGCAACCCAGCAGGCAGGTGCAGGCAGGGCTGGCAGCTGCAGGCCGGGCAGCACAGCGGGCAGCGGCTGGTGCCAGCCTGTCGGCATGCTGCCCTCTTGAGTCAGCCGCTCCAAAATGCACCGCAGCCAAAAGCCAGACCGAGTAACCATCCTCCAGCGCCAGGCTCCCTTTGCCAGGCCCTGCATCCTCCTCGCAGCAGGTGGGGCTGCCGCCCAGGGGGATTTCTTCCGTGAAAGAAGAAATCTCTGCTCTGCAGAGAGCCGTGGGTGCCCCCTTCAAGTCCCCTCCCAAGGAGAAGGCACCTTGCACCCGCAAGGTTTCCCAAACCGTAAGCTGGGGCCGGGATGCTGTGTGCCAGCACCGCCTTCAGCACCGCGGGGCTGGCCAGGGCTCAGGGGTCTTGGTGGTGTTTGTCTCATGATGTGGCATGGCTTTGCTGACAACTAGAAGATCAGCACGTGTCCAGAAATGAGCAGCTTTCAGCTCAACTCCAAAAAGTCCCGAGTGCTTGCGACAAGGACAGCACAAAGTGCTCCTTGCTCCAGCACAAAGGTCTCTGGGGAGACCTTCTTGCACCTTTCCGTACTGATAAGAAAGACGGGGACAAACTTTTTAGCAGGACCTGTTGCAACAGGACAAGGGGTTTTTTAAACCAAAAGAGGGTAGATTCAGACTAGATACAAGGAAGACATTTTTTACAATGAGGGTGGTGAAACACTGCAACAGGTTGCTCAGAGAGGTGGTAGATGCCCCATCCCTGGAAACATTCAAGGTCAGGTTGGACGGGGCTCTGAGCAACCTGATCTAGTTGAAGATGTCCCTGCCCACTGCAGGGGGGGTTGGACTAGATGATCTTTAAAGGTCCCTTCCAACCCAAACTGTTCTATGATTCTATGATTCTATGATTCTATAACTGCTCTACATGTGGACTGCCATCATCTCCATGCCTTACCACCACAGCTGGCCTTGGGTTTCTAATACACAGGGCTGCGTGCGTCCTTCTGGTTGTTGTCCTGCTGTGGACTCACTCTCTCCTCCTTCAGCCTTTCTACTCAATGCCCAGCACGGTGACCAGCAAATTCCCCATGCCCACAGCCATGTCTTGCTGGCTTGGCTTCAGATTGCTTTTGTCCTCATGCGTCCTGGTCTCCCGTGATGCCGATGTAGCCACCATCGCGGGTTCCTCATTTCCATCGCCACCACCTCTCTTCTCCTGGGTTCTCCAACTGCCAAGCCCGCAGGCTGTGTTTTGGTGTCTCTTTTCCACCTGGGTCTTTGCCTCATGTTTTAGAAACAAAGACCATAACTGTGAGTTATGCAGAACAGGAGGTAAATGCRTTGTTAGCAGGTGTCTACCCCAAACTCACTCCAGGTCCTGACGTAGCCCCTGTGGTGGCTGTTGCTTCCAAGGACGTGACAGCTGCTACTCTGAGCCGAGGGAGCAGCCAAAGTCTGAGCAAAGGGAAGAAAGTGTCACATCACAAGGGGACTCATGGTACTAACTACAGCTTAGGTGAGGGCTAGGGTTCCCAAGGATTTGAAGAGTAAAGCAGAAGTGTTTGCAATCAGATGCTGGTCAGAAGTTAAACCACATTTTCTTCTTAGAAATGAACCTCCGAAAAGCATGCCTTTGCTTTTTTTTTCTTTTTAACATGCACTTTCTCAACACCATTGCACCCCAAAAGGGCTTTCTTTCCAGTCTCAGCTGTCAAAGCAGCCCTTCCCCCAACAAGCTGTAGCAGCTAAACCTTCCTAGGACTTACCTTCCTGTTGCTCAGTCAGCTGTTTGTAACACCTAATAACAAGTATCAGGTATGATTCATGGCCCAGATATCAATCCATAAAGCTATTAAGCTCCTTGTAGCAGGAGTCTTCACCTGTCTCAGGTGCCTGTGGTCAAATATTCATCAGTACCAAGAGAGGATGCTCCTTCCTGGCAGTTTAACGACAGACTGGCAGCTCAAAGCAGTATTTTGTGAGCAGTATTTAAGCTGGGAACTTGCTCAGATGACCTGGGCTCCCAGGGTGGCTTCTGGTTTGGTCTGTGACACTGAACAAAATCACAATTTTCTATACTGCACTCTTCCCATCTGTAGAATGGGGCTGGTGCCTCCCCATCACCTTTGCAAGCATTTGGGTGCTAGGGAACCAGGCAAGTGGGCTGGTGTGATGTTAACATCCTCCTTGCAGTGCTGAATTTCTCGGATTGAATCACTTTGTCTTTCTTTAAAAAAAAAAGGCTTTTTTTTAACTTCAGCTTTCCTTCCTAATTACTTAATTGAGGTAGGAGTTATTTTGTCAGGGAAGGGCACTTGTTGATGGTTTACCCCATGTTTCATTAATGCATGTAAAAGGTTAACTCCTGGTAGAGAAATAGATGCATGGTTTTAACAGTAAAAAAAAAAAAAAAAAAGGCCCAAATTTGCTTTCTACTCCTGCACTAATTTGTGACTATTTTTATCAACGTTAACACTGAGCCAGGGTAAAAATACTGCCTAGAAAGTTTAGAATTTACATTTGTCTTCATATGTATTCAGCAGAAATCTAGCTACCCAGCCTCCGCACTGCCTAATCTGGATTCATTAGCTTCACCCGCCCCCGAGAAAAATGTCAGATGACTTTGGCCTGGTGAAGCACTTCACCCACAAATGCTCAGCAGGAAGATCTAGGCGCAGTGCTCCCCTTTCTGCAGCAAGCGGTCCCCGTGGAGCATCAGCTCTGAGACTGCAGGCATCTAACTCAGCGATGGGAACAGATTCCCCTTCCTAACACAACCCCGCTTCAGGGCAAAGCCTCCAGTGGGCTCCATACTGCGAGGATGCCGAGCGCTGGCAAGCGTCTTCCCCACTGCTGCCCCAGCAAAGTCAGGTAGATGTAGGCTGGGGAAGAACCGCCCTGAGGAGAAGCCTTCATGGACCATCTTGTGAAGCACAAGGCAGCCCAGAGCACATGAAAGCTGCACGGCCAGGTCCGTGGGTGATGCCATTTTTCCTATATTAAATGGGCATAGCATCCTTTGCCTCTCCAGGAGGCATTTTTGCTGCAGAGCTTCGAGACTTTCACGTCAACATGTCAATGAATTCTGGTCCAAAGACTACAAAATTATTCTCTGGCATGTTCCTGCAAAAGAAGCAAATCAACCCCTCCTGTGCAAAAGCTAGAAAGCATGTACAGCTGCTGGGCAGCTCAGGGCAGTTGTCCCCTCTTTGCATCTGCACAACCTGACCTGAGGTAGGAGCCTTCTCCTCGGGCTGGTTCTTGCCTTTCCACCGTGCAGGTCTCCAGGTAGATCTAGAAGCTCTGTGGCAACCGCAGGGGAGCAAAGCTGTGTGCAGAGTGCTGCAGGCCTTGGGGAACGTGGACATTTGCTTCCCTTTAAACATCTCCACTGCAAAAATCGAGTCTCCAAGAACCCCATTTTTCTGTTTTCTCTTATCATCTCTTAGTGGTCACAGTAGCCCAGAATGGCTGAGACTGGAGGTCCCTCTGAGGAGCGTCCGGTCCAACCCATGTCTCACAGCAGCATCCGCTAAGGCAGGTACTGCATCCCAGTTGGCTATCCCAGTATCTCCAAGGATGGAGACTCCACAACCTCTCTGGGCAACCTGATGCAGTGTTTGACCACCCTCACAGTGAAAAAGTGTTTTCTTATGCTTAACTGTCATGTCCCATGCTTCAATTTGTTCCCATTGCCTCTCATCCTTTCACTGGGCACCCAAGAAAAGTCTATTTCCATCATCAGGGTTTGAGGAACCTCTGCATTTTTACGGAATGGGGCATGCTTCTACCTGTGTGGAAAAAATCCAATCTGCAGAGCCAAAAACCAATTTGTCTGGGAAATATTGGACCAGCTCTTCTCACAATGCTTTGGCTGGGATAGCTGGTTAAATGAGAACTTCAGAGGTCCCCACACTTTCTATGAAACCCAGGACAGAAAGGGGGCTCATGTTTAAGCAGGGGCCAAGAACCCCCATGGGCTCCACCGGCAAGCGAGGGCAGCTCCAATCTAATTAAACTGGAAAAACATCATTGAGCAACAACCACTTCCCTTCTTCCCTGCCACCGCTTCCTGGGCTCCAGGCTCCTTCCAGAGGAAGAACTGGAGAATATTTAAGATTATTTACCCTTTTAGCAATGGATTTTAAATGAGCAGGTATGGAAGCGGTGTGCCACCACCCTTACGAAATCCTCCCTTGTGGAAGGTCAGAGGAGGGGGCAGCTCTGATGGTCCCTTTGGGATTAGACTCTCCAGAGTTTGTCACTGCAATGATGGGGCAGGACAGGATATTTATGGGACTTAAAAAGCCAATAACGTCTACTCTCAAGCCTGTCTCATGCATATATCAGACACAAACTGCACAGCGTGTAGTTGAATATGTACCTACATACCCCATTTCTAATCATTCCTCCTTTTGTATGCCAGAAAAAAGCCCTTCCTCCGTAGAAAACAGGCAGGCAAGAGAGGAATGGCCCAAGACAGAGTGCAGGACCTGTTGGTGCTATCTGAGCACCTCCCCTCTGATCCACCCGCGTCTCCATTGCCTCCCCGACTCCGCAGTTTCAGCATCCTCGGCCGCCCGCCCTGCACACACGTCAGTTCCTCGGCAGCTTCTCCCAAGCGGCCGGGCTGTTTTCAAGAAGCAATTTCCTGCAGAAAAATATTTCTTTTTCAAGGAGGCTAAGTGGCGAGCTTCCTGGTGCGGGCTTTTCACAGAAAACAATTGTGAAAGCAGCTTCACCACCCACCAGGAAGGGCTGTAAATGAGCAGGGCGGGCGCAGGCTGCACCCAGCTCTGCGCCCCTAACCCAGCTCCCCCTATACGTGCCTGGGGGGTGAGTTTTGTGCCCCTTGCCCACCTCTCCCAAACTGCTGCTGGGATGCTGGCTTGGGGCAGGGGAAGCAGACGGATGGGGAAAACCTGGGATAGGTGCAGGCAGTGCAGAGCCTCCCAGTGCAGTGTGGCCTCTCCAGCTCCCGGCCCGGCCCTTCGATGGGAGAAGGTGAGAAAAGCTGAGAGAAGACGTGATGACTCTGCCAGGCTTTGGCTCACCAGCCTTCATGTTCTCCCTCCTCACCATGTTGCTGGGTCTGATTTCAAGCAGGGCCCCCAAATACCAAAACAGGCTTCTCTCCCCACCCTCACTGCTCCTCAGCCTGGTCCTGTGAGGCACCTGGGTGTCTGGGTGCTCCTCTGAAATGCAAACCCTGCCAGGACTTCTCCCCGCTGCTGAAAGGGTGAGGCAGCCCAGCTCAGCTCTGCTGCGGCAGATCCGAGGCAGTCCCAGTGGCTTTGGCAGCACTATTTGGGATTTACACCGTGACAAGATCAGAGGCGGACTCAGCAACGTGGCGGTGCTCCGCATCCCTGCCTATCAACAAAACCCCAAACTGCACCAATTAAGCCCTTAGCCAATGCAGAGATACTGGGGAAGGAAGTTGCACCATGCTGCCGCTTCTCACCGTGCGTGGCTTTAAAGTCAATTATTGTTCATATCCTTTAATTCCAATGAGTGGGGCAGGTCTCCCAGCCAGTGCATGTCCCCCCACAACTCAGCTTTTCATTTACGTAGTTGTTCTGATTTGGATGTATTTGGTGGCTACTAATGGACAGGCAACCCAGGCTCCTGCCCTGCTTCGAGGTCTCACCACCTGTGCTGTGACAACACTGCTTCTTCACTGAGAAGTTTTGCTGGCCATCCGTGAAGATGCTCCAGTTCCTGAGGATTTTTCTTGCACCAAGTCCTCTGGTCTTGCAACCCCTCATTGCGATTAAAATAAAACTGAACAAAACCCAAGAAGCCATTTCCATGAAGTGTTTTGTGAGCAAGGGGCTGGTTCCCCTTTCAGAGCATCGGAAAACGACTTCTGTTTTCCTCCCAGTGTTAGTAATGTTCAGCTGAACCCCGCTCTTTTTCCCCAAAAAGTTTAGTTTCCAGGAAACAAAGCTTTATTTTGAACACAAAGCGTCTCTTGGGACAATCTCTTTTTCACTTGCTTTTTTTATTTATTTAATGTATTTAAGAAAATTCCAATTTTCTGTGAACTTGTTCAGCAATCCCTGCCGGTCACTGGTCCAACCTGTTTGACACTCGGGTACACTCAGAGCTTTTGGATACACATATATGACTTGCAAGAACATGACCAGCGCAGAGGGAACTGGACCAGGTCTCAGGGAAGAGACTGGTCCCTTCCCAACCCACCACTGGCCTAATTGTGTGATGGTGGGCAGGTCCCTTCTCTCTGTCTGTGTCCTGCTTCCTGACCCTTGAAATGGGGTTAAAGCCCCTTCATGCAGCACTTTGCTGGACCTAAGACTTGGCAGAAAATACCTGAAACACCCACAAGGTGCAAGTCCGGTTTCCCCCAGTGGCAGCAGTGCTTGGTGACGAAGGAGGAATCAAAACCTTCTTCCCTCTTCTCCCTTGGCCTGCTGGCAATGCTCTTCCTAATGCAGCCCACGATGTTGCTGGCTGTGAGAGTACATTGCTGGCTCATGGTCAACTTGTTATCAACCAGGATCCCCCAGGTCTTTATCTGCGAAGTTGCTTTCCAGCTGATTGGCCCCCAGTGTGTACTGGGGTTATTCCTCCCCAGGAGCAGGAGTTCATACTTTCCTTTGTTGGACTTCGTGAAGCTCCTCTCTACCCATTGAGGCCCCTCTGAATGGCAGCACGACTCTCTGAGGGATCAGCCGCTCCTCACAGTTTTGTATCTTCTAAAAGCTGGTGCACTCGGTCCCATCATCCAGGTCATTAATAAAGAAGTTAAACAATATTGGGCCCAGTGCCAACCCTTGGGGCACACCACTGACCTCCAGCTGGACTTTCTGCTGCTAACTACAACAGAGCATGGCCATTCAGCCTGGTTTTAGTTCATCTCACTGTGCGCCAGAAAGGACACGCCAGCATGGTCTGGAGGAGGAGACCTGCCCTCTGAGCGCTGTGGGCCTGTCTCGCTGTGCCTGCCTGGCTGCTGAACCATGGCAAAGATGTCCTGGCTGCAGCTCTTGCTCCTCCTGTGCCCGGCTTTGCAGTCGGTCCCRTGGTTCCTTTGGTTCCTTGCTGTGCTGTAGGTCAGGGAGGAAGATGCCACAATTTCCCCAGATGTCCTCCAAGCCCCTCGGTGCGACATTGAGCAATTTACCTATTTCACAACAGCCAAGCCCTGGAAGCTTTGCTGGACCCTCAGCCCAGTCTATAGCTCCAGCAAACACAGCGAACAAGATGCTGGATGGTATTGGTGCGAGGAAGCAACGTACAACCAGTCATCATCGAAGGCACTTGCTAGATCCCGCCCGAGACACTGCACGTGTTGCCGTGCCTGCTGACAGCATCATCTCTGAAGGGTTCTCGAGGGTCTGGAGCTTGCTCGAGCATGGCTTGGAGGGGCCAGCTTTGGTGGCCAACGGGGACTTTGGGGAAACCCAAATATATATATGTAATAACAGCCCGGCTTTCTCAGGCAGCTGCTATAGCTGGGAAGGCCCCGGGACAAGTGCAAAGCTGGGGGGGCAGGGAGAGCTCACATCATTTAATAGCTCAAGTGGTGGAGCAGGGAGAAAAGGATGGGCTTTGAGACATCTGCTTCTCCACATCTGACCACTGACCACAACAGGGGGGGACACATGGCCTGGGGACACACAGGGCACAAGGAAAGGGGGATCCTGCAAGCAGCTTGTGCCATTTCAGCACACATGTGTTGTGCCTGTGTGTCACCGTTTCTTCACTCCCGATTTGAAAAGCGAGGAAGCAGTGATCAGAGAAGGAGGTGACCAGGCAACTTTTAAGCAAACACATCCTGGGGAATGAGTCACCAGATTTGCGTAAGAAGCCAGACGCACCTCTGGAGGGAGAGGGGCAGGCAGGGCATCAGGCAAGATGAATGCTCCAGGGAGATGCCTGCAGCATGATTAAAAGGAAACTTGGACCTTGCGTTAGGAGACCCATCTGAGATGGCAGCTGGAGGTGTGAGATCAAAGCCGAGCGGGCTCTGGGTGCGCCCACATAGCTCAGCATGCAGAGACCTGGTCCCAGCCCCGCAAACCGGCTGGCCACGAGGACGTGGCGGTGGGAGCACAGCTTATCGGGGTAGGCTGCTCCAAGGAGCTGGAGAAATCACAGCATCCACCTAGCCCAAGCTTTTCTCAGGAAAGCTAGGGAAGGCTTGGGTCTGGGTGGTGACATTTCTCACGAGGAACTTTCTTTCCTTGAAAACCATGGGTATTCAGGTCAAGGAAAAGCTATTAGCCAAGTGGCATCAGACACATTGAGCGGGTTGAGTCAGAAGGTAATTTCCAGCAGCATGTAAGGTAATTTCCGAGGACCAAGAGTGTTTCATCACTATGTTTTCCTGGTGACATCTTCAGCTGTTTTGCTTTTAAGAATCAGCCTTTTGTTTACTATTTTATCTTACTTCCCCACGGAAAGCCTTTCATTTACTCCCCAACATTACCTGTAGCTTTTCTTCTGAGTGGGTGAAGAAGGAGGTGGAAGAGGAACAGCTCTTCAGTAGCGTGGCCAGTGTGCCAGAAATGATACTCTTTTTTTAAGCTATTCATAAAGATAATGAGAGATGAAAAGGTTGTGTTGGGAGGGGGATCTTCTCTAGTCGGAAAACATGAAATACGAGAGTGCTGCTGTCTTTCCTGCTGGGGCCTTGGCATTTCTGATGTTATGTCTCCCAGGGTTTGCCGTATGGGGCAGCCAAGGTGGATGGATGGATGGGAGAGGAGCCCGCCAAGGGACTCACACCCATCCTAGAGGGGCTGCAAGGCCTCAAAGAGAGAAGAAAATCTGGCTGAAAAAAAAAAATCTCAGAGCCCAGACTTGTTAGGTGAAAGGTGTTGGAAATGCAAATTATTAATTTAAAGAACTGGGACAGGAACCAGAGGTGCCAGGCTGAGCTGTTATCTGCTGCATCAGCTGCGAGTCTGGCTCAGTATTTCAAAATAAAATTAGACTTGCAGTATATGTCTTTAAATATTTAAATTACTTTCAGTAATTCATATGGTGACATTTAAACAAAGTACACCAAGCAAACGGCTCCCAGTGCTAAAAGGAAATGTTTGCAGGTAATAATATTTAATTTAAGAGGGAACAGCTGATATCAAGGCAGAATCTTAATGCTGAATTCAACCTACATTCCTCTCTGAACCAAGAAATGAAGAATAAATCCCTGGGCCTGCGAATGGTTAAACACACAGAGTGATGTGATTAAAGTGCTGGTCCCAGGCACCCCAACAGAGCTGTGAATTACGTGTGTGCCAAAATATTTGCAGGATCGGGGCCTCTGTGCGGAGTTGCTTCGTGGGGACCCAAAGGTGGGGATGGGCAGGTCCACGTCAGGAGCTGAGGACCACCAGGCTTGGCGATGGCAACCCCTCCTACCCCTCTCTGCAGCACCTTCCCCGCTCCCCTGCCCACCCGCATCCTTCTTGGCCCCTTCCCTGTGAGTCTGTTTTAGTGACTAAAGGCGAAATCCAGCCTGGGTACAAACAAGCAAAACTCAATGAAGTCAACTTACACACAGGCTGTGCTTCGCTGTTGGTGCTCCCGGCCAATTTGGAGAGCTTAGCCGGGTCTGTTACATCAGTCGCACTGGATTTCATAACATTAGACATTTCAATGAGGGTGACTCATTCTCTCTTGAAGTGTATTGTATGTATGAGGAAAGATGATTAACTTTTGCTGAATGGTATGATTTCTGGGATGGGAACTGCTATTAATTAGGAGCGGATCTCAGATGTTCACAAACCCTGTTTTCATGGCCTACTTTGTATATTTTTCTCCATACTACTTGTTTTTTTAGCTCAGGATAAATATTAAAGTCCGCTTCCCTGCTATCTGTCGCTAAAGCAGCCAGACGTCCAGCGAAGGCATCCGACTTTCATGGCCAGGCACAGCCCAGGGCTGTCAGTTCCTGTGGCCAAGCTTCAGCTACCTGCCCCAAAAATCTCTGTTTTCACATTAAAAGCAAATGAAACAAAATAGAAGGGAGCTTCCAGCCATTGCAAGTGCAGCAGATAAAGTAGCAAGGGAAGTAAAATAAGCTTATGGCTCAGAAGGTAAAATACAAAGAATTACCCTTCCCCATCCTCCCCCAAATTTTCTTTATCAGAAGAAACTCATTTGGGGGCTTGTGCTAATCTTCTGCTTCTGACTGTCAAGGGTAGAGCTTCTGGGGTTAGCAACATCAGGGACCCTTGGGATAAAGAGTCTCCCACGTTCGGGGAGAAATACCTTTTCAGCTGTACTGGCTACAAAGCTGGACAATTTGCCAGTGCAAAGGTCAGGATGCTCAGTGGCTTCAAACACATCCACAGCGCCCGACACCGTGGTCCTTCATGAAGCACTGCTCTGCCCAAAGAGCCTGAAGGCATTAAGACCAGCCTGCTTGCAAAAGCCAAAGGGGGCAGGCATGGGACGGAGTCGTCCTTCCCCACCGCTGCCGCAGGCATGGGCAGCCCCAGGCAGTGCCCGGGGGATGCTGAGGAGCAGCCAGGGCTGAAGCTGGGGACTCGGCAGGCCAGCGTGGGCCAGGCTGTTCAGTGGCATCTTGCCACCACCTTGTGACTCCCAGCATCCCCGTTTTGATGACTAGGTCCCCTCCCAGCTCCAGCCTGTGAGCTCCCTCTCGCCCCATCCCACGGCGCCGGCAGTGATCGACACACCATCCCACAGAGCCAAACGCTCCACCCTGCTCCAGCTCCATTACTGCTGTAGGCAGCAAAACGGTCTTGGGAATAGACAAACTGTAGCCAAACTCTCTGCCTGGCCAGCRAGGAGCTGGAGGCAGGTTTCTTGTCCTTGGTTCCTGGTGAGACACCACCGTGCAAGTCAACTGGGACTTCCAGAGAGAGAAAGAACGGGCCACGGCTCAGCCTGGTACTCTGCCAGCAAGGAGGGGATTCATCTGCTTTGCCCAGCACCCCCATTACCATGCACCCCCCCAGCACTTATGGTTGCTCCTCAAATGTCAGGCAGGGACTGTGGGCAGCAGTTACGCAAACAAAGGTCACCGGATCCGCGCTTTTCGCTTTCATCAGCTGAGGCTGCATGCAGCTCCTGGGCATGGGCTGGAGGTCTGGTCCTGCTCCGTGGCAGGCAGCAATGATGAGCGCAGACAAAGCCCAAGAGAAGCAAACCTTGCCCATCTTTTTAACTGATCGAGACCAGAATTGCTGAATTTTTCAGTCAAAACTGAGATGGGAGGGCAGGGCATTTCAGTGCAAATGGGTGAGCAGTAAAACTGCCTGTGTGGCTGGCCAGCCCTAACCCAGGGTGTTTTGGAAACCTCTGGGGTAGCAACTTGCTTGCTCTCCTCCGAACCTCCTGCCTGCCGCCAGGCAGCGGGCAGAGGCAGCCCCTCTTCCCCGGCACCTCGGGGTGACTCGCTCTGGCTCGGGCACTGCAACCAGGCTGGTGGCAGCAGACCTGGAAGCACCTGCTGCCCAAGCTTCCCCATAACCACTGCAGCTCCCAGGCTTGCTCTCAAGAAGCTGGGAAGTGTGGAGCATTAAAAGGCTTCTCCTTTCAGACTCAACGGTGAGGAATGTGCATTCAAACCAGAGATAGGGCTAGTTTCTCTCAAGCTTCTGGGAGGACATCACTTCTCCTGCACAGCAATCCAACTGTGAGTATCTTTGAGATCAAGTGGCTTCTAGGGGTAGGAAAACCCCACAATTTGTCTAAAATTGGGCCGTTTGCACTAGTGAAACACCACTGGCAGATGGAAGGACTCCCGTACGATTCGGGCACAAGTCTGGGACATGTGAGCCACTGCCCAAACTCCGGGCGTGCGGCGAAGGCTGAGCCATGCAGCCCAAATGGTTTCCTTGGAGACTGATGCAGAAGGGGCTGCTCCTCCAAAGGCTCTTTCTCCCTGCCTTAGCAGGCAAAGAAACACCCTAAATCCCATCCCTACCAAGAGAGCCGGCAACGCTCCACCGTGCCGCTGGAGGAAGGGGCAGCGCTGGGAGCCTGGCCGGCGGTTTTCCTCCCCTCAGAGCGGTTTTCCTGCTGCGCTGCTCACTCGTGCTTCTAAAAATGTGTGCTGGAGCAACTGTCTCTAAGGCAATTTCCATAACAATGGGTGCAGAAGAACAATCCATGCTGCTGGTGCGCCTTGCTCGCTCACATGCATGCCGAATGGGCCCGCTGCAAGTTCAGCAGTGAGATGTCCATTTGCTCCCGATAACCGCTAGAAACCTCCACAGGGGACCTGCGGTCCACCACCCAGCCAAGGGGCATGGGCAGGGCCCTCCCCTGCCTTGCCCTGGGGAGGCAGCCTGGCCCCCGGTCATTGCCAGGCTGCTGGAGCGTGAAGGCATAAAAACACCCAACAGCAAAGGTACAAAACCACAGAAAGCGCTTCCACACCTTACCCACCAAAGCGGCTTACTGGTGCCCCGCCATTGCCAAGTAAACGTGCACCAGTGCAGGCAGACAGCAGAGGGGAAGGACCAGCACTGGAGGCAAGGTGCTTCAGCAGCAGCACTCGTAACATCAGTCAAAAACTCGTGCTGATGCGAGGCCTCAGTCCTTGAAAGGCCATGAGTTATGCAAAGCCCCCAAGTGTTGCTATTTTATCTCACAGCGCTCTCAGCCCGAGCCAAACCTGCCCGGGTTTGCTCCTTCCCTGCATCTTTTCCGGTTGACCCACTRAAGTCAACACTCAGCCACTGCCTCYGGTTTGAATCACTCGCATCCTGCCATTACAGCTTTGTTTAAATCCATGCAGAGCTCAACCTGTTGTCAGACATACACTAATTTGTGTGTTTCTAATTATTTGTTTCCATCTTAAAACCTGTTTTTCAGCAGATTGCAGCTTTATTTTAATACATGCTTGGCTAAAGCTCTATATACTGGTTGCCAGTAACCTAGACACAAATGGGCTTGCATTGCATAGGGGGAGCAGGGGGAGAAAAGAGACTGAGTTAAACTGAATTAAAAGCCTGTTCATAAAACTGAATTAAGCAAAACCATGAAACAAGCAGCAGTTTTGCATCGCAGAAGATTCTGCTTTTATATTCCTGTTTCTACTCCTTGAAATAAGATGAATCTCAGCACTCACAAAAGGGCATTTGAAACATCTCCTTACACAAACACTTTGACCACCTCCATTTTATRTGATTAAAGCTGTTAAACTTCTGTTTAACCCTTTTTTTTTACTCACATGCTCGGCATTAAGAACCAGCTCAGCAGTAGATGACCAAACCAGGATCATTTTCCACCTGCTAGCCCAGGATGTGAATGCAGAAAGTCAGGCACTGTCCTCAGCCTCTTCATTCAAGCAGTGCTCTACCAACAGCCTTTTACTGTTCCAGTAGCAGGCTAGGCACTTTGTTTCTCAGTCATTTCCGCACAAGTCTTCAAAGGGCAGAAGAAGTAGCTGAAAGCAAACTGGGGTGCTACTCCAAGGCAGCTGGCATCGCTGCAACACACCAGACAGCCTAACCGGTGCTCCGGGACCTGTCTTTGTTTCATTCTTTCTCTGTAGCTCTTTCTCCTATGCTGAGGATTTTGGGGTCTCTGATCTAAAATGCAGATTAGGAGACTGACTCTGAGGCAATTAAACCAAAAGAAAAACCATATSTTATTTGCTGGCAAATACTGACTTTTTAGTGGGGGCCATGTTCTGCATAACGCACCGGTCTGGCTGCCCGTCCATCGAGCCTGGGAGAGCAGGAGGGTGCTGTGGTGCTTGCAGCAGGCTGGGGAGACCCTCCCCAGCTCCTGGGAAGGACCCTGGGCCAACTGGAGCTGAAACACCTACAGAAAGGTCCAGGCCAGATTTTGCCCATGATAGTGCTGATTGCTCCTCGCATTAGTGCTGAGATGGGGTGAGGTCATTTGCAGAGGGAGATGCTCAGCAACAGCAACCATTGAGCAGGTCCCCCCCACCCTGTGTTTCACCCCCAGCTCCTGTCTTCTTCAGGTCCAGGACACAGCGCCTGTTCTTTCCCATCCTTCATGTGCATGGCCCTGCCCTTGCTGACGATGGTCAGACAAGTCACCTGCCCACTATATCTGTGCTAGACTYTTCCTCGCTCAGCCATGTCAGCCCTTCTTGCCGGAAACCTATGGGGAAGCCTTGGTTTAAACAGCCAAACACAGCGACACGAGACTCCAACGCGCGGCTTCACAGTCAAATCAGTATTTCTTATGGAGGGAGAAGGCTCCACAGCTAAGCCTGTAACTGGGTGGTTTAAGAATCAAGTCCTGACTGAAGCTGCTTGCAACAGTCTCACCTTTGGCTTCCCCTCCCCAGCTCCCTGCCTTTCCCTGGCCATGTGAAAACCCAGCAAGAGCATCCCACAGGCAAGAAAGCTTCAAGCCCCCAGCACAGGGGTTGCGGGTTGTCCTCCAGGATGGGCAGGAGCCACATGAGGAGCCATCAGCGTGCATCCGGCAGCGCGTCGTTTCCCCGGTGCAGCCTGGCCTCCGGCTGTCTCGATAGTCAGCTGCAGAGGGAAAGGGAAATCCTTGTTCAGTTCTTTCCAGCAGTGAATGCAGTCCAAGGACATCCTGATTTCTCTGCAGGCTTTTTGTCAGCGGACAACAGGGCTCAAAAACTTGATGTGACCAGCAGAGTCTGAGGATACACTTCCCAGGAGGAACTGCTAGAGGCAAGCAGCTTTTCTGTGCCAACAAAGTGGCCTGGGACTTTGGAGGAGACACTCAGTCTGAGTACCCAATCCAGAGCACCTGGGAAAGGCATCTTGCTCCTGGTGTGCAGAGGCCCAGCTGGAAGGCTGATGGTGTGCAGCATCTCCAGATGAGCACCAGTGACCTCCTCCCTCTTGCAAGTCTTGGCCTCTGTGGAATACATGGCCTGGAGCAGCCCCTCCATCGGTACCAAACACTTGGCACAGCATGGACATCACCTGGGAAAAGGCCTTTTGCCAGGTTGGYGTGGGCACCAGCAGCAAGGAGATCTGCTCGAGGTGGCCACTGCCTCCTGGTTTCATCCTTGCAGAGGAGCATCTCATCCAGACACATCTGCCTCCACCCACCAGCTGAGCCAGTGGGAACACAGAGGGTCCATCACTTCCTTGTAGCCCTTCCCTATTTCCGCCCAAAGATGTTTTTGGTGAGCTTCTGCTCCTTTTTTTGCTAAAAAGGAAAGAAAAAGGGAAGAGACGCAATTGATGTTAAGGAAATCTAACAGAGCGTGCAGCAATCCTACTGCTCAGACACATATGCCGCCTTCCTTCTGCTCTGTACCAGTGAGGCTGTGCCGTATTTAGAACTGGCTCCATCTCTCGCAAACTTGACCAACTGTTCCTCCACAGTGTCATCTTCGCTTGTTTACCCCCAAACTGTTCGCTGAAATCCTCAATTCGGTGAGGGGAAAAGGAAAAAAAAAAGTAGGTTTTTATTTTTAACGACAGGAAAAGCACTAAATGCCAAGAAAGCCAGATCGCCATRCTGCCGGATAGAGAGGTCTAAAGATCCCTGGGTGAGTCACCATCTTCATCAGGGACCTCCCGTGTGTGTGGGCAGACGTGTTTCCTAGAAATCGCTCTGCTGCAGCAGCAGGGCCGGCCCCGCGCTGACTGCCAGGGCAGTGTCCGGTGGGCTGAGTCACCAGCCCATGGGATGCTCCTACAGTAAGCGTGCTCCCAGGTGAGCAGCAAGTTTATTGACCACGCGTGAAGGCAGGCAAAGACCTGTGGTCACGTTTGCCTGTGGTGCAACTCCCCCAAGGAGCCGCCCCAAGCAGAGCGCTGCGCATCTGCAAAGCAAATGAGTGAGTAACAGCCTCCCTGAGGGAAAGGCTGAAAAGCCCAGCTTTGTTACAAATAGGAAACACGGGAAAAGACAGAGGGCATTTCCCTACCTTCTTCATTGCGCTAAACCACTACAAGTTCACCGCAGTGTTTGTGTGCTGGCTTTGGGATCAGGAGCCAGGCAGAGATGGTCTTGCCCAACGCTCTCACCCACGGTTATGTCATGCATGAGGCAGAGGTGAGCCCTTGTCCTCCTGAACATAGTGGGGAGTCTTGGAGGCTTCTTATTGAACATCCACATCTCTTCCTGGCTTGCTCTTGATGTCAGGATACTACTGTCTACTGGAGGATCTGGTGACAACATGTCCTGCAGCCTTGCAGGACGCTGCAACGTGCAGCGTCTCAGCCCTCCCACCAGCTCTGGGGTTTGTATATGAACCTTTATCACGCTTGAGGCAGATCTTACGGAGTTAAGAGCATTTTCTTGGCTTGCTGTGCTGGTGGAAAAGCAACTTACAGCACAGCAGATGGATGAAATTCTAATTTGGGTTTCACATGATTTATATAAATAGGCTTAGACAAGGTTGCGCATAGATGGCGCAGTCATCTGCCAGCTTTGCCCTGTTTACCTTAAGACCCTCTCTTCCCTTCTCGTTAATCTTACAGAGCACCCCAGTAATGTCTAGTGCATTCGCAGTAACGAGTCATCTCAGCCAGTGTCATCTTCCTGCAACCGCACAGCTCAGATCCGGCCTCCCAGTAATGCGAAGCAGCCTCCTGGCCACCCCAGTTAGCTGGGGACAGTGTTTATGCTCATCCCTTAAAACGAAGGGCAACTTGTCAAGGAGCACACCAGAGCCATAACTCTCCCAGTTGACTCAGGAGACTGGGGAGGCAGGTATGGACCATGCTGCTTCCTACCCAGGTGAGTGGGGACCAGAATGGGGCTCCCCCATCTCCCTCCTCATAGGACACCGATTTCTGTCAGGGCTTCTCCCCACTGGTGGGTGCTTGGAGTGACGGGACACCAGGGGCTCCACTGCCATCCTCGTGAAGATGACACAGCAGCTCCCTCCTCCTCCTCCTCCTCCTCCTCCTCGCCAGTGTGTCACAAAGGAGCCTTCACCACATCCTGATGAGGAACAAATCAGCAAGCACATCCTTGCTGGGTTTAATTCGAAACCCCTACCTCGTCCCCACTGCTCCTCTGTCCCTTGCAGGGTGGCACGAGCTGGCACTGCTGCCAAGAAGGGGCTCATGACAAACAGACAAAGGTCTGGCTGCCATGGGGCTCCAGCGTGCACCCGCTAAACTTCTCCATCACACATTTCTTCTCTCCTAGAAAACAAGCGTGACATGATCCCAGCAGAAAAATATAGAAAACCGAGCTGCTGTTTTCTCTATGTGGCCACCAGAAGCTGGCTATGCAATAGCTGCATCTTCCCTGTGCTGGAGACAGCTCAGGGGGTTACTCAACACCTGGTGCAGAAGACGGTGGTAGGGCTCTGCTTTTAGCATCCATCAACCCCAAGACATCCCTAGGTCCAAGCCACAGGAGCAATCAATGCCGAAAACATCCCAGTCTAGGCTGAAATGGGAAGTTGGACACTGGTTTGTCCAGTTTGAAGGTCAAAAGCCAGACTGCTAAACAGAACGACACCTCTACTCACCTGTGGACCCAAAGTACCCCAGCCCAGCACTTTGTCATGTGGCACCTCTGCCCTTCGAGGCTCCAGCAAAATGAGCATCATCACAAAGCAGATGCGTAGTTTAGGGCAGAAACTGGCGGAAACATCATTAAATTTCCCCAGAGGATGCTCTGCCTACATCCTTCATTTTACAAACTGATTTTCTATGGAAACAAGGTTTACGCAGCCATACCATCCATGCACCCCTCCTCTCCACCTCTCCTTTTTTTTTGAACACGTTCAGCCACCCTGTATGGGGGCTCCTAGTTATTATGGGAACTTAAATTTTGTGAAGGTTGGTGGCTGATGAGAAGCAGATGAGCACACATTTAGCTTTTACCAGCCATGACAGCCCACGAGAACCCTTTACCCCACGACACTAACCCATTGGAAACCAGGCTTTGCTGGTTTCCGCTGCTCGTGGAACAAATTGTATTATTTGTATTATTGTATCCTAGGAGCCCTAGTTTCTGTCCTGCATTTAGTCCCTGGCATGAGCAGTATTTTCCATGGTCAGCCTAGAAGGAGGGAGCAGACTTTAACCCCTTTGGTGCAAAGAGCAGATTCCCACATCAGGCTATTTCCATGCAACCCTCCCCAGAAGAAAAAAAGCCCTCCTAGGATTAAGGCATATGTAGAGAAATCCCGACGCCAGCACGGGGTTGCCTCTAGGAGAGGCGCAGATGGCTTGGGAGCAGCTGGGGAGGCTCCTGGGGGATTGCTCAAGCCTTCGCAGCTCCTGCAGCCGGTACCATGCTCAAACCCCACCTTCAGCCAAAACTCTCTGATTCAGCCTCTCTTTTCCAGCCACACATCGTAAAACAGGTCTTCCCCAGCTGGGCTAAGGCACAGGTCACCAAAAAAATGAAGAAAAAGAGATTTCTCAAGAGACAAGGCAGATAAAACCACATGTTTTGGGCTAGTTTCCCTGCTCGTGCATCTCTGGTGGAGGAGAAGAGTGATGTTACGCTGGCAGTTGGAGCTACCTCTACCTGGGGAGACACAAGCAGACCTAGGGTCCCTGCTCTGGACCCCTGTGGAATA
Source organism: Phoebastria nigripes (assembly GCA_035582835.1). NCBI lineage: Eukaryota > Metazoa > Chordata > Aves > Procellariiformes > Diomedeidae > Phoebastria > Phoebastria nigripes. Next base: position 171,263 of record JAYKAV010002841.1, on the reverse strand, counting down.
TAACAGGAGCTTCATCAGGCATCTCTTGCTTGAGATGGGCAGGTCAAGGCTTTGCAGAAGTGACATGTGACGTGGAGCTTCTTGGGATCAGAGTCTGGTACACGCTGAAGGACCCTGAGTCAAGAAGGCAAGGACTCAGGGAAGCCGTTGGGGAGATCACACCCATCCCGGAGTACAGCTACCCTGGTCCTTGTGGATTTGAGTCCATTACTGAGGTCCTCCTTAGCCAGCCCAAGCCACATCAACTACCGTTCCCACTCCTACATGGGTCTGTTGTCTGAGATCTGCCCCTAGTTATGGGCAGCAGAGAGAAGAAAGGAAGCACAGAAGGGCTAGAGATTCAGGTCAAGGAGTGCTGGGGTCCTGGGACACCAGCAATCCCTGAGGGAGCTGCAAATGTGCTTCAGATGGGGGCTAGGAGAGATGCAAAGTGCAGGGCCACGTGGTCCATGGAGCCCCACACTGTCAGCACCTCCGAGGGCGTGGAGCCAAGCTGGGCTGTTTGCAGCGTGGGTCATGGCAGGTGTGGGCCTGAAAGCTGGACCATGAAACTTCTGTCGAGTTTGGAGACTCAGTTTCTCCTGCCCTGGGAAAGAAGAGCAAGTGGCAGATTTCAGGGTACTGCCAGCAGAGCAAAGTTTACAACGGCTGTTGGGCAAGCGCTCTTGCATTTCCCCAGTGCCATGGCAGTGGCAGATGAGAAACGTGTCATCCGGAAAATATTTGGGGTTTTCTTCTAATAGTTGCTGTCTCTGTGCTGAGGACATGCAAGAAAAAGGGCTGGATCTTCTGTCAAAACCATTTCCCATTATTGCAATGTTTTTAAGCAAAACCCCAAGCATTCCAAAAAAGACCGAGAAAGATGCCCATAAACCAGAGAAAATAACTTAGGGGGTGCAAAGCAGCTCGCGGGTTTGGGTGTCACGTGCTTGTGGGAGGAGTGGCAGCCTCTGCCCTGGCATCACCCAGAGAAGAGGAGAACGTGAGCCCTGGGCTCAGGACCTGGCGTCCCCCCTCCTGCGTCCCCTCCTGGCATCCACCATCACCACTGGATGGCGTGTACTGGGAGGTACGGCATCTCAGCAATCCCATCGCCTAATATGTCTCACAGTCAGAAAGGCTTTTGGCAGAGCTGGGGACATGTCAACTGGGAAAGCCAAAGTTCCCATGGAAAATCATTTGGAAGGAAGGGGCAGGCTGAGCATCACTAGGGCAGAGCAGTGAAGGCAGCAGGAAGACCAAGCGGGGACAATCCCTGCCCCAGAACCCAATTTTGGGCTAAAAGGCAATCCTTTCACCTACCAGGTCATCTCCACTGATGGAAATTCAGCCCCCACCAAAGCTGCACATGTTTCTCACCCAAGTCACAAATGATTTGTGGCTGGACTCGGAGTCAGAAGAGTCGATACACATCCTTCGCAATGTTTCAAACAGAAATTTCTCCAAAAAGGTTTGGGTTTAGAATCAATTTCAGAACTGGATGATTTGATTATTCCTAGATTTCATTCCAGCCTTCATTTTTCTAATCCTTTTAAAAGCACCTGCTTAGTAGCAATGGCAAAGGTATTCCCTCAGAGAAGTTTGAGTAGCTTGTAGAGGTGACGCTTGAAAAATAATAAAAAATAATAAAACTTTGCTAGCTCCCAAGAGCAAGGAAATAAAATCACGTTTGTCTAGAAACATACTTACACCAGCAGGATTTTACTAGCACGTGAACCAGCATTTAGTACAGACACAGTCTCTGAGGCTTTCCCTGGGTATTAACAATAAAGTGACATTATTTCAGTCCCAAGCAGTAGAATTTCTTACATCTTGGACAAATATCCTGTGACCAAGCTGAAAGCTTTGATGAACAGGACAGCTGATTCCCGCAACAGATTATAAATCACTGCTGCCCCTTTGCGAGATGATGTTGAGTTAAGCACGGATTTCCATGTGAACCATTAAGCACAAATCCAGACCTCAATCCATGCCAGCATAAAAGCTTGCATGAAGCATCTACTGAAGCCTCTTTCTTGAGCGAGGGACTTTCCTGAGCCGGGCGCTCAGGGTCTTTTCCTCTCCCCTGGGATACAAGGGCATCGCCTCGGTTATTTTGGTCTCACACTGAGTGAAGTCACCACCGCCGCAGTGCTACTCGCACAGAGCCGTTCCCATTCACAACTCCCGTTCATTCACTCCAAAGCATTCCCGTTGGCCAGATATTTATCATTCTTGTATCACCCTCCAACTATTTTGCAGGGGTGGTAGGAGTGGCTTTTGGAAGACATTCRAGCACACACACAAATACAGGCTTAGGCTGCTGTGTGTTTGGACAAATAAATAAGTGCAACTTAATCAGAAGTAATGTTTTTATGGTAGCGACGAGCGGGAAGAGAGTATCCCAGCCCTGCCAGAAAAAAAAATCCCCGTGAGGATTTCTGAGCATACCCAAAACCAGCTGGACTAAGACCCTGCCTGTCCACCTCACTGATTTGCGTGGGCGAGGAATCCGAGAAAATAGGAAGTTTTTAAAAAATAAAACTAAGCAAACAAAATAAAATCCCCTTACCTTCATAAACACAGTCTGAACTGCCTGAAAAGCAACACGGCTGCGTAAGTCAGGCAATACTGCCGCCGGGCCAGGTCTCTCCAGCCCTGAGCTGGACATGCAGCGCTGATGGAGGTGGCTGCTCCTGCAGCTCCCAGCACCTAGGGACCAGCAGCTTCTGCCCAAAACAGGCGCTCACATATATATAGTCAAATATATCTTTTTTTATCCCATTTATAACACACCTAGGAAGGTCAGCCTGTCTGGGAGTGCTTTTCCTGGCCCCACGGCACAGCAGCAGCAGGCGAGCAGCAGCCCTGGTGCAACACTGTTGGTGGTAGCGGTTTTCCACCCCCAGATAAAGCCATCCCAGACCCGTTTGCCTCAACGTCCAAAACAGATGCTGGCAGGATTTGGCATTCCTGCTGGTTACGGGCAGCGATGAGCTGTTTCTGTATCAGGAGATGGTTTTGAGAAGGCAACTGAAGAATCAGCAGCTGCTGCTCGGTGAGGTTTCACAGATGGCTCAAATGGAGCAAGGTGGGCTTGGTCTGGAGCCAGGACCTGCACAGGGGAGGGAAAGCGCAACCGGGGCACCCGCTACCACCCAAAGTGCTCTGCGAACATTGCACCGCCCAGGGAGCAGGATCCCAGCCGTGCGCTCACCCCCGGGCAGGGCAGCCTGTCCTGCTGAGGTCGGTACGGCAGACGTGCTTAACACCTGGCAGCAGGTCCTAGCCCTGATCCCTCTGAAACCAGCAGCTAAAGCTCCCATTTAACTTCAATGGGGCCAGGATTTGGTCTGGATCTCAACTAAATCCATGACCATCAATGGCTTTGCTTGGGATTTAATTCCCTGGATTAAAAGGAATTTGCCCTGCAGTCCCCCGGGGAGCCCCAGCTCCCCAGGCAGAGCTCAGCGCTCACGTCCCACCACTGCTCCATCGCGGCCAACGAGAGCAAACCAACCCGAGGTCCCTGGTTTTTAAACAAACAAACAGCAAAAAGAGAAAGAAAGAAAGAAAAAAGAAGAGCAGCATTTATTTTCCCCGCAGCTGTGCTCTCCCAGACAGAGGATTTCTGTGGCAGGACAATAACGCTTTATACAGCGAGGTTAAGTTTCAGTTACTTGAAACTATCAGCTCTTGTGTTCGAATCGTCTTATTACCTCCACAATCAAACAAGGCTTCCCCGTCGGCAAGTATTCGGTCATGCTGTTTAAATCGGACACAGAGGCCAAGCAGGGCTGGATTTAAAGTGATCTAATGGGAGCTGCCCGAGGCCACTTTGGGGAGCAGGGGTACAGCCATTGTGTTATTCACCTCTTGGGCTGCCCAGCCCCTTTCCTGCAGGGGAGAGGCAGCTCCCATGTGCTGAGCCCCATTCCTAAGAAAGAGGAACCCAAAATCAAGCTCTAGAGTTGGGCTTTTAGTTCCCAAATATCCCCTCTGACAGTGATGGGCAACCATCTAGCATCAGTTTTGGTCCTCTCCAGAATATTTAAGGTATCTTCAGGCCCAGTGAGACATCTCCAGTAGACTTGCACTTTATCTTTCTTCAAGCAAACCTTCAAACCAATTCTCTCCTGGCTATTGCCTCTCCCCAGCAGGTTAAGGAGGGCAGCATCTCTTCTAATTATCTATCCGAATGCTGTCTGTGACCCAGGTAGAAAGAAACAGTCCTAGGTCCCATCAGTCCAAGTTAGACCCAGCTTGGGAAGTTACTTAATATTTGGGCGCATCCCACAGTCAGCAGTGCTAAACATATGATGAAGCCAATGTGCGTTTCAGAGCTGTAAAGCTAAAGATAGCAGATGCTACAGCCCGAGAGGTGCTTCTGAGCTACTACTGCAAGGAGGCAGCAGGAGGTGAGGGAAGCACGTGCTGAACATTGCCTGGAGAGGCAGTGGGTGACCAAGCGTTTGCATTTGTCCTCATGCAGGGGACAGGGATTTACAGACCAACCCAGACCAACCCATGCAGACACGCAGAGACAAGGGGAACATCCCGGCCTGGCATCTCACTACACAGGCGCGGAAGGCAACCAGTAGTGAAACAGGAGGAAAACAAGTTGCCTGCATCTTGTTTATTCGTACTGAAAACCGCTGCTCCTCCATCCAGCCTCACCCTGCCGGCTCCCCTTCCCTCTGCCCCAGCCCAGCGAGTGCCTCAGAGCCACGGTTACAGAGAGGAGAAGCTGCCGGTAAAAATCAATGATGCTTCAGCAATAAGAAGCGACCAGTTACCGGCTGCTGCTGGTACCTTCTGCAGGCAGCGAAGCAGACTGCTGCCTGATCCAGGCGAACTCTTCACGGCTTAGCAGACACCGCGTAATTGCATTTGGGTTTCAGGCGCGGCATGACAGCCCTTCCACTGGCCACCCTGGGTACCGGCCGAAGGCCGGCTGATGCTACACCAGCATCGGCTCTGTCTGTCTCCTAGGTAGGATGCAGAGATTCACTAGCAACAAGCTGCATGGAAGGAGCAGGCAGCACAGAAGAAAACAGCCTTATGAAACACACTCATGGGCTGGGGATACTTTACCCATCAAGGTACCATGGCTTGTCCCCCACACCTACCCCAAACAGATGCTCCAAGCCAAAATCACTCCTGAAGCATCAACTTTTGAACCCATTCTGCTCTTCCTCACCAGTAAATAGTCTCTGGCCCTGCTCTGCACCAGAGCAGACGGCTCCTCCAAAAGAAGCAGCTGAGCTGGTCTTGCAGCAGGATCCTGCAGCCTTCATAGCACCGGCGGCCTGGCTGGCTGCTTCTGCCAGCCCAAACCTGGATGCTCCATCAGCCCCTGTACCAATGCAGCCTGGCATGGAGCAGGCACTGAGCCTGGGAGCTGCGATTGAGCTGCTCCAGCTCTGCACAAGTCTCCAAGGGAAAACTGTGGCTCCTATGATCTGATCCACCCCCTTGCCCTGAGGTAAAATATGTCATTCTCCATTGAGGAGCTGTAGGATGAACATGTGGCATGAAACCTCCCCTGCAATTAGCTTGCTACCCTGCAGTCTTGACTACCAAAGGAAAAGATGTTGCATTATCAGATCCTAGTGCACGGTCCTGGCTCTCAGGAGTTACCTCATGCCCTGGGAAGGGAAGGAGAGGGAGCAACACGGAAACCCCTGGGGATGCACACAGGCAGCGAGCTGCTCGGAGCAGCCTTCTGGGCTGTGTGCAGCAATTGCGCTAAGGAAGCTCCCAAATGCATGAGGCTGGGGCACGTGTCAACTCACCCTGTGGCTCCTTTCAAACTAGAAGGCTTTTTTTCCCACCCAGCTTCCTTGCCAGTTCCTCAGGATCTCAGTCCAGGGGAAGGAGGAGACCAGAAGAAAGCACAGGAAGAGTTAAGCAGAGCCTTTCTAAAAGCAGCGTGAATGTTTCCACAAAGCAGGACCGACTCTGCCTCAAGACCAGCACCCGGGGTCTGCGTCCCAGATTCGCACGCCTCTTCCTAGATCTCCCTTAGGTCCTGTCCTAACAGGCACCACCAACCTGAGCTCGCTGGCTGGCTCCTCAATGTGAGGTGACATCCTGGCCTTTTCATGTGAGCCCCAACCGCTCTGCAAAGAGCGGAAGCTTAGCTGGGCTTTCTGCACAAGCAAGCTCTGCCTGTCCCTCCAGGGGCACAAGCCAAGAACCGGAGTCGCTGCAAACAGCAGCTCTGTTCGAGGCAGGCAGATGCTCAGGGGATCGTCTAGACACGACTGCCATTTCATATGCCTGATTTCACATCTTCCATCTTCAAGTAGCTCTTAAGTAGCTTGACTTAATGATCCAACACATTTCCACCCAAGCCCCAGGCTATGGGGAAATTTGCACAGGTGCGGCAGTGTTTCATTACACAGCAAGATGCAACAGCTCCTGGCTGCGCACCGGAGCTTCCCAGGGCTCCCAGAGCGCTCCAGACGCTACCGCTGCATTATCTCCTGCTTGAGATGCTCAGTGCGCGGCCGACGTAAGCCTTAACACCTCTGAGCTCACCGTCATCGGGCGGAGGCGCCAGCGCAGGTCCGAGGCACGGCCACCTCCCTTAATTGTTTCGTCTTGTACTTGACATCACGTGGTCACCCGGGGCGTGGAAAAAGTACAGGGTAAATGAGCTAAATCCCATAATTATTTAATATAATTAACCACAGGATTGAAATGGGTTCGTTACCTAGAAGATAGGCTGCTAGAAATCTTCCCTGTTATTCTTAGAGCACTAACCTAAACACAGAAAAGGCTTTGCCACATCTTCCCCATTGGGGGAGCAGAGGAGGAGCTCCTGCCTTTTTTTTTTATTTATTTTTTTTTTTTTTAGTTTTTTGGTTTGGTTTTTTTGGTGTTTTTTTTTTTTTTTTTTTTTTTTTTTTTTTTTTTTTTTTTTTTTTTTTTTTTTTTTTTTTTTTTNTTGTTTTGTTTTTTTTTTAGTTTTCACAGATTATTGATCCTGACTTCAAAGAGAAGCCGTCTCTCATCTCAGGCCCTGGCACCACAGGATGCCAGCGCAACCCCGGGTTTCCGGACAGCCAGCATGGGTGCTCACACTGGTTTGGATCAAAGCAAGGGAGGCAGCCGCCTTCCACAGCCCCATCAACTGCTTCCCAGGGCTGTGGCCAGCACCCTTCCAATGGGGCTAGTGAAATTAATTAATTAATTGCCTCCATCCTTTGGTGTTTCACATGCAACAGCTTACAAGAACCATCCGTTCTGCATTTCTCCCCCTTCCCGATGCAAACCAGATAATTTTAAAGCATTTTTGGCACTCCAGTGGAGATGCCTTTGATGAACCTGCTTCTTGCTCTTGCAAAAGCAGCCCCGCGTGGGAGGAGGAATGGGACAGGGGTCCTCCCTGCACAACACACAGCGGATGGGCTCTGGCCATGTGCAGCCCTTGCACCAGGACTGTAGTGTTTCTGCAACACTCTTCTGTTGCGATCGTGGGTTGCAGGGATATCTCACAGCATGCTGAGGACTGGGTTTGTTTCACCAGTGATCAATTCAGCCCAAGGGAACTGAGCTGCGTTAGGAGATCCCCCCCTGTGCTTTAGGTGCAGCTGGAGAACATCACTACATCTGTAAATGGGGAAATCCTCATCTTGCAGGGCTGTGGGGTCCAGAAACAGCCGTACGGGGTTCATTGTTCAGGCAGAGCTCATTTACTTCAAGAAAAGCAGCCAAATAGCCAGCTTTCTCCTTTCACCTCTTTCACTCCCACAGAGCTGCTGTGACCCATGAGCCAAAACACACTGCGAGGCTCTTGGGGCTTTGAGCAGAGCCACCAAAAGCTACATTATCGGCCGAGCCGGCTGGCTCCTCACTGAACAGCATCGCCTCAGCGTTTGCAAACGCTGCCTGTAACGGGGTACGAGGATGAAGACATCATTGGCAGTGTTCTGCCTGGGATCTCTTCCAGCAACCCTCACTGCAAGGAGGGGGTGACCAATTCCCGGAGCGGCTCCGTGAAGTCATTCTCTCCCGACATGCCTTCTCCTCCCCGGCATCATCAGTTGGGGAAAGCAGGCACAACAGCGGTCCCCTGCTGCAGGATTTGCTTCCAAAGGCACCAGCAAACCATGCCTCGCTGCTCACAGAGAGTTGGCCGGCACCCCGGGGAGCGCAGCTGGGTGCACCTAGCACCTCCAAGTAAATGGCCGTGGAGAAGTGGCTCCAGAGGGCTGATGTTTGGTGAGCTGGGTGACACTGGTGGGAAAAGGCTCAGAAAAGGCAGGAAGGAAACAACTCAGCTCAGCTCCTCTCGTTGAACCTGGCTTGGGAGCACCCTTATGCTGCAGATAACCAGGAGTTCATGGGCTCAGCAAAGCCTCCGTCTACCCTGAGGTCAAGGTCCTGCAGTGGACACCTGTGTGGTCCAGAGCAGGGATGCATGTGGATGCAGAAACCTTCATTTAAATGAGAGAAATGTGGCATTAGTGATGAACGTCTTCCAGAGGGGCTCCAACAGGAAACAAGGGCATGCACCCCTCATTGCAGCTGGAGTTTTGCCTCCAGTCCTTTTGATGCCCAGCAAAATACCAAAGCAGAGAGGGCAAGGAGTTGTCCTGGGGGATGCTGGGTGCCCAGGCTGCTGATCCTGGGAGCAGGGCATCCCCCGGACCCAGAGAAAGCAGCTGGGAGTAGCTCCCAAATTAACAGGAGTGGGGGCTGAGCTCCTGTCTTGGAAGTATTTAAAGATTTTCTGGGCTGGCGTCTTCACCTCCTCGTCCACCCCAGCAGCACCCGCCATGGTTTTACCCAAAAAGAGTCCCAGTATAGCTCATCCTGCAGTGCTGGGGCTGCATGCTGCCCTTCCAAAAGCTTTTATCCACTCAGGATGCCCCTGCCAACACACCCACAAACACTCACCTTCTGCCCCAGTTTCCAAATGAAACATTTTAATTTAAGGCAGGATGAATTCTTTCAAGGCAGGGGCGGGGGGGGAATCACATGCAGAAAGTAGAATTTCTCTTCCTTTTTCCAGAAATTAACATGAGCCACTTCTTCACTCTTTAAAGTTCTTAAAGAGATTAACTGGAAAATGAAAYATTTGGCCTTTTCATTACTTCTCTCCCTTTTTTCCCTTCATTTTTTTTCTGTGACAAAATGAAAAGAAAAAAAGAAAATGTTGAAACCATTGGAAATCATTTACAAAAGGGAAGAAACTTTTGTTTCTCAGCTACAACACGAGCAAGATTCGTAGTCTTTTTTAGCATCTTCACTCTCTACCCTTCTTTCTCCTGGAATTTAGCAGAAGGGGGGGACTTCTTGAAAAGATTTGGGAAAAAAAAGCTGGATTCCAGAGATCCTGGCTCGTCGTGCCCTAGAGAAGTTGCCAAAACTTACTGATACTTGAAGACTAGCACTGGAACCATGTTGGTGGGGGAAATAGCCAAGAATTTATTTGAAATTAAGTGGGTTTGATGGTGTTTGTACCTTTTTGTGTTCACTTTCATGCTGTCAGGGTTCAATAACAGGCTGAAATGTAACCCTTGGGCTTATAAGTCTCTAGGGGAGGCAGTAATACTCCTCCGGGCTGGGGACAGCAGCAAAGCCACATGATGGCYGCAGCAAAGCTGCATAACTGGGATTTGCTTGTTTGACTTTCAACCAAAGATAAAGTGCAATTTGAGAATAAGCTTCCCCTGAGCAACTTCCGTGACGAAGTCCGAGATAATCGTGGATCTGTTTGCGGATGCTCTGCCAGCAAGGGAGGATGCGCTCATGAACGACGGGATCTGTTCTGGCTGCTGGCGGTTGGCTGTCTGCAGTTTATTCAGATGGCCGGGGAATACCAGCTTGGGAATGAGGTCTCCTTGCATGCCGCAGACCTACAGAGAGAAAACACATAACGTGAAGGTTGCATGTAGCTCAACGTGCTTTAGAGGTGCTCTTTAAGGGGCCTCCAAGCTCTTGCAAATCAAATGCACCTAAATACCAAACGGATTTCAACCTAATTCCAGAGGTAACACCACCTACTCACATGCCAAAGCAGGGAGCAGACGGCTTGCTAATTAACGTGTCTCCTTCATGAATATTACACTTCCCGAGGAGGAATTTGGTGCTCGAGCGAAAGACTGCTGAAAGCGAGCCAAGCTCAGTTGAGCAGAGAGGATGCTTTGAAACTGCTGAGATCCCTCCGGCAGGGCTGGTGCTAAAGCCAGCCCCTGGTTTTCACACCCGCCGGGTGAGTCGGTGGGTACTACTCAGGTGACACCTCCAAAACACACACGCAGCTCACAGCCACGTCACGGGGGACACAGAAGAGGTGGTGGCAGGGACGGGGCRGGGAAACGCAGTAAACCACAGGGTGTTTGTGGTCCTGAACCTCCATAACATTTGACAGTACCTGGGGCCTGACCTTTTTTAACCCACACCCAAATCCTTCCCTAAAAACCTTCCGGGAGCTTCCCTGGGCTGCGATACCCCTCTGGCGCTTGCCCTAATTTCTGCCATAAGCAGCTGCCCTGGGCAGTTGCCAACAGCCCCATCCACGCACAATAATTACACAGCCCAGGGAAGGGTTAGCACAGCCGCACATTTTGCGCTGGGAAGAGCCAGCTTTGCCAGCCTGATTGGAGCCGGGCAGGCGGGTTTCCCTCGGCCAGGGCTCCTGAGGCTCTCCCGTGATGAGGTGTTACCTCGGTCTCTATTTGTTTCCACCGGCAGCCTCCTTTGATGTTACCCCACAAGACTGAGTGGGGAGAGACCAAAGAAACCTCACCGAGATGCATCTGGTGTTCTCAGAAAGCAGCAAGTTCCCTCTGTGTCCTCCCCACCCCAGCATGCCCGCTCCCACTTCAGCACAGCTCAGATGCCTGGTCCTCCAAAACCCATGTAGCACTTAAATCCCGCTGGTCTTGCGTATGGTTTAGATATTTAAGTAGAAATTGCTCCTAAACACCTCCAGGAATCTCACTTTACTAGTTGTAATTGAACTGGACAGGGAAAGCCAGGTCTGACCACATTAAAAGGGTTACTGCTTTTAACCAAAGTGCTGGAACTGCCACACTGGGGTCAAAGGACTCGTCGTTTTGGATGCCTGCAAACTCAGCTGCTGTGCTGGCAGTGCTGGAGAGCAACCAACCAACAGTCCCATCAACAACCACCACCAACAGTCCCATCGTGGCCTCATCTGGAAGAGGCTTCCAGAGATACCAAACAGACACCCTTGGACTACAACACATGCTCCGGAGGAGGAGACAATGTCAGGATGTTGCAAAGGCATCATCTGCCAAGCCGTGTAGCCCCTCGCATCGGCTGCAGCCCCTGCCCTACCAGTATAACACATGCCATGGGCTTTGCTGCTCATGCCTAACCCCACAGGAGGTTAGCAGGTGTGCTGCAGAGGGAACAGGGACCATGCAAGTCCTTTGGCCCAAGGATCCTTAGGTCACCCACCACAAGAGAGGGTGGCACCCTGATGACCCCAGCAGAGAGGCAATAGAAGGATGATGGAAGGAGAGCAGGATGGACCAGGGTTTGCAGAACAATGAACCTTTCCATTTTCCTCCCAGGTTAGCTCAAAGGATGCTCATAACCTTGATGAGAGCTAACAGAGCAGCTCTATCCTCCAGGCTGGCCATGGCAAGAGAGCAAGTATGGTCTCATCTTCATCACTGGACAAGCCACAACACAGTCCTGCCTGGCTCTTACTCTTAGGAGATCAAATTCAAGGGCTGTGTGCAAGCTCTGCCCACAGCCTGGCTGTTGGCATTTGGCCCATGACAAAGAGCCATCCCAGCAGCAGACTCCAAGCTGAGACTAGATCCCACAGCAACCTTTAAAGCCACTTCTAAGAAAATACACAGCCCGTGCTATTGCCCTGTGGGAGAGGTAGACTTCAGAGACATGCTCCATAGCCCTTGCTGGACAATCACCCTTTAAATTTAGCTCCTGCTACAAGTGTGCATGAAATCTATTTGGCAGAGCAAAAAAAACATCCCAGAAAATTCACTCAATCTTCCTTAGCGTTTCTAACACTATACAAACGGTCTCCCTAGCCGCTGGAAAGTCTGCCTTTCCCCAGCCAAAACGCTCCTCTGCAAGTCATTTGAGCTCTTACCTCAGAAAACTCCTTTCCTGCCTGCACACACAGGGAAGCAGCTGTAATCTGACTTCATTATGGCCGTGCACGTGCCGTTGCCATGGAAACGGCCACGATGCTACTGGGGCCAACTGCAGCACAGCCGGGCACAGGCAGGGACCGCAGCCAGGCTCCCCGAGGCAGTGCTGCTAGAGAAGCCCCCTTGGCCAAGTCGCTAAAAAAAACCCAAAAAAACCCCCCAAAAAAAACAAAACAAAAAAACAAAACAAACAAACAAAAAAAACCAAACAGCCAACAACAGTAAGACCCTCTCAGGCAGGGGACAAGAGAGTTTCACAGCTGCTCGAGCCCTTGGGGTAGCACCAACAGCGCACATGCTGGGAGACCGTTGGAGACCACTTGACGTTTATCTTGGTAGCGATGCAGCTCTTGCTATATCAACGCACCTGCTTAATTGGCTCCACTGAAAAGTCATTAATAATCCTTAGGTAAGCTAAGGGACAAACATCCCCAAATGTTTCTTGTTCTTCAGATAACTATTCTCAAGGACTTGGTCTCTTCAACAGTTTGGCCAGTCAAGTCAGGCCCATGAGGGTGTGATATCAGCCACCACAAGGAAATGGAGAAGAGTCCTTGCCAGTGAAGAGCAGCACATCTCCCAGCCCGACACATCTTCCTCCTCAGACTTAGAACCTGCAAGATGAAAGAGCAGGAAGAAATGGAAAGGTCTCACTGCCCTCCTCATCCCAGTGGAGCGGGCACTGCTTGGATCCGATCCACAGGGTGTAGAGCAACCCCTCAGGAAAGTAACAGCAGCCTTGGTGATGGGGGCATTTCCACAGAGCCTGGAGGACGAGCTTAAATTGTGATTAAAAAAAGGAGGCTATAAATTCCTGGAGAAGAAGCCAAACTCTCTTAAGCGTGATGGATTGGAAACCATTATGGCGGCAAACTTTTTAGCAGGGCCTGTTGCGACAGGACAAGGGGGAATGGCTTTAAACTAAAAGAGGGTAGATTTGGACTAGATATAAGGAAGACATTTTTTACACTGAGGGTGGTGAAACACCGGCACAGCTTGCCCAGAGAGGTGGTAGATGCCCCATCCCTGGAAACATTCAAGGTCAGGTTGGACGGGGCTCTGAGCAACCTGATCTGGTTGAAGATGTCCCTGCCCACGGCAGGGCGGTTGGACCAGATGACCTTTAAAGGTCCCTTCCAACCCAAACTATTCTATGATTCTGTGATCTATGCTGGGGATGCAGAGCTTAAACCATGGCTTGCCAAGGGCTGCCCGCCAGGGAAGGATGGGTCTACACATGCCCCTAATTCTTCTTTTAACCCCATGGCATCCCTCACAGTTGCTGTTGGAAACAGGAGATGCTTCCAGTCGGACCCATGAAGGCTGTACTTATCTCCTCCTTCAGACCTGTGCTCAAGCCCCATGCTGGGCAAGGCTGGGGAGAAGCCCAAATCCAAGGCTTAGGCCGTGCCGAAAGGGACCACGCACAATCCTGCGCCCACCTGCCCCGGGGGGCAGGATGGAGGATGGCTGCCCTGGGGCTGAACAGCAGCAAGGGCTTTGTAAGCACGGGGAGATGCAGAGACAGACAAGTCCTGCGAGTTTAAGAGTTACCAGGGTGTCAAGCAGAAGGGGTTCTATTGCGAAGGAAAGCAGAATAAAAATTTGATTCACTGAAAACAGAGAGAGGACAAAGCTTCAGCTGTCATGTGTGGGACTTGAGAAGCAAAAATGCTCCTCTAAGGCACAAAGAAGGAAGGAAAGGCATCACAGCACCCACCTGCCCACTGATGTCCAACTGCTCCATCACCGTGGGATGCACGGGGAGTGTCAGCTCTCCAAACCCCTCACCCTTGAGCAGCGATGCAAATGCCCGGAGGTGCACCCGGCGCCACGTCACTGAGSTTCGTCTCTTCGTCTGGGCAGGAACGCTTTTAGCATCCTCCCATGCTGGAGCCAGCGCGAGTTATCTTCCAGGCTGGTGTTTGGCAGGTAGAAACCGTGGTGAAGAGAGATCCCACATCAAGCGCATGCCTCCCTGCTGCACCTCGGCACTTGGGCTCCCAGACCGCATGGCTGAGCACCCCACTCGCAATTACAGATCTTCCAGTTTCTTTGGCCCTTTCATCATCCCAGACATGCAATACCAAGCAAACCTGGCACCTGCTTCTCATTTACCTTCAGAAGAGTTGAAAGAACCTGGCCAATATTTATAGCAGCAAATCAAGCTAGTACTGCACCGGTTGCTTTGAGAAAAATAGCTGAGGCTTTTCTGAGCCCGAGATTATTTATTATTCATCAAATTGGATTCCACCTTCCCCCTTCAATTTTATGTGTTTTTTTTTCCTAAAATATGGATTTTTCTTTATGTTGAGGTTTTACTTAAGGATTAAAAAGGAGGACACAGAAAGGGAAAACTGGAGAAAGGGGAAAGAAGGATAACAAAAAAAACGTCATTTTGTAAAAACAACAAAACTTTCAGCTGACAAAATTTACCCTCACAGAAGCCTGCAGAGGAGAAGACATCAACAAAAGGCATGATGCACATTTTTTTATGAACTACTTCTTACGAGCTACTCAACGGATTGAGAACCCACTTTACACCAACACCTCCACCAGAACCGAACTGATGCAGCTGATAGAAAACAGTGTCCCAAATTGGCAGCGGGAATGAGTCCCCCTGCAAACCAGAAGGATCCCTCTGGGAGGGCTGGAGCACAACAGGAGCGGGAGCTTGGCTGATGCAAGGCTCCTGCTCGGAGGACCTCGCTCCTCCGTCAGCCACCCGGAGCACGTCTGACAAAGCCAGTTGACCACAGGGCCGTGAGAAAAGGACGGCATCTGCAACTGAATTACCACATCTATTTTCTCCAGGGCTTGCCCAGGAGTGAGTCACAGCAAGAAGAGGCTTTGAGCACGGTCTGGACCTGGGCAGATAAAAGCAATGTTATTTGTGTGCGTTTGCTTGAATTAGCCAGAGAGAAAAATGCACAACGCTTCAATCCTGCAAAATAAATACCGAACCACAGAGGCTTACCCAGAAGAGATTTCCTGGGAAATGCTCTCCTTCGTTTATTATCTGCCCAGGGAGGAGAAAGCACAAAGCAAGAACCAGCCATGGCCAGAAGAGAGGTGCCAAGGCGTGGGACAAACCCCGCCGGCGGTGGCTGGGGCTATCCCTGCGGAGACAGACAGCGCCCGACCTCAAGCGGGGCTGGGAGCAGAACTAGAGGATCAGCTCTTGCTGGGATTGCTCCCCCTATGTCTTCACCCTTTCCCTCAGAGAGGGCAGCCCCGAAGCAGAATACAACGTCTCCAAGAGGTTGGAGAGCAATGGATGATCCCCCCTCCAGCACCAAAAAGCAAGGCAAAACCAACTATGATTACTTCCCGCTTGACATCTCCCCAACGCCACGTGTCAGGCTGCCTTGCCTGCCCGTGTGAGGCCGCGATGGGCACGTGGTCACTTCCCCCAGCACCGGGGACCCAATGCCATGGGGTCAGGGTAAGAATTACCCACGGATGCACAAGGGCACGCTCCTACAGCACTGCCCAGTCTTGAATAGGGAGGGGAAAAAAGACCGGGGGAGTTTCTTCCCTTCTCCTTTGGGAGAGCCACCATCAGGGCTCGAATACAGTCAGGCAGGCATTTTCTATTTCCCTGGTTACTTTGGCAACGAATGCTTTCACCCCTGTGCGATCACCTCCACATGTTACGGGATCGCATCGGGACAAGCTTTCCAGTCCCTGTGGCTTGAGCAAGTGGAAGTCAGAGAGGCATAGTGTGAGTGAGTCTCTTCCACGCAAAGGGGAGGGAGAGAGAGCAAGAACCACTTGAACAAGGAAAAACAAGTTCACAAGAGGGGTACTGCTTCAGGGATCAAATCCACCATGAAAAAATCAAACCCAAATCCAAGATACCGGTATGTTGGTAGGAAGAGGGCTACAGAGCAGGCTCAGGGTGGAAAACTGGGGAGAGGGCAGCAGCTGCATGGGGGACCATGAGTGGAAAGAGAAGAACCAGGCTGAGGAAGACATCAGGAAAGGCAAGAGACACTTCCACAGGAAGAAACAGACAGTCCAAAATGACAGGCAGGTCCTTGCACGTCACATCAGGCACCGTCGGTAAGCATTCACTGCTGACATTTCCCACCTACACAGGGTCACATTGTCACATCTCAACACCCAGCAGGTGACACAACACCCTCGCTGCACTTGTCCCCAGTGCCAGGTCCTCCAGCCCAGATCTCTGGAATTAGACTCCAGGTCTATTCCCTGGAGAGTCTAAACAGAAGGTCTGTGTGTGATGGGAAGGGAGTCTAGTTCAAGTGGTCCGTTGCTCTGAACAGCTGCTGTGCCTGAGACATCTCTGCTCTGGAGGTCTCTAATTTATTTGKTCACTTTTCCCTTGCAGTTCAGTCCAGGGCAAGAATTTGCAAGAATTTTCCAGGGACAGGAAAGCCCCTGCCTGAATTCCCTTTCATTTCCTTGCCAACCCGAGGGTCACAGCAGCCTTCCAATGCTTGTGGTGAAGGGCCACATCACTTGGAAGGGGACACCACTAACATCGAGTCGTTTCRTCATCCAAGCCCGGAGGGGAAGCACGCAGATGCCGTTACCCAAGTAGGTAACGTCACAGCGAYGGCTTCGCCAAGCCAGGGTGCGTGGTTTAGAGAACCTTTTCCTTCCTGACATTTTAGAAATTAGCTCTGATGTCTAACGCCTTGATCACTCAAGAGTTTATCCATTCCCCCATCTCCATGAGCTTCAACACAGCACAAACTGATCAGCTTCCCACTTGACTGAAAAAGTGCTGAAAAAAAAAGATAAGTAGGATTTAGGAACTGGTCAAAATGGATTCGGATCTTGCCAGAAGCAAGAGGGAGTTGCACCTGGATGCGACCCCAAGGGAGTGCTCTGAGCACTGGGGGAGCAGCAACAACCCCAGCACTGCCCTGACCAAAGCCAGACTGAATCTGTAATGGTTTCAGGGTAAAGGAAGTAGCATTTTTCTGTAAACTTACTGTTCACCAAAGTCTTTCACCCAGCTTCACTCTACTCAGAGCAAGTCAGTAGATGCTAGCTGGCAGTAGATGCCACCTTGATGATGTTGCAGAATGACTCCCACTGAAGCGCTTAACAGACTCCCAAAATTTCCACCTTTGGAAATTGAAGTTTTCCCCAATGCTATCCAACAGGAGGTCTTCTATTAGATTTCAGCAACAACAAAAACAACATTTGGAAGGCTAAGAAAGGCCTTTTGGAAGGCTGAGAACAACTAGAAAGCAAGATAAGAAAGCAAGCAATTTCAAAAAAAAGACAATAAATTTTCTTTCTGCCATAAAAAAAAATTCATTGTTTTTTCTCCCAAAGACCCCCAGAGGTCTCTAAACAGGGAGTGAAAAACAGAAAATYGCTGTTTGGTGCCTCCTCCACAACATGACTCTGAGTATATGAAAACATATATAACATCTATGTAACATAAAGGAGGGAGATCAGAATTACCTCTACAAGAGCAATAAGGCTCAAAGTTTCTAACATCCAATTGTGTGTATTACACCTTATAAAAGGTGTAATTTCAAAAGGTGCATTTCAAAATTAGTTTGCACTGAGGGTGACTGATTACACCCCGCCCCAAAATATTTCAATCRGATCTAGAGTCAGGTGGAAAACAAAGGCACTTCTTATGGCAAAAGATTCGCAGTGCTCTTCTGTCCACACATGTCAAAATTTGGGGGAAATTAGGTAAGACAACTAACCAGGGAATGCAGTCGTGTCACTATTTCCACCAAGGTGCTTGCTCTTCCTTGCCCAGCGGGCTGTGTGCCCTGGCACTGCTCACAACCTGTCTGAGTTCAGGGCAGAGGGAAAGTTTCATGTGTAACCTGAACTTTGAATACTTAACACCTGCAATGGGTATGACACAGTCTCAGCTCCTTCAGCTTGGGAGCTGAGAAACAATTTTTTTGAGCTGGGTCATAATATTCAATAACAGAAACTGTTAGAGCTCCAAAACATCCCTCCCAAAATGAGTTTATATAGAAACGTTACATAGGCTTCGAGCAAAACAGACATCTGCCCCGGGCCAAGGCAGCTGGAGAGGACGTGCTTGCTGCAGTCAAACCAGGCTCCTTCACCGAGAGCTTAGATCAGTTGAGTAAGCGTTTCCTAACGCGGCAGAGGATGTCTTCCAGAAAACCAGGGCGAAGCGGGAGGGCCACGCTCCTTTCCCTTCATTCACCATATTCTCACTGACATTTTCTGCTCCCTGGCGTGAAACCTCATACTCCCGGGCAGTGCAGAGACCCAAAGCGCGGGGTTCAGGGAAAGCAAATGGTTGAAATCAGCCAGCCCAGAGGCTTTCCGCAAGCATCGTGCACCAAAGACAAGTTATTGCAAGCTTCTCTTCACAGCCAGACATCTGCTGCTCGCCCATCCACACCACAGCAGCCACCTGGTAAATTCATTTCTACTCAAACCTGGAATCTTTTGTTGCAGAAGACACAATTGAGTACATTTAGGTAAGAGAAGGTATGATCATCTCCCGATTATGCCTCCCATGCAGCCTAATCTGCCCCCACAATCCGCACGCTGGCCTGACCACAGAGACCACCAAAGCACTGTTCCCACCAAAGCACTGGATGCCTCACGGACCCCCAGGCGCTGTGCTCAAGGCAGGAACCAAAGGAGTCCTGCACGACAAAGGGCAGATACACATGCACGCTGCTTGACCAACATCATCTGCCTTTGATTTGCAGCTTATTGTCTTGGGGACAGTTTAGTGAACTAATTCTTCCCCGCGGCTGGGGAGTGGACGCACCAACCTCCCGGGCTTCCCTCCAGCTGTGCAGCCCCACACAGCAATAGGGCTTGGGGGGAACTGAGCTGMCGGTTTGCCTGTTGGCAGGTCAAGCTCACATGCTCAGGGAAAATGTTGAGCATGTCCAATTCTTGTAGACTCCCCATTAAAAGCACCTCTGAAATCCTTCCGCTCCACAGCTGCCAGCCTGAGCAGCAGGAGCCTCACCTCCTGGCTCCTTCTCCTGCCTGTTGCACCGGCCTCTCCTCGTGCCCCGAGCCACCCCGAGAAATGGTGAAAGTGCAGGTGTCACCCCAAACGTATTAGAGAAGGAAGTAACACCGCCTGAGCAATCCACTTTGTGCAACGCGGGCGTAACATGACCAACCAGGGCAGATGCCATCCAGCACATGCTTATCTCATCAGCACAAGCTCCGTGGGTCAGGTGATTTCCCACTGCATGATATCAGAAACATACCACGCGGCAGCTCTTGTTGGGCGATAGGAGACACTGTTTCTCTTCCACCGGACAAGCCAAGTCACCAAGCCACACAGCACTGACCGCAGAGGACCTTGCTGCCTGCCCCGCTCCCAGCATCCTGCTCGGGATGGCAGAGTCCCACCAGGCTTGGCTGAACACAGCGATAGGAGAGTGGTAAGAGGCTGGGAAGGGAAATTTAAGTTTGGGATTTGTGCCTGAAGCCCGCCACGGAGGAAACGGGTCTCAAAGTGGTAGCAGCAGCCCATTCCACACCTGATGCTCGAGGAAAGGGGTGGTGTCAGGAACTACAAACCCTATCAGCAAATTCTGAGCATCTTCACGTTGAGCAAAGAAAATGGACTTGAAGAAGGGACATATGCCTGGTCACTCAGCACAACACAATGGGGAGAAAGATCTTGTATCAAGGAAAGCAGTCTTCAGGGAAGAAAAAGGAGTGAGATGGATCCATCCTTTCCCAGAGATCTCCAGTGAACCCACCAGGCAGCATCAAACCCTTAGGACACAAAGAGGAAGGGCATAAGTCACAAAATCAGAGTGTAGAAAACAGCTTGTGGACAGTCAACAAGGGAGGAGGTTTGGTGTGGGAGGCAAGAAAGCCTCTTGAGAAAGTGCTCAAGAGATGAGCCGTAAGATGCACAGGAAATCAAACAGCACCTGCAGCTCCACACCTGGGCTGTGACCCAACCAAAYGCATTTCAACACGGCCACGAGCTATTTCCTCAGCCAAGCACAGACACTGGTGCGGGATGCAGGCAATTGTGGAGACCTGTTTTTAGGATGCTGTTCTGCAGTCTCCAAAGAGACTGGCTCATCCTCAGCAACCCCTGACATTTGACTGACATTTCTGCCTCCTRGACTATGTTAGTGGAGAGGAGAACATCACCAGAGCGTGGACTTCTTGTAGCTTTCCAACACCTGTGGGTCTTTCAGCATTACCTCGGCTCACTTGGCTTTGACTTTCACACCACCCCATTAATAGAAATATTATCCCTATCTATGGGAGGAAAAGGCCTAGGTCTTCAGGACTCAGCTTGCCAGCTCCAGCTCAGGACAGGGAGTCCAGAGCCAAACCAAACTCTCCCTGCACCGTCGTGTCTCCATCCAGCGCCCAAATGCTGGGGTGCCTTCCAGAAGGCAAAGCCACAAGTGTCCTACGGGATGGCCCAGCCAAAAGAAACAAGAACACAGGTGCTGATCTTGGCTCAGCCTCTCACTGGCTCAGATACTGTAGCTGCAGAAGCTGAGCTCCCCACAGGCTACAAAAGTCAGCTGAGACAGTGGCAAAACAGCCAGATGGTCCAGCCATGCTGCACTTCCACTACCAGCAGCACCCTAGCCAGTCAGCTTAAACCAAACCTGCATCTCCATGTCCAAGCTGGAGATCGCAGCGTGACCGCATGCAGACAAGTTACACAGTCTTAAGCAAGTCACTCCACTGTCCAGTGAGTCAGGATCCCTGCCCACGAGGGGTGATTTGAGTATGGCCTCTCCTATCTCACAGGGCTCCGGCAAATAATCTCAATGATGCTTGCACAACACTGAGATTAAGTGACACACCATCTATGTGATGGTTTTTATCAGACAGGAGCGCTGACAAACCGACCAGCAGGGATGCAGTGGGGCTCTGTGAAGGATCCCCCGCTAGAGAAAAGGACCATTTCCAGCACTATCCAAGACTTTTGGGGGTAGGTTGATTCACTGGTGAGACCTGCATACCAGCACACAAAAGCAGTGCGTGTTTTTCCCTCCAGCCCTGCTTTGTCAGGTCCAGCTCACAGGACTGGCCTTAAAAGCTTTTTGGAAAGGGGCTTCGCAAAAGCCTCTCCATTCCCAGCCCATGAACAGCTCCTTCCTCCACGGGGGAACTCTAGCAGACAAAGCCCACCTAGAAAGGATACGAAGTCCTGATCTGTTAGCACAGGAAAGTAAAGGAAGAGAGATTTAACCTTCATGTCTGCAGATGAGACAAGGATAGCCCTGATGCTAGTGAGAGGATCTGGAAAGACAGGGTTCCCGTGTGTCTTTGGAACGGGTCCCCTTCCTCCACACACCGACCGCCCTGAACCCATCAACCAGGCTTCAGCCTCCAGGCAAGGACCTCAGCCGCGGGGCCTGCAGAAGCCCATGACTGCCAGGGTGYGATGAGAGAAACAGCGCACGCAGTTCTGGTAACATGGTTTAGCCAGGCCAGGCTTCTTAACAGAGGCCACAGGTAAGTAGGAGCAAACAAAAACCAGAGTTGGCCCATCAGACCCTGGTGAGCTGTGACYGTGCTTCTTCTCTTAAGGTTTCGCATCTGTTGCTTTCCTTAGCATTCCTGACATCRTTTTTCTGGCTTTACCTGGTTGTCACACTAGAGGGTGATGAGAGGTTTCCAACCACATGCCATCACTCTGAGACACGGTGGCCCGTCGATGGGCTATACCAGCTGATGGACTTCACCCCTGCACAGCATGAGAACAAAGACCACAAAATTAAACACGACCCCACACAAAGCCTCCTGGAAACACCATCTCCCACACTTTGCACAGGTCCATCACCAGCCCATCTGTTGCTTAGATGTGACAGGACCCATTTGAACACCACCAGCTGCAGGGACAACATGCAGCTCATCCTGCAAGGCCACAAAGCAGCTTTATGTCCAGCCAGGATGCAAACTCAAGGGAAGAAAAGGCTCAGGAAAAAGGAAAATCAGTGTTATGGCTCAGTTAAACCACATACAATTTCTCACTGGATAAAAAACAAGGAGTGTTTAGTGGGAAAAAGGAAAAAAGGTGGGAAAAAGGCAAAGGGATGCTAAGAAGAGGAGTGGCCAATGCAGGCTACAGCCATCCACCACCCAAGAGCCACAGTTCACCGAGAGCCCTGGGGCGGTTCATGCCTTGGGGAAAGCAGAGATCCCTGGGAGGCAACGGAGCCTGGATCCAGCATCTCCCCTTCCGGCAGGAAAGGAAAGTCTCGCACTGGCCTGTGCAGACAGGAGGGTTTCCGGAGGATGGAGGCGGGTTCTGGGCTGCCACACCAGAGAGGTAAATATGCCACATGCCAGGAATACAGCTGGTTGGCTGTCAAATCCTGCGCTCTGGCTGCAACGGCTGGGGGAAGCTGCTTGCAGTGAGCAGTGTTTGGTCCAGGGTGGCGGGAAGTTTGACGCAGCCTCCAGCACACCGTAACCGAGCCACTGCTTCACCTTGGGGACAATAAAACTGCTGCTCCCCAAGGGCCAGCCCTTGTGAGAGGGTCATCCACTGCCATCAACCCTGCCTTACTGGGCAGACCTATTAGTTTCCTGTCTCAAGGCAGATGGCAACCTCTCTGGGGTACCTGCCAACTTCCATTTCAGGTTAGTACAGCCCCTAGCACAAAGATGAGGATGAGCTTCATAGCAAGTATAACCCGTTACCACAGCTGGCTCACGGCAGGGACAAACAGGCTCTCCTACCCATGCCCTGGTTTCTTGTCTCCTTCCATCCCATCACAGACCGCCCAGGGAACATGACACATTTCTGTGCTGCCCAACGCATGAATCCCCTAGGGAAGGAAAAGCCTCCCATCTCTCTGGCCTGAAGCTTTCTGTTAGCAGCCACCTAGGAAACCTTAATGATGGAAGTCTACTGGTCAACAAGCCCCTTGCCATGGGCTGTCTCTCTCTCCTGCAGGGATCTTTCAACAGTGATGGAGCTCTCAGTTCACACCTGAGCTCCATCCTCTCCTTGCTGGCAGAGGCACTGGCCTGGCAAGAGGAAAGGGAGGCCAGCAACATCCTTGGATGAAGGAAAAGGAGGGGACTGAGCCTAATAGTTGTCCCCATGGGTAAATCATGGCTTAGCTTGAGGAAGGAAGCGGACATTAAATACATACTGGGATAAGAACCACATTCATGCTTTTAAAGAGGTTCCTGCCAAGGCCGCAGCATGCACTTACCCCTGGGCTTTGTGGTCGCACTGCACCAGTGGCCTTGCCACTCACTCCGCTGAAAACAGGCAGACAGACACGCTGCCTCCGCCGGTGGTACCACAGTCACAGTCCCTTTGTCACTTGCTCAGCCGTCAAGCTCTCCAAACACCTTATGTGCCACGGGGTCCATTTCACATCAATCTTCCAGATGGGGGAAGAAGCTTTTGCAGTGTCTGCTGGGGATCTACCACTTGGCATTTCGGCACCTCTTCACCTCCAGCAACCTTCTCCCAGCATAAGCCGAGCAGCAGCAGCAACATTGGGATACAACACCTCTCCCAAAGCCTCGGGCCCCAAGATGGGGCCAGAGCAGCTTGTTGCAGGATGAGGGGCAGCTGATCCCACAGCTCTCCGAGCAAGCCTGTGCAATGCTGGGCTGAATTAGGGAAAAGATGGCTTTAGCTGACCTTCATTTAGCTTTCTGCTGCTCCTTTCCCATCATCGTAAATTAGCAAGGTATTTGCATCTAAAAGGCAGGCAAGCCAATCCACACGGGACCAGGGCAGCATGCATTTGCAGAAGGGGGCAAAGGGGCTTTTCATTTAAAAGAGGGGGGCAGGGAGGGGGGAAAAAGCTACTTTCCTGACTACCAGGGCCAGGCTGGAAAGCCCAGATAACACAGATGCACGTAAAGCATGCTGCTGGCTTGTCCCCTCCCCTCCAGTGCCGTGGTGGAGCCCGGCACAGTCCTGGTGAGATGACCACGTGCAGTTTCAAAGCTGCCTCCCAACTTCAATAGGTGGGAGAGAGGGAAGGAAAACAGCCCCCAATCACCACGCCAATTTTCATTGCTATTAAATATAATCATCTCTGCTCTCTTTCATCTTTGCTTCTCCTCCGAGAACTGGCAACAAAGGCAGCACACAGTAAGGAGAGGCAGGAGAGCGGGGTGATTGCAGCAAAGAATGTAACCTCCGAAACACGCCGCCGAGCCGCAGGGCAGGGAGCACAGGGAAACCCGCCGGCCGCAGGGAAACATAACAGGCCCATTGCTATCGGAGGGGTGGGAAAGGGAGTGGAGCCAGAGACTTGTTCAACTTTGTTTCTTGAAGCAAAGCAAGCGACTGATTCCTGGTGCAGGGAACGACTTGGCACCAATCCCAAGCTCTAGATCTCGCTCAAGCAAGTCTCGCTATGTTAAAATGTCGCTTTGTAAGCGGGCAGCAAGGTTAGCTCTCGGCACAGGCAAAGCAGGCAGTCGCTTGAGGCAGCAAATTGCCAGAGATGGCAAAATCACCCCAGGCGTGCTGCAAGCTGGGGCCGCGCCAGATTCCTCACCTACAGCCTGGGAACAGCAAACCCATCACTGAGTTAGACAACATCGAGCTTCCCTGCCAGCCGCTGCCTTTTGCAGCGCCGGGGAGGTGATGGAGGTAACTCCAAGCAGGAATCGCTGCTGTGGAGCGCAGGTGCCAGAGGGGCCGTTGGCACAGATCTCACGCTCCATCCAGAAATGCTATCAGGGAGAAATCCCACAGAGGGGAGCAGCAAGGGACCAGGGCTTCACCCGGGTGCTTGCTCCTGACCCCACAAGCGGGTACAGCAGCACAGGAGAGCTCCCTGTCCTCCGGGAGTGGGACCTACATGTGCAGAGCAGCCCCTGAGCCCTGCCCCGTGGAGCTGCGCTCCCCATCCCACCCTCCTTCCCTCCCTGCGCGTGAAGATAGAGCAGTTTATTGCCTGGTGCTCAGGTTACCTAATTTATTACCTGGTAGCAGCAAGGGGCAGTTTAACCCCAAGCTCCCGCTGGTCCTGCTGCCTGKTTTTTCCACAACTCTTCTCCCCTCCCAAGGCCACCCCTGCAGCCCCCCAGTCCCCGCTCCAGCTCTGGGGCATGCTCCAAGGACTTATTCTGCAGGCATCTGTGTTCCAACCTGTTGGACCCAGAGTAGCTGCCCTTTGACTCGAAGGGAGCAGTCACTTACTTGCAACAGGAAAAACATAGAAGCAGCGAGGGGGGAAATATGCACTTTCTCTTACTCAGCTCCACTGTTGGCAGAAGGTGCCTCTGCCACATCCCCAGCTGATATCAAAGGCAGGCGCTGCATCAGCTGGCTCAGAAGCTGGTTCTTCTGGTGGCTTTGGTTCCTCTAAAAAAAGCTATGTCAGTGCTGGGCTACTAATGCCTGGAGCCAGCAGAGCATGGGTAACAGCTGGCTCTTGGCTCCCACCAGCTCATGATCATACCCGAGCCAGGCTGGAGATTGAGGGCCCTTCTTCAGCTCACATAGGTGCAGAGAGAGAAGGCAAAGCCAGGATGCTCCTGGGCCGCACCTCGGACATTTCTGGCTATCCAGGAGCGCTTTCACCAGTGGATCCCATTGCAAAACATGGTTGCAAGGTATATCCCCRCTGGCTGGGTCAGCTGAGACTGCTCACTGCTGCCTCGTTACACGCAGAATTTGACTTCTCCTGTCTGCATGGGAAGGCTGGCAAAGCCACAGCTCGGAAAGCAGCAGGCCAGTTTGGGGCATGGGACCTAGAGGCAAAGGAACATGTGGCACTTTGCCAGGCAAAAACCTGGGCTGATGCAGGTGTATTAGTAAGTGACAGCCTGGACAGTCTTGGCACAGACAAGAGATAGCTTTGTACTTTCTTGTGCAGGGTGCTGCACAGGAGCAACAGATCTGCCCTCTAAAAATGAGAGAAAGCAGCCCTGTGGACTGCTGCAAAGTCCCCAGAGCAAACTGAGCCTGCTCAACACCACCACGACAGTCCTGGTTAAAGGTATCTAAAGAATTTTCAGCATCCTCTGCAGCACGTAGCCTGGATCACGCCCCCCCCCCCCCCCCCCCCCCCCCCCCCCCCCCCCC
>JAYKAV010002841.1:103474-145067 GCA_035582835.1 Phoebastria nigripes | reverse complement strand
GCCAAATTTAGAAGACTGATCCCATGGCCCACCCTTATTCCTGCCCCTGCTTCATTGTGTGACCTGCAGGTACTCAGGCAAGAATTTCTGCTTTTGCCCCCCATCACCTGGGCTGCTGTCAAGGCACTTTCATGGACAAATCACCCCTTTGTGCTCAGGTGAGCTCCTCTCCCCCTCTCTGGCAAAGAGGCTTGGCTGATGGGAAAGGCCGTGCTAGCAGGCAGGTTTTCGCATTCTCCAGCACACCTTGCTTCAGACACTTTGCAGCAAACGTTCCTTTCTAAGATCTATTGATTTCATAAATAATAGAGTAAAGGAAAGAAACACATGGCGCAAATATACAGGTCAAATAATCTCTCCCTTAGGAAACAAAGAAGAGCTACAAAAAAAAAACCCAGCAGGCTCGCGCTGATCTTTAAGCAAAAGATCAAGTGGCATTAAAGCTATTTGTTAATCAACAGCACGGAGGTAGGGCCATATTCAAACGGGTCACCTTGAGGGGTCTCGCTCCACAAACCTGCAGCTTGAGCCTGCCTTTCTCACTCCTGAAGCTGTGGAAGCACCCGTAGTATTTTGTCACATTGTCATACTGAAGACCAAGCCCTTGAAGAAGAGAACAGCTCCATGGCAAGGCAGCTGTACCTCTCCCAAATCACTCCTCTCCATCACACGTGCAGGATTTTAGTCTCTGCTGCTGGGGCATCATCTTGAGAGCTTTTGTTCCAGTACATCCCCCCCATCCTACAGTTTTCTTCTAGCCAGCTGCTGTCCAGCTGTGCCACCGCTGCTGCAGAGCACAACAGGGGAGATGCCGGSTGAGCAGGAGGGTTTGAGAGCACCTCTCCTGGGTAGCACCAGCACCGAGAACAGTGTCAGGCCCTGCCGTTTCCCACCTGTGCTCTTGGACCTGAAGCCTGGGGTAGTCTTGGCGGCTGAACGCTGCCATTTCCACTCCAGCCCTTTTCCTCGCTCTACCTCCATGTAAGAAAGCACCACCCTAACAGGGACTTCACCTGCAGCCCAGCGTGGAGAGTGGCAGAAATGAAGAAATAGAAAGTGGAGGAGGAGCTTTGCAAAGCTGCTCCACGTTAAGTGCCATCTTTTCCTACAACCTCAAAAGCAGAACCCAAACACCATCCTGACCTCACTGCATTGACCAAGTTTGAAGCTGCTTTGGGGAAGGGTTTCTTAAACTCTACCACCACCACAGGTGGACACAAGATGGGATGAAACACCGCAGAGGCAAAGCTGCAAAACCAAAGCCTGCCCTCCCACTCCCTGAGTCTCTCCAAGCATCTGCGATTAAGCCAGATGAAACTTTCAACCATACTGGCTCGTGGGCCACCAGCTCAGTAGCGAGATGTCACACGCTTCTGCTCCAACCACATTTAGTACAGGAAAACGGAGCACTCAGCAGCTTCTGCAGTAGCACAACTGCCTCTGTCTTGGTTGTACTGACCGATGCTCACAAGGGACAAGCGCCAAAAGCCAAAATCTTCATCCCTAACTCCTGGAGAAAGCTCTTGTCTAGCGAGTCCAACACGCAACGAGAAGCTTCTCCAGCCACAGGCCTGCATCAGAAGACACTGACATAGAAAGCAACACCTACTGCCCCCAGGACAAAAGGAATGACCTCTGAAGCAACCACAGCCTTTCAGAGAAGCTGAGCAACTGGAAGGTAGGAGGGAAGTAAAAAGAAAATGATATTCCTAGGCTTTCACAGGATGAAGACCATCTTGGTTAACTCTGGTTAGCACAAGGCACCTGCCGCACCATATGGACCAAGCGTAGCAGCAGGCAGGCAGAGCCTTTCTTGCTGTTATGGCATCTACACATGGCAGAGTAGATTCACAGAAGGGGAAAAGCAATGACACACACACACACCCCCCAGCTCATATCATGCTGCAAGGAGGTTCTCTTCCTGGGAGGATCTCATGGTGCCCAGCACACTCCCAAGGTGGGAGGGCCCATAAGATCTGCCCATTTCAGCTGAGCAGTGAAGTTCTTCCTCCAGTTGGGAGATCTGCACACCAAAGGTCGGCTCTGGCCTTCAACAGGGCTGTGAAAACGTGGTGATGGAAACATTGCCAAGAGCAGCTGCTCGAGAGGCAAGTGAGGCTCAAGAGGCAAGTGAGGCCATGCAAGAGTTCCATCCAGGCAGCTACTTAGCTTAACCCTTTCAGTCACCAGCTGCACACACTCCATGCAGCCACAAGCTCTTGGAGTAAGCAGGATCAGCCTTTGTAGCACTCCTCACTAGACATTTGCAGAAAAATCATCATGCCACACAGAACATCACCATATCCTCAGCTTGACCGGTGTCCGAAGGCGGCAGTGAGTTATTAGCTGCATGGAAGATGCCTGCAGGGAGCAGAAACAGCAAAGGAGAACAGAGATAACAGGTTTTTGGCACTGGGTCACAGCACTGATTCAGCCTGTTTTGTGACAGCAAAATGGTGTGTTTCCAGCTGTATTGCGTTATCAGGGAGGAAGGACTGGAGGGCTGGAGTGAGTATAAAGAAATCTAAGGGTGGTCACTGGGAAAAGACTTCCTCACAGATGGCAAATTCATGGCCTCAAGCAGTGGCCACCTGGCCTGTCTCAGCTGCATCTAAGCAGACCATGAGCTACCCTCTGCCAGAACATCCCCAGTGGTTCACGATGCTCATCCCCCACCAGAAACCACCCCGCAGCACACACTCCCAACATGCTAATGTAAGCATGTACCCCCCATCTTTGCTCAGAAGTGATACCAGTTAACTTCAAACTCCACCTGAAGCCCTAGGCAACAGCCATCACTGGTGCTGAACAGCAGAAAGGCACTCAGCACACATCCCCCAGCAGTGCCAGCTGCTGTGCTACAAGGAGACAGGGAGAAAGTAAAGGATGCTAGAGACCTGTGCTCTGGAAGCAAGCCCACCTCTCTCTTCCCTGACACACTACATTCAAATCTCTAACGAGCTCTTCATCCACAGAACCTGTACCTCGAAAGAGGAAGTAATTTATATGCATCTCCCCAGACAAGGAGAACAGGGGATTGAAGAGTGATGTTTGCCTGTGATGGCAGTTCTGCTGCAGAGCTGGAAATAGATCCCAGCTTGCCCGGAGACACACATAAAGCTTCCTACAGCACGCTAAATCCAGGTTAAATATGCAGATGAGCATCAATAAGAGAATCTTCTTTCCCAT
Organism: Phoebastria nigripes; assembly: GCA_035582835.1. NCBI lineage: Eukaryota > Metazoa > Chordata > Aves > Procellariiformes > Diomedeidae > Phoebastria > Phoebastria nigripes. Next base: position 141,878 of record JAYKAV010002841.1, on the reverse strand, counting down.
CACATTTCCTTCCCAAAACTACAGCTGATCAGGTCATGCCATTTGAGAAGCACYTGGAGACCAGCCATTTCTAAAAGCAAGAGAAGAAATGCAGCCCTGCTCTCACGTCACAAGTGACAAACCTTTGCAAAATGATTCGCTTCCCTCCCCTCCTACTCACTCATGTTTCAAAAAACATTTTGTTCAAAAGCAGCTCTTTAAAGATGTTATATAACAAGTGATTTGTACCACGAGGCTGGCTAGTTTTAGCCCAGCTACTTAGATCACAGTTGGATTTTATTTTCTAGTTAGCTGGCGGACTCATGTCCAGTGACGACCCTGTGGGCAGAGGATGCTCCTGGCCATCTTGCTTCCCAGCCAGAAGAGTCAATACCACAGCACTCTGGTGTTTTTGCCTATTCAGTTATGAGCTCAGCTGTGGTATCTGTCCAATTCCAGCTCCCAGACAGGAAGGAAAGTGGGCAGTGCTTGAAGATTCTTACTTTTTCACAGATCACGGTTATGTTTAACATGCTCCATACTCGTAGCAGCCAAAAAGCCATTTGCAGCAGTGCCGGGCTCCCCAGGGGCCAATCTCAGCACAAAGAACTGTTGCTAAAAGTTTAGTGAGGTCATATGTCTGGCAAATGTAATGGCAACAAATTAAACTACTTTTTTAAGAACTTGGCTTCAAGCATGCCTTGGAGATCCAAAACAAAATCCTTAACTCTTTGTAGCCTCCCCCTGCACAGAGTTCACCGCAAGCTGTTTTCAAGGTAGGGTATATCCTCACGCAGCATAGAAGCGATGTCAGCCCAAATACAAAGTGCTCCTCCTCACTTGGCTGTTCCACTGCTCCCCGAGTTAACAGCTTCACAAATCAGTTGCTGCAGATGTTCCCAAGTCAAAAAAGATCACGAGTGTAAAAATAAAAGTCGATTTAACTCACTCTGGAAGCTACTGTCTCCTCAGCGCTCAAAAACCATGGCGCTTAGTGGATAGAGTTAAGCATGGAGCCTAGGGACAAGACAGGCAATAGGATTGGGGCTCCTCAGATGTTTTTTTGAGGTTATTGCTCAATGTTTAAGCACAAGGATTATAATTTAAATCTTGTATTTTCCACACCTTGCCTGCCTCTCAAGCAATAGCTACCCTTTAGAAGTGCTGGTACCTTTTAAGTCCTGATATCCTACTCCAGGTAAGAGGCTGTAAGGAAGGGAAATGAAGAAAGAGCAAGTTGCTGAGATTTGTGACAAGGAAATGATTGAGATGGAGAGTACTGTCAGAAGAAATTCCCTTCAGATTACCTTTCTTGCCACCTAAATCATACAGAGGTTGTTAGATTCCCTCTCCTCCTGACTCCTCACACCCACCCACCCTGGGTTACCTCTACAACAATATGTTGTATTGATTAAATGAGTGCTTTTAAGAAGTTGAGTCCAGAAAAGGAACTTTCCCTGCATCCCACTGGCTTGCCCTTCAGCACCTGAGCATCTCACCTGTTTTAGAAGCACAATTAAATCTTTCAAATGGATTCACTCAGAACATCTGAAAGGAAAAAGTGTCTATATCGAATGTGCTCAAGTCACTTGTATTGCCATTCTCCCTAAAATACTATATAGAAATTGCTTCTGTGGTCTCTAAGACATTAGAAACTACACATTAAAAGGAACCAAAGGCTATTTTTAAAGTGAAGCTTAGAAATTGATGAATGTTGGAATAGCTTAAGTTTTCTTCTCCCCTCCACACCCCCATCCCAAAGGCCAGTCCACAACATTGAGGATCCAGTTGATAAATTGGGCTCTTGCAACTCATTTTTGTCATCACTTCAGCAGCAGCAGATCACGGCAGGAACAGCCTTCTCCTAGCAGCAAATTGTCCGCACGTACCTTTGAGTCCCCTCCTCCTCCAAAGCACCCGCATCACAACATAAGCTCATTTCAATGAAAGTGATGTCAGTCTCTCGGCAGAAAGCCACTGAAAGCTTATAGCAAAAGCACGGAAGAATATCACTGAATTCATTCCATTAGTGTAATCTAAGAGAAAATAATGATTTATCAGACTCGGAGCTTGGAACCAGAAAACAAACAGTCTGTGGCAAAGCAGAGAGAAACTCAGATTTATAATCAACCCAATAAGCATGGAAATGAGAAAGCTCTCAGCCTCCAGCAAATGAAAGAGTGAAATATTGCGATAATGCCAACAAGGGGTTCTTAGAGATGTAGAAAGTACCAGGAGGGAAGGACACCAGAAGCTTCCTGGTGATGGCAGGGGAACGTGAACAGCTTCACCCAGATGGGATGAGGAGGATTAACACTATCAAGATGCTGTACCAGCAGACACAGCCTGCAACAGAAACAGGTGAGAAAAAAAAAAAACCAAACCAAAACCAAAAATACATGGGCTGGCCTTAAGATCTGCTAAACCCCACGTGAAATAAGGATGACAGCCAGTCCTCAGGCAAACATCCAGAATGCCCACAGCACATCTGGAGATGGGGGCCTTGGCAGCCATGTGAGGCTGGCAGGCGGTGGCAGCAGGAGGGACCACCAAGGGCAGAGATTGAGGTAGCCTCCCTGTTTGAAGGGGTCAGACAGACAGTGGTGCAGAGGGTTTCATTAACCCTGAGGTGCTCAAGTTCCCACAGCTCATTTCTCCAGGAATGTGGGTAATAGTTTATTGCAAGAAAGGGGACCTCCAGTGTGTTAGCAGAAGAGGTGTTGGAGAACAGGATCTCCCAGAAGTCCAAATTCTTGTGCAGCTACATATTGAACACCTGCTAAAGCCCTGAAAAAGTCAGGAGGAGCGATGAGGGGAGCAGGGTGAGAGCATAGGTGCGAGTGATGAGCTATTCAACTGTGAAAACATCTGCAAAATGACCAAAAATTAAAGGCAGCCTGGTGTGAGAAGAGGGGAGTTCCACAATGGAGCAAACGTTCTGCTATTTGGTTGCCTTTCCTCTCCTTGTACCCTGCCTTTAATTTAAGAAGCAAAGACAAAGCAAAATCTGCTTAGAATCCACCCTGCATCTGACCTGCCAGGGCCTCTCTTCCAGCCTCTAGCAATTGTTTTTCACACATTGCACAAGGGAGCAAGTTCAATCCCACCATTGGATTTAATCACCTCTGCAGAAATACCATCCAGGGTCTGAACTGCTCTTTGTCAGATTTGCCAGGCACCACCTAGGACTTGGGTGAGACAGACCCTTCTCCAGGTGCYGGTTGCGCTAGGACCTTACCTGCTCACTACGGTCTGAGAATGGAGGTGAACTCCCACTGCCTGAAATATCCTGGGAGCTCTTTCCTTGTCACCTATAGCTAGCACACACCTCAGCAACAAGCCTAATACAGCCCACGCCAGACATGTGCCAACTCCAAGACGCTTAAACGTTTTAACRCTAACTCAGCAGCACCAAAGGCGGGAGAGATGCAACATTCCTAGTTAGTATTCAGACCACACACTGGCTGCTGTATCTCTGGAAAACACAGGAGATCACAATCGTTATCCACACTTATGAATAAAATATTCCTTTTATTTTAGTAAAATAACAAAGCTTATTTACAGATACAATAACTGTACATTCCAATTGAAAAATAGATTGCGCTCAAAATCGTTAAAGCAAGTCACACGCAGTCTGTTAGGAACACAAACAACCTCAAACCTCCCAACGCCTTCGGCTCCTGGCTCTCAGGAAATCAGCTCGTTTTGTTCTGAATGATTTTCTGCTGATTCTCAAGACATTCCTTCAGCTTGTCTTCAGTGAGTGTCAGTCTCTGCTCCAGGATGGAAACAGTCTGCAAAACAAAACGAAAGCTGCTGTTGAGCTGCTCACAAAGACAAGCTACATACTGGACTCTCAGTGGGTAATAAAATGCTAAATTCACAGTATTTTGAGGTATTTCAGGGCTGTAACTCCAGTATGAGCATTTTAGCAGGGCAGAGCCCCACAAGACTTCAGAGAGGAGCAGAGGCTGGTGGGCACGAAGCTCTCCTGCAGACAACACCGAGCACCCGTTTCGGCACTTGGTGCTTTCAAACTGAGCTCTGCATTTCTTTTCATGGACAGGTTCTGTCCTTCCATGTTCATGAGCCACCAAACACTGGAGAGCCACCAGACAGTGTAACGAAAGACAGAGGTTTTGAACAGTTTTGCCCAGTTTTAGCTTTGATTTCGCCTCTCTGCTTCCAACTCTTTCCTCCCTTCCCTGAACGCCATCAGTTTGCTGCAATTAAAACATGCAAAACTTGCTGGACAAGCACGATGACAAGCAAGAAAACCCTCCCAGCGTAAGGCAGTGCAACAGGTGATGGAGGGGAATTGAAATCCAAAGTGGCGATGRATCAACATAATGCCTAAATATTTTTGTGTAATCCAGTTACCCCACAAAGGATTGTTTTATCTTTCTCATCGAGCTGAAGTCATTGTGTACAGGATGCACAGGAAGAACATTTTAACCACGTGGCAATAAAAGCTTCTGCTGAAAACCTTTTATTGATCACTCCGAGGTAATCAAGGGACCTAGCTATGCAGAACCACTTTCAGCTTCCAAAGACACCAGAACGGCTGATAACAGGCGGTGATGATTTAATGCTTTAATATCCATAAACTTATCAGCAACAATCAATAGCTTCATATTTTGAGCATTTTTACTGCATAAATAACATCCTCTGTTAAAAACAAAGGATGTTCAGAACCTTGGACTTTAATAAAGTAATTCAAATAAACTTGGACAACCACTGTTTGTATAGAAGTTATACATAGAAAGCCTTTTAATAGTGCATTTCGTAAGCACATCTCTAAGTGCCTGACAAAAGAAAGCAGGTCTCATTATCCCCATTTTACAGCTGGGGAAACGAAAGCACAAAGAGAGGAAATAGCTTGGCTAAGGCCACTTGAGACTGGGAAAAGTCTCCCGTAAAATGATTTGGGGAATGAGACGAATGGGGGGGGGGGGGGGGGGGGGGGGGGGGGGGGGGGGGGGGGGGGGGGAAGAGAAAACAGATGTAGTAAAAACACCACCAAGCACTATGGCAAAGCCTTCTTGCAAGATAGCCTATCAATAAAGTCAGAAAGGGCTGCGCATCGTAGCATTTACCATAACGCACCCTTTTTTCCCAAACATCGTTCAAAGCTTATTTCTACTGCATATATACCACTGACCTGTGACAAGGCAGAAGAGTTAATTCCTGCTGCAACTGTAGAAAGATTCACCGGAAAGAAAAAACCCTGCATTGCTTAAATATTCCCGTGGGCTACAGCACTAGCTTCATTTAGGTTTTTTCCTCCTCCATTGCCACCCCTTTGAGGCACAAGAACTGCAGTACACAGAGAACCAGAAGAAAAGTTGTGGAGCCAGCAGGTAACATCCCAGGTGCCCCAGAGCCAGCAGGAGCCCTCCCATCTATTCAAAGCAGAGAGGATTTCATCTTTTTCATATCCAGCCACGCTATTGCCTAGCGGCTGTCTTACAGAGGTCAGGAGTAAAGCTACTCAGGGCAGAACACAGCAGGCTGAATGTCTACCAGGGGTTTACAGCAAAGATCTTACCCTGCAAGCAACCAGACAGAGAATGAAAAGCAGCAGGGATCCTGGCTTTTCCATTTAAAAAAGAAGAAAGTAACTCAAGACTCAGTTAAAAAGGGGGGTGAAACATTGCATCAAATTTCCTTTAGAAAGACAATCAACTGAATTAATGTCCTGGTCACACTGCCCTGCTAGAAGCAAAGCCCCAGATTACTTGTGGTTCCTATATCCCACGATTTACTGCCACCATGATCCTGCCGATACGAGTTAAGTGCTGTTACACACGGCACCGTGAGACTAAGCGCAAGTAAAGCAGATTTCAGAAAGTGTTGAATTTGTGAAAAAGCTATAAGGAGAACGTTTATTGAAATGGAAATTGCATGTAAGTATAAGCAGAAAACTTGTAGTGAGTGTTTTTTGGAAACTAGAAGTGGAAAAGTAGCAGTCAGAAATGAAATCCAGGAAGTCCAGAGTAGGAACTGATGACTACAGTCCATTTAGACTTGAATATATGATGCCCAAAATACACAGGGCATCTGACATCCTAGGAAGGTAAGGGAAAGCACAAATACTGCCCAGCTGCTCTTACTGCTATATTGTAACTTACACATAAAAGAAAAGCTCCTTTATTAGCAGCTGACAGAGTTTTACGATATTTCCATGTTGCTATTTATAAAGCAAGTCCTTGTCGGTAGGCAAATTAAACTGCACCCATTCAACTCCTGCGTGTTTTTGCTATTGCTTTTCAGAAGATAACAAACCAACAATTAAGCCAAGGAGGAAAATACTGTTGGCCAGAGTCAGTGAGGATTCACTGGAGTCAGGTTCACACTCAAGCCATTTCTCTGTGGCAGGATCTGGGCCTCCTGTTGTGTCAGGAGCATAGTACATGTCTCCATTACGCACCAGGGAATAAATGCTGGATAATTTATTAAAGTCCTGGCTCAAATTGGCAGAGGGATAACAGCTGAGGCTTAAACAAGAAGAAAGATCAACCTATTTATTTTTTTAAGGAGTATTTCTGACATTACAGTAATATACTAAGCATTACTATGGACACCAGAACAGAATATGGAATTTTTCACACAAAAGAAAGCTTACTTAAATCACTTCTACCAACACTTCCCGCAACATTTGTCTTCATTCATCTTCACAGACTTAGCCTAGAAAAAGCCTGCTCTTCTCTTTGGAAACATTAATGAGAAACTATGTAGAAAAAAAAAGTTGCCTCCTATTTACTTTAAGTTCTGGGGAATATTCAGCTCCATCGTCCCCCAGGACACCTAAATTGAAGCACCCAGTAGTCACGCTTGCTTACATGATGACAAGCCCCCTATGCTATTCCTTCATGTTAATTTTACTCTCTCAACCCAAATAATAGTGACTTGTGATGCTGTTCCAAGATGCTTTCATCAGTATCTTTTCCTTAGTCCCTGTTAAACATTTCCCTGTCTGATTAAGTAGCAGAGACAGTTTAAGAACTTCGAGCCTCAGGGTTGAGGCTTTTGCAGCAGCCCTGGAGGGGCAATCAGTCCTGCCTCTTTTGAGGACGACAGATAAAGGGAACCAGGTGCTAACTGAATGCCAACAGAAACCAGTTCCACAACTGCAGAAGGAAACCTGAACAGCAGAGTCCAGAGCAAGCACAGGCCCTCAGCAACCCTCTAGAGCAATGGTGAGAGTCCCTGCAGTAGCCAGGAGAGAGAGATTCCCCCTAGACAGATGGCTGCTCATTAACTAAAGCAGTACTTAACCTGGAGCTGGGGGCAAAGCAGGCAAGAGCACAGGTATGATGGAATAACATTAGGCTCACCCTGCTAAGGGATGGCTGCCTTGCAAGCAAAAAGGTGCAGCTCCTGCCCTGCAAGCAGCACAYGGGTTTTTCAGTAAGCCACTCACACCAGGCTTTGATCGAGTTAGCACACACAATAGCATGGGGGACATAACACTGCTCCAGCTGATTGCCAGTAATTGTGGGACCCCCAAAAAAACATGTATTGATACAACAGTTACTCAGATCAGGTAACAACAGCTTGGCTGAGCCTACAGGGATATGATCCTGCACACCAACTGCAAAGTAGATGTGCTCTTGGCTATGTGCAGGCAAAGTGTTACACTTGCACTTCTGTTCCATTGGGGAAGAGTGGCTGGAAAGCTGCCTGTTGGAAAAGGACCTGGGGGTGTTGTTTGACAGCCGGCTGAATATGAGCCAGCAGTGTGCCCAGGTGGCCAAAAAGGCCAACGGCATCCTGGCCTGTATCAGAAATAGTGTGGCCAGCAGGCGTAGGGAAGTGATCGTGCCCCTGTACTCGGCACTGGTGAGGCCACACCTCGAATACTGTGTTCAGTTTTGGGCCCCTCACTACAAGAAGGACATCGAGGTGCTGGAGCGTGTCCAGAGAAGGGCAACGAAGCTGCTGAAGGGTCTGGAGAACAAGTCTGATGAGGAGCAGCTGAGGGAACTGGGGTAGCTTAGCCTGGAGAAGAGGAGGCTGAGGGGAGACCTTATCACTCTCTACAACTACCTGAAAGGAGGTTGCAGCGAGGTGGCTGTTGGTCTCTTCTCCCAAGTAACTAGAGATAGGACAAGAGGAAACGGCCTCAAGTTGTACCAGGGGAGGTTTAGATTGGACATTAGGAAAAATTTCTTCACCGAAAGGGTTGCCAAGCGTTGGAACAGGCTGCCCAGGGAAGTGGTTGAGTCACCATCCCTGRAGGTATTTAAAAGACACATGGATGTGGCACTTAGGGACATGGTTTAGTGGTGGACTTGGCAGTGCTGGGTTAACAGTTGGACTCGATCTTAAAGGTCTTTTCCAACCTAAACGATTCTATGATTCTACTCCTGTCATCATTTCATAACATAAAATTCCTCTCTCCATTGATCTCGAAGGAGATGAAGTAGTTTCCTAGCTTTACCTAAATAGTAAGATTCTTAAAAGTTTGCTCCACCAGTTTTTCTAAGCATATGCTAAAAAAGATTTTGCAGGGCACTAACATATCAAATAGCCCAAGAAAAAACACTACTTCTACCTCTTCAGATTTTTCTTTCCCACCTGACATGTGAATTTATAAAGATAGCATTTTCTTTTCAATTTATCAGAAAATGCACCTGCARAAGAACACACAACAAATGCAGAAGTTTATAAGTTTCCATGCACTCAGTTTCCCCACTCCACTGTGCTGGTACAAGGAGAGACTTAGGGATGCCTTTCGAGAGGCCCATGGATTGCAGAATGAGACTTGTCAAGTTTCACCTGGATTTGCAGGCTAAAGAGCTCTGCCCTCTGTAATGAGCAAGGCCAACGCTAGTTTGTTTTCAAAAAGCTAGATGCCCTGCACTAACTTCTTACAGTTTTCCCTAAAAATGGTCATTTCAGAGCCATTTCAGTCCCAAACATAGCCAAGAAGTACAGCAAGTAAACTGCATCATGAAAATGCTGCCTTAGCATCCAAGGGTCCCTCCTTGGCAAGTGCTAATGAGTGGGTTCAGAGGTACCTATATACCTCTAGGGCACAAATTCATGACACCTGGACCACAGACTGCTGCACAGCATTGAGGAGACCTGTTGGCACTATACTGGAAAGTGAAAACAGTCTTGCAAGAAAGGAGTACAGTTGCCAACCTTCAAATGCACCAGTTAAAGTGAGTAATATGACAAGAAGAGACCCCAGTTATTGTATGCAGATCACTAAAGTGGTACCTCCAACATCCACTAAATACAGTCCTGAGCATATACACCGTCCTATGCAGAAACAGGAATTAGCAAATATCCAGGTAAATTAAGCTTGGGAGCCCTTTCTCTCAACTAACACAATGAGTGATATAAACTACCATAGGAAGGGTTTGCGCCAGGATAGGCCGGCCTACCTTTTACAGAAAAAAAAAAAAATTTAACTCCTTCCATCAACAATAGTTTAAAATGCCAAACTTCAGCTGCAAGATTAAAAGGCTCATGGGAGAACTTGTGCAGCAAAAGTCACTCTGAGGTTCAAGCATGAACCTGTCTGGTAAGAAGCAGCCTTTCCTCCTACCATACTAAGTTTTGCCCTGACTTGCTGTCAGCCTCCCTTCGATCTCAGCAACTGCATCTAGTGAAACTCAAAGCAGACCCCTGCGATTAGTAAGCATGCTTAAAGAAAGCTAGGCTGCCCTCCTCATGTGCAAGTTATACCTGAACACAGTTTTGAGATGGGACCCGAAACAGCTACCGACATTCAGTATGCTCTGAAGCATTTTCAGCAAAAGCTGGCAGTTTAGACTAACTGAGGAAATAAGCGTCATATCTGAGAGCATAACAAGGTATGAAGCCTTCACAGTTATTAACACTTTATGTAGCAAACAGACACATGCAAGGCTCTTTGCATGCTGGGACTAGCCTTACTCTAGTGGTCAAAGCCTTAATCTCAGAGATCAAATACACAATTAAGGTGATTTTTGTTTTTAATGTGAAATGATTTCTAAAGAAATGATAGCTCCTCATCTGCTCAGACTAAAACAAGATCTGCTACCCCAGAGACATTTTAAATAAGTTCTGTAGCTCCTCACCATCTCAATTGCTTTGAATATAAACTCTAAGGTGAATTCTCATAAAGCTTATTTGCATAGAATATTTCACACCAGGCTGATTTACGGATAGCGTATTGATTATTTCAGAATGAAGAAGATAGCTCAAGTAGTGCTTCAGTCTTCCCCTCAATCTTTCTTTAATGCAACTTCATGAATTTTCCTGGGTTTACTTTGTAACATGCTTCAAATTTTACAAACTTTTATATTTGTTACTACACAACACTTAGTTCCAGTGTGGCTAGACAGGAACATATCTTCAGTGCTGCTGTACAGCTGTGGGTTAGGAAGTCCCACAAGCCCCCTCAACACAGTTTTTGCACATTCATCCAATGTCACTCTTGGGTCATGTGGATTAGGAATACATGACGATGCCTGCAGAAGTGCAAATGCTAGCACTAACCTGGCCTCATCAGGATCCCCACGTAGAGCTCCAGATCTGCTCACAAAGTCGTGCGGCTGAACAACCTCGATGTCTGTTCTCTAGTGCAGGGCACAAGAGCTCATAGTCCCACCAGCTCTCTTCAGCCAACAGTCAGACATGTGCTACTCGCAATACTTGGAAAGTAAATAGTTTTTTATATTGAGCAGTCCAAAGCACTATAAGAAGGAAGTAGGTAGTTATAAAATTCAAACCCAGTATTGCTCAGCTAACCCCTCCTTCTTACTATTACTGTGAGGGTGGTGAGACATTGGAACAGGTTGCCCAGAGAAGTTGTGGATGCCCCATCCCTGGAAGTGTTCAAGGCCAGATTGGATGGGGCTTTGAGCAACCTGCTCTAGTGGAAGGTGTCCCTGCCCACGGCAGCGGGGTTGGAACTAGATGATCTTCAGGGTCCCTTCCAACCCAAACCATTCCATAATTCTACAATTATCAGCTGCCATCTCTCCTTCCACCTCCCAGTACACTCCACTTTCTACAGATGCTTGAATCACAGTAACCAACCCTTTAACTGAATTATAAGAGCAACTTTGGTCTACTGCATGACTCTACTCATGAGTCTACTCATGCACTAGACTCAGCACAGCAACAACAACGAGTTATCACTTGCAGTGCTTATTATGCTTTTTACAGTAGGAAAAACATACAAGAATGCCCAAAAATTCTAGTATCGTCCACTTTGCCAGACCAAGCAGCATGGTCAGTACCAGTATCACAGTGACCAAAGGCACCCTGGAGGACAGAAAAGGATGTTCTTTGTATTAAATAAATCCTAGCCACAAAGAACATGAGCCACAGGCTCTGCCAGTTTCTTCCACACAGTGTGGGGACACAAGGCACACAAGCCATCTGTAACTGAGCCTTTCCATTTACAGCCCTCTTACTAAAAATTTTTCATCACACATTGCTGTTGCTTCAGTCTTGACAGTTGATCAGCCAAAGCTAAACTGATGGTACTTGCATTGGATCCTGCAAGTTTCTGGAAGGGAATGGCTGCAAGCTTCTGCACAGGTATGGGCAGCTTCCTTGGTGCAGAGCTCCTAGACCTGTGGCTAGACCAGCACAGCAAAAGGAGTCAGGAGACTTGAAGTTTCACCACACAGTATGAAAACACAGCAAGTTATGATGAGCTACAGCAAAATATCCAACCATGTACCATGAGAGCAACTGCACAATATAGAGGTTAGAATCCCAAATGACTAGAGGTCTCCCCCAACCACAAAGACTTCAAAGACTTCCCATATCCTTCCCCTGCCGCCCAATCTACCTCTGAAAGGATGCAAATCACTCAGCTAAATTAACACAGCTGCTGGTACCTAATAGCTGAGTAACAATTTATATTAATCTTCAAGGTCTGCTTGTGAAAACAAATTGTGGGAGGTGTTTAGTATTCCTCCCCATTGAAGGATAATGGAAGGTAAAGGTCCTGTGGACCTCCAGGGAGACGATCAGCACTTTTGAGAAGGCAGCCTTTAGACAGTGTCCCACTAATACAGCAATATTGCTAGGAGTGCATTTAATTTAGGCAGTCTTAGCAAGAAGAAAAATGTATTTGCATCGAGACTTAGAGATTTTGTAACAAGCATATTTAGGAAGTGAATTTCACAAAGGAGTAGCTCTGATATTATACAGAGGAYTGGCAACGACCAGGATATTTCATTTGTTTTGAGTGAGAGATCAAAGCTACTGCATCTCCAAGAGATGGTTTTGACTCATGAGAAATAGCCTCTATGTCCTTTAAATTAAGATTTAAAAACCAAGCTCATCTGGCATTTCACAGATTTTTCAGATGGGAACTTTTTTTATTAGTGTTTTGGATTTCAAACCATTTCTTTTGGAATAAAAATGCTTGCAGTTTTTCTCCTATGTGTTGGGTCTGCCTGTAGCAGTGGGTGTTCAGGTCTTGAGAGCAACATAGAAACCAAGACATTTGCACAAGGCAGAGGTAGCAGCACTTACGACCCCCCAAAAAAAAAAAATCTTTCTTCTTGACTTGTAACTACTTGAAGTCATAACAGCATTTATTTTACTAAACCAGTTGCTTAATCTACATTCAATACCTCTCAGAAGAAAGGGGCCACATTCATTCCTCACCAACACAGGCTTTGGAGACCACATCTCAAAAAAAGGAGTAACAAATTTTATTTTACTCGTTTTCATTATGAGCATTGCACACAAACATTTTCAGTTTTAATTAAAAAGTAACTCACTTGTGTCCAAGTCTTTTTTTTTTATGCTCAAGAATTTAATTTTTAAAATTCTTGTCCTCCCTCTGCAATCTTTTCTGGAGTGAAATAATCCTTTAATCTCACATGAGCTACATTGTCCTTCAGTTCAGGCTTGGATTATTTTACAGATTTATCAAGTCTTCTCCATTTTACTGTGTTGTTTTCTCCCAGCTTCAATGCAAGATTAGTTTGGGGAAGTATATAAAGCTGTTTCCTGTGGGTGGATTATCGCAGCTATTTATGAATTTTTATGCTAACCTGATTCTGAACTCTTCGTTTGGAGCAGACTACTTCCTTCCCACATAAAACCAGCAGCTTTTGCCTCAGTGCCCGTTGCCCACCATTGCTACAGATTAACAGAGTGAACATGGCAGCTGCAGGTGTTTGGACTGAGGGCAAGAGTATACAAATTCTTTGAAGATGATCATTGCAAATGCAAGTTTTCCACTGCAGCCAAGATAGTTACTCACATATCAACTTCCTTCAGAAGCACAGTTCAGCTGCAAGTACAGAAAATGCATTTGAACCAAGTAAACTCTTAATACCTGCTCCATTTTTGTTTCAGCCAAAACACACCTTTCTGTTCCAGGAATTATCCAAGAGAGAAAATCACCTTGTTTTCCCCTTAAACTTTAATATTCAACCCACCTCTTCATATAGGCACTGAGATACTGAGATCCAGCCTTCGATAAAAAAAAAAAATTAATAAACATTTTGCATTTTCCTCCTTTTCACATCTCTGAAATGCCAGTAAAGAACAGGATTTTTAAACATTGAGACACTGACAAGATACTAAGCTGCAGGAAAGGGAGGAGCAAAGCATCTATATCATACATTTATTACTCTCATCTTCCTCATTCCTTTGCCAGATTTGAATTGCCTGCTTTCCTACAAAGGAGCACCAGGGTATCTTTAAGTAATCCAAAACCACTGGAAACAACCGGGTTATGTCTGGGTCTCAACTTCACTCCATCCTTCAAGGCAGCAGAATTATTAAGCATGTGCTACTCTTCTGAAAAAGGCAGTCAAACATTAACTTCTTTATTTGCATTTGCAGTACGGCCAAACTCAAACCGCATTTAGGAAAAAAATATGAAGACCCTGTCAGGTCACTTTAGACCACTTTCTTACAAGTAAAAAAAGATGTCCTGACAGAGTTCTGGTGAGGAGGAAGAGAGGAAATTTTCATTGAATCAAAAACCAGTTTAAAGAAAGTTGCCAAAACCTTAAAGAATAAAATGACAGCACAAAGTCAACAACATGAAAATGAAGCTTTGTAAATCTGAGGGGACCATATCTATTCGCTATAGCAGTTATTGCTAGATGTGGTATACAACAGCCACTAGAGTTTCTTCTGATCCATCCTTCTCTAATAAGAACTGAAGTGCCTAACTGAAGGAGCAAGTCTGCTCAAGTGTATCCTGCTGCATGGGGCACAACACCTCTACAGCCTCAGCGCTTCTACTTGCAGTTGGTGTTTGGCAGGAAGAAACCTCTTAATGGAATAAAAACAATCCCGCTGTCTCCAAGTACATGACACCCCACTTCATCTGGAAATCTACTGTCAACAGAGGGAAGGTACTGATAATTGGTGAGCAGCAGACAATGCAGCTTCAGCTGTGCAGCTCAGAACAAAGCTGTGCACTGGCAGGAGATGACAGCCTTCAGCTGATGTCTTACTACTACCTCTTTCAGCAGAAGTTGAAATTATTTTCTCTACTTCCCACTTTTACATGATACCAGCTTTAGCCTGATAAACCTTGAAATGATAGCTACGGAAAAAAATATTAGGAAAATAAATTAGGTTTATATTTGCATAATTTCCCAAAGTAGTTTATCACAACTTTAGGTTTCCCCCACCAGTACATTATACCATGTTAACACAGTGTGGGAAACTACAACAAGAACAAAGAGCACAGGAACTCAGGGTACCACATCAGAAAAATACCCAAGCTCCCATGGACCTAATAAATTATAAATTCCTGAAAAAGCCATGGATGGCTATGTCAATAGAGGGTTTCTRGAAATATCACGGGGACTCTGTCCTTTCCCTTCAACTGTATGGCCCTGCTTATGCCATTAGTGTTCTCTTTAAACAAGCAACACTCAGGAATTATGAACCAATGATTTATAACAGAGCACCAGGAACATCCTCAGCCCTTCTTCAAGAAGGGAAAAATACTGACACCTGTTATGTGTTATTTATGAAAGCTTTTTGTTCTGTTTTTGAAGTAGTAATGGTGTCCTCCTCTCACGAAAAGAGGTCAGCAGGCCCAAAGCTGCCATATAAAACACACAATGTTGATTTGAATCTGCTACGTGCAGGGAGCAGCAGCCAGTTGTGCTTTGGCAGAAATGGCTAGGAAAGACAACCAACCCAACACCACCAGCCGCAGTTTCCATTTCACTTGGATCTCTGCTAGCAACCAGCACACCATGGCTCCTCCTGGTCAACATCTAATTGCACAAAAGAGGGGTAACAGTGTCTCTACCAGAGCTGCATTCCCTTCTCTGTTACAGGCCATCAGCATTGGAAAAACCAAAGTTTAGCTATGCAAGCAGATGCCCTCCAGAGTTACTTTACACAGCTCTGCCTTGCTACCTGCCTGCATCCCTCCTCTTTAAGGAACCTCCTCCCTTACTCTAAGAATGAGGACGACTTCTAGGCTCATTTGCTTAAGTTTGTTTGGTGTTGGTTTGTTTCACTGCTAAATATCAAAACCTTGGCATGAAAATGAAGAACTATGAAACCATTTCAACAGTGTGTCAGGAACATCTACTTGTACAAATGCATTAAAATGGTGTTAATACAAAATACAACGTACAAAGATTAGAACCAATGGGAAATTAAGTACTTCAAGGATGGCAAAAAAGCTATAAAAAAAGGTAAAAGGTTGCTGAATACAGAGTTACTCAAGGCAGCTTTTTGGTTTTTTACTATAATTTCAGGCCTATTTCCAATTTTATCCTATAACCCACTAATTTATTCCTCCCCCACTGATCTCAATTTCTCTTTCTGCAAGGTTTAAAACAACATTTGGAATTTTCTATGGTTATATGATATCTTCGAGAGAGACGTCTGCATTGCTTATATCTAGTTTAAATCCCACACATACTGTTTACTGCAATATTTGCCTCCTCTAAACACCTATGAAGTTGAAAAGGAGCCATTACGCATCCATCATCAGAAGCGTGGATCTGATTTATGTAATGAAAGATAACGATCACATTCCAAACTTACTAGGGAGACGTAAAAACAGTAATAAAATATTTTGTGTATACACTGGGTTGCATTTTACTCACAAGCACGAGGGCCCAATGTCATACGAGATTCTTCCCCCCCCTCCAGTGTTCAGCGTTTTAGAGATCACAGGAAAAGTGTTTTCTTGCATTTCTGCCAGATGAACTTAAATACCTTTTGGTTTTCACCCTACACTATTTTAGACTGTCTGTAGTCCTGGAATGTTTTTTAATCCCTAAATCAGCTCTACCTCAATCCCCTGATGGGCCCTCCAACCCATCATCTTACACTTTTTGACAAGTACTTCTCAAGAGCAGAGAGCTAACTCAGACTAGTAATCAGTATGTTCAATACAAAGTGTTCAGGACCTGCTTGTTCTTCCTCAGAAACAATGCCCAAACTCAAAAAAAAAAACCCTCCCACACAGATTTTTCCATCCTATGACCATGGTCTCATCGACAGGAGATCACCAATGTTTACTATCCCATGTTTTCTCCCTGCTTCTCACATACTTAAAAAAATACACAATGAAATTCAGCCCCAGACAATGATCAGAAATGGTATTTCTGAGGAGCAATGAGCAGTGAGCAATGAGCAGCTATTTAGTTAAACAAAAAACAGCTCCCCAAATTCTCCCCCAAATTTTTATTAAGTAAACACATACTGTAATGATCACTGTTAACAGTTAGTACTGTTCAAGCATTGCTTAGTGACTTTGAGGAAGAACTGTATGTTAAAGCTTTAGCAAGGGATTAGTTGTTTGCTAGCTGTGGGTGAAAAGCATGTTTCAGAGATGAGGCACAGAAGGGCCCAGACTTGTTGATGGGAGGAGAATACTGCAGAAATTGGACTGTGTAGGTGAATGTTGGGTGGGGGAAAGGAGCAGCATCTGAACAGAGTTTACGTATAGACTGCAGTACAATGGAGGAGGGAAGAGAGACAGAGATTATTCACCAAAACAGAGACCTGCTGCCAACCACTCCTTTAGGCATCACCTTAGATAAACCTTGGCTAATAGCACAGGGTATCAGAGCTGGCTCAAGTAGTGCTCTGCTACACTGCAGCATAAAGGAATTAGGGAAAGAGCAGGGCCTGAACTGGAAGTCGATGTGAGGGAACTGCTAGAGATAAGCTGACAAGCAGATGAAGACAGATTTATCAAAAGACTACAAAAAGCAGAGGTTTTGAACTAGCCACACTTTTATTCTATGAAACTATTGCAAAATATTCCCAATTATTCCAGTCAGAGGTACCTTTTTCATTGCAAAATTAAAGAGCAAACTATACCTGAGTCAGAACATCCAGCTGTCCCATAATATGCTCCAAGGTATTTGCAAGACTGGTCTCCTCCTCCCGCTGCACATGGTTCCTACCAGAATCCTGAGTTTTTGTTTTCTTAAGATGAACACCACAATCCATTTCTGATTGCTAGAAAAATAAACAGACAATCTGCTATTGCAATGCAAACAACTGGAGAAGGATTGCTGTTTCATGGAGGGTAAACAGTAAAGAACAGTTTACATTGGGACAGTCTATGCTATTAAAAATGGGCAAAAGAGAACAGGAATTGTTTGTTCTTGCCACAGCTGGAAAAGCTGCTGCAGACTTGTCTGTCTTTACCAGGTGGAGGGTTTTTTTGTTGTTTTCTGGGGTGGGGGTGGGGTGGGGGTGTGTGTGTTTGTTTTTAAACTTTCATCAGGAAAGGCAAACCTTAGATAACAATCTTGAAGCAATCCTGCAAGGTTCAAGTTTTGTACGTGCAAAGAGCTTTGGCATGTTTACGTGGTACACAGGCATAGACTGTACAGGTAAACGAAGACTTACTGGAGCCACATGGAAGTACTACATCCAAACTATAAGAATTAAGTAAACTACCCTGAGAGGAGTCCAATTATTTCACTCCAACAGTGCAGTAAAAGCCTCTCTCCATGTTTGGTAGTTGTAAGAAGACAAGGATGCAGTACTGTAGTTAAGTTCAGCAAAAGCAAGATGTTCCAATATGCGTTAAAACAGACAGTTTTGATTTAGTCATTTTAATTTTGTTTATATCTTGAACTGGTTTTCCCTCCTCAATGAGGTTAAGAACAAGTTTACTTTGAAGTTACAATTTCAACTGTTTTAGTTATGCAAGCTTGAATATTTCATTCAGAATAAATTAAGTTTTAAAAGCACAAATAGATCTTTACTAGAGAACTTACTCTTCTTTCCTTCTCTTTCAAAATGGTATCTTTCTTCTAAAACAAACACTATTTGCATTATTTATCTGCATTACTGCCAGTAGAAGAAGTTCAGAGAAGTTTATCTAACTAAACAAGGTAGCCTACTGATTAAGCAATTGCAGACTTAAGTTTCTCAACAGACAAGATTTGAATCTAAAGCCAAGATCACAGCACTCAAAACGCAATTCTCCATGGCCCGATGCCCGGTGCAGCTCCATCCCATGCACTTACTACTCACATATATGACTGAAGTTCGCAAATCAACAAAGCAGCAAGGAATTCTGACAGATTGAAAAATGGTCTTTAAGTTCTCCTGCATGTACTTTTTCTAAGCAAGAAATGAAGAGTTGCTTCCATCTCTTCTCTCATACATAGTTATGAATGCATTTCTCATCAGCACTGTATTGATTTACCTGCCTATCTCTATATTTGATGCCAGGTGTATGCAGATGTGCAACTAAGCTGCAACAAGACCTTAGACCAGCTCACATAACTTTAAACCCAAAACTGTTTAGTGCATTATGAAGGTATATATACACACATATATGTATATACACACACAAAAATATATATATTTAAAAAATAAATATGTATAAAAAAAACTTGTGCTGCTGGGAGTCACTGATTTAGGCCACAGAAAGTCTCCCAAGGCTGAGGTCCAGCCCGACAGTTAGGCAAAATAAGCAATAAGCAGTGCAAAGAACAGAATCGTGACTACACAGGGAAGCTGGAGACTGGGCAGGGCAGGGGGGGAAGAGAAAATAAAGAAGAGGCCACAGCAATAGTAGGCTTTGACAGCAGCTTTGCTGCTGTCCGCTAACTGCTAGTAAGGGCTGACCATTCTTCCAGACCCTGCCAACCAAACTATCCTCATAACAGCCAAGCATCACAAGACCAGTTTTAGGTAAGGAGCAGGAAAGGAAGGGAAAGGTTTAAAGGATACATGTAACAACTGCTCCGCAGGGATCACTGTGCTACACCACAGGCTTGGGATGCAGCTGGGTATCAGGTGGTAACAGCCACACCAGCCTCCGCTAATTTGCTTCCTCCCACTTACTTGGATAATTTGGATTATCTACAGGCCCTAGGCCAACACAGCCCACACTCCAGGTCACATTGCACAGCCCCAGCATGGGAGCCACACTCTACCACTCCTGTGCTGCAGGTAGCCCAAGAGCCACATGTTGCTCACTGATGCATTGATTTAATCAACTAAATATGCTCTTGCAGAGATGAGACAAAACCAGCCTTACAGAGCTGCTATTTGCTGTTTAAATTTAAAAGTAAAAACAAAAAAACCAAAACACTGCTTTTCAATGGATAATTAGCATTAAAAAGCATGTTTTCTTGTTATTTTAAGGCTATCATATTTTGATGATGTAATTTTAGGCCAGTCAATCATGGCACAGCAGAAATTTGAGTGAGCTAACACTGCATACAACCTGCTCTTAMAAACCCCAAATGATGATGAGCTATCCACTTCAAAACCCATTAGAACAAGCTGACTCACAGAAGCAGAAAATGACTGTACCGACATATTTTTTCTCTCTATCTTTATAGCATATGTCAGACAGCTTTTCATAAAAAGCTGCTGGGTTGAACTCAGAGTTGACATTCTCTTTGCTACAGTCCACAAAGTTTAAGAGTCTGGCATATTTACAAGGGCAATATTGCATAGATGTTCCCACACCTGCTGTTTTAGCAGTCAGGTGGTCCCTCATCATGTCAAGTTGAAGCCAGAGGCGGCAGCAGCTGTTTGTCACTGATGCTACATTCTGCTGATCAGCTCACAGGCTACATACCACCCCCGTGAAAAGCCAAGCAAGCCACCTCCACAAAGCCTGTGCGGGCTCCTGAAGGCACTCTGAATGGTGGCGATACTTCCAGGAACAGAAGTATATCTACATTTACAAATAGAAGCATGACAATATGGCATACTGCCCCATTTCAACCACAGCTACTTGAAAGGTTGCTTACAGCCCATCATCATCATCAAGAAGATAACCTGTAGCTCATGCCTTCAGCAATGAAGTTCCAAGTTAATTCATCTATCTAAACTAGGGAAACATTCAGCCAGCAAATAAAAAACTATGTCAATGTGTCATGGAGAGTGACTTCCAAAAGGGAGGCTCCCAACTGACCAAGGTCTTTGAATATTCAGTTCTAGGAACAAGCACATCCTACCTAGTCTACCCTGCCACAGCAGGTGCAAAAAACAAGTATCCAACACCCACACCTACAGACAGCACTTTGAATCACTGCCCACAAACAGTCAGGCAGAGAAGCTGAAGTCAGTTTGCTCTAACTTCTTACTCATCCCACCCGCTCTGGTGGCATCAAGCTGCAATCTGAAGTCTGGGACCCAAGCAGGCTTCTCAAAGAGGGGCCCTATATACCGCATTCAACAAGGGTTAAGCCTGGATTTGCCCAGTGCAGGCATGTCCAGCACAAGATGGAGCTCACTGAAAATGCCTGCAAGCTCTCAGCTAGCCACACATGGAAACACTGCAAGCTGTAAATGCAGTCCATGAAGTACAGAACAGCAGAAGGACAACAGCAAAAGATCGGCTGATGGCCAACCCAGCCAAGGTGGACATGCACGCTTGCTGCATCTCACAAAGGCGCAGCACTTTCCATTTCACAGGTTAAAGCAGAGCATTTGCATCCATCTGGATCAGATTCACTAGACTAATTTCAACTCACTTGTTTTGAAGAGGCTGAGGAGCCCAAGTAGGTATATTTGTATTGATACTACCCAAAGCATGTTCCTCTGCTACCAGCTAACAGAAGCCTTGTAAACAGAGGGAAACAGTGATACCATGGCCTTCTGACTGTGGCATCAAGTGGTTGGTTTTTTTTGTGGTTTTTTTGTTTGTTTGTTTGTTTTGGTTTTTTTGTTTTTGTTGTTGTTTTTTTTACAGTCAAGGAAAGCTTTGCCTGCTAAGAAAACACAACTGGGACTTCACAGGGCCAATGCTGGGGCATTTTACAAGTATCCTAAATCAGAATGGACACCCAGAATTTTGTTTGACATTCATTTTAGAAAGCTGCCAAACATTTTGATGAGCTCAAAACACACTCTTCATTAAAAAACTGGAAAGAGACTGCAATGCTCAGCGGGACAGGCTGTCTGCCATAAGCACCCACCTGGACTTCTGCCGTAGTTCAAATACAGCAGTGACACTGGTTGAAGCTGTGTTATAAAGGCAATA
The DNA here is from genome assembly GCA_035582835.1 of Phoebastria nigripes. Taxonomy (NCBI): domain Eukaryota; kingdom Metazoa; phylum Chordata; class Aves; order Procellariiformes; family Diomedeidae; genus Phoebastria; species Phoebastria nigripes. Next base: position 120,466 of record JAYKAV010002841.1, on the reverse strand, counting down.
AGGCTGCCTCTACTGAATCATTAGTACAGCTTCCAAATTTGACAGTGGTAAGCATCATCGTGGGGTCCTTCAGGGGAAGCTTTACCCTTTACATTTTAACAAAAGAGGGAAATGTTTGGAAACTTTCCCTTAACAGCCAGACTACAACTTGTACTTACCACTACCTTAATGGCCAATACATTTGAAAGGAAACGTGCACCCACGTGAGGGAGAACTGAATTGCCCCCAGATTGAAACTTTTTCAAATTTTGTAAAGAGGATTGAATCATCCCTGCTACTGTCCATAAGAATGAACAAGAAAACCCTCACAGACCAAATTCGAGCCACCCTTCTCCTAATAGCAATCTGTATCATGTGGTGAGCCAACCACTAGCAATTTAAATTTCTAATAGATTTTTTTTAAAAAATTGCAAAAATATAAAAAGAGCCCTGAATACACATGGCTTCGTGACAGTCTCGGTACTGATGAGCATCACTATTACAGAGAGACACACCTGTGCTCCCATCTGACTCACCTGCAAGGTAAAGTACCAGCTGAATCCTGGGGACAGGCAGCAGAAACAATGACACTGCTGCAGAGGTTTAATCTATTTTAGTCAGAGTTCAAGTGTGCCATTTATTTGGCACAACCAAACAAATGTATTTGCCATTAAATATCTTATTACAACATCTGCTTATTAAGCACTGGGAGTATAGTGAGAAGCAGCTGAACATTAAAGGAAGAATAGATGAGCAGTTTCAGAATACAATACAGCTCTCAGTGACAAAGGGAAAACAGAAGTGATTTATTTATAGCAACCACTTAAAGACAGCACAGTGCAACTACTTGGGGGAAGGGGAAAATTAATCAGCCTTCATTCCAGAGGTCTCTTACTGAGCCTCTTATGAAAATTCTTCTGGCTAAACAGCATTCTGGCCAGCTATTGTAGTGCTGATCGGGGGGTGGGGGGCAAGTATTAACTACACAACACATGTACATCCATAGTAAAACTGCAAGGGACAACTAAAAAAATGCCATTTTGCTTTCTAAATGGTGATATTTAGAAGATATATTGACAGGATAACTACCTACCTGAATTTTACACCTACTAATAAAAAGTAGGATTCTTATCATTCAACCCAGAGGAAATATTTATTTTGCCTTCTCTTCAACCCTCTCCACTGGAAGGGAGGAACTGAGTGGTGCGAGGTGGGTAGGTTCAGCTCTACCTTTAAGTCCCTTTAAATCAATTTCCACAGTGTATCTACTGTTTTGGGTTTGTTTGTTTTAAAGATAATACGATGTTATCAAGAATTAATTTTGTATTAGTATTAATTTGTATTTGTATTAATTAAGTATCTAGAAAGATAGCATTCCCTTTAAGCAACACATACATCCAATGTATTCAATTCAATACAGACATCCAATGTATTAAAATTCACCAAGTGCAATTAAATTCACTATCTTAGCTGAAAAAAAACTCCCCTAGAAACAACAGAGGAGCAGAAGACTCCCAAAGGTGGTGTACACTGTTTATTCAGACCCCAATTCTACTAATCCAAACAAGAGAGAAATACCATTAAAAGTCTTCTATTTTGAGGAGTCATTTTCACCACAGGTAAAGTGATATTTTAAATGTGTTCCCAGAGAGCAACAGTGACATCCAGTGGAAGCATATTAGCTTCAAGGTAAGCTCCACAGGGAGGTCAGATGGAGTACACCATGCTAGATGGGAAGACTCATTAAAAACTGAGAGGTAACCTCCTTTCTCTGCTACATACAAAATATCATTGACTGAACACAGCTCTCCAAGCACAAGCACACGTCTCTAGACTAGAAAAGCATCCCCTCTTCAAGGCAGCACTGAAATTTCTGGAGAAATCACGTTCTTCAAGACTTGCATTACTCCACATCTACTGTCCAGAGCACCATAGGGTAACAACTAGAATTAGGATACAAGTTAAATTAGCTTTGTGAAATAATTTATAGGACCATTCATCCCTGCTCACCTCTTATTTCAGGATTAAAGTTGTGATAACAGAAGGGGATTTGGGAGAGGGGGAGAAGAAGAGAAGGGAGGTGAAAAGGACATTACTTCCTTTTATTTTTGCTTGCATTTTTGCTTCACTCCAAAAGGTAAGTTGGGTTAGATATGCAAGAGGCCAGAAATTTTTTAGACAGAACCCTTCTCCTTATTGGTGCTACTAAAAATACCACGTTTTACCACATTAAAACTTGGCACCTCTACAGTAATGGCCATGTTTTGCCATAGGCCAATAAATATTAAGTCTGTGATAACCCCAAGAAGAAACAGAGTTAATAGGTACATCTTTAAATCCCAAGGTACCCTTGTGCCAAAGCCTAAGTGAACCACTAGCAGAGGCAGGCAGATGGAATAAGGTTTGTGTATTTTAAGTGAAGCAGCATCATACCATCCAGCTCTGCTGACCAAGCTGCCAGGAAGGACAGAAACAGGGGTAACAACTAATGGCCAGCTACAGTACTCAAACATGGATGAAACCAGCCTGTCCATATATAGGAAACTGCACTTGGACTGAAATTTGTGTTTGCTTACAGAAATACTAGGATCCTATCTCTGCAAGCGATGCTGTTCGGCAATCTCCGGACAGGAGCAGGTCCTCACCCTGCTCCTGCCTGCCAAAAGGGAAAAAGCTGTTCCCCTCCTGTGACCTTGCTTTTCTGGTTCACTGTCTGTTGGTCCACTTAACTTACCTCTATGCTCTACAAGTGTCACTTTTAAATCAAGACAGACATTAGTATAATGGTTTTCAAGGTAACTTCAGGTAACAAGCATCTATGCAGACTGCTAGAAGCATCCAAGCTACGTGCTGTCCATGCTTTTCAGGTGGTTTGTACTGAGCACCACTATATAATACCATGGCATCAACTGGTTGTGTGCCAGCTGAGATCAGGCTCATGGTTTTTTGTGCTATGTGATCTTTGCTTTATACAAAAAGTTGAAAGAAAGTAGATCCCCACACTGATTTCCAAGGAGGAGTATATCCGGCACTGGAAAGAATAGAAGTCACAGTTCCTGATAAGCTCTGGCAAAGGGGATTGCCACAACCCAAAACCAGTAAGGAATATAACTCTAACAAAGCTAGGGTTTCCAAAGACTAGTAATTGATGCAATACTGCATTAATTCACAGTCTTACTAAGGGAAGATGCTAAAATAATAAGAACTAATCTTCAATAGTCAACTCCTTTCAAATTAGAGTTACATTTTAAAAAGCTAAAAAGCCCTCTACAAACACCAAAGAAGAATGGAAACATAATATGTGCAAAACTTTTGAGAAAGCACAAATGGCATTTCTGTGATGAGTGAAAATGGGAAACAGTGATGCCAGACATTGGAAGCCCAGTGAAAGAATGCATGGACAGGTGAAACAATGACTACCAGCTGTTTAAAAAAAAAATAAAGCAGGTCTGTATTTATTGATAAGGAAAATCTAAGGGTAGCCTTCAACATTTAGATTTGTCTTTTCCTACTTTGCCTAGGCATTTTACCTCCCTTAACCAATTCTCCCCTCCCATCAGTCCTAGTGTTTTCTTAGGAGATATGAAGAGGTCTTCCAGAATTTAGTATGGAATAATTAAGTTCTGTGATGCTCAACTGGCTATCCTAACACTGCTCCTGGAGAATAACAGCACCAAAAATCTCAAAAGGAACAGTTTTGTGTGGAAACAAGCCACTAGAGGAACAAAAAGATAAATGAGAACCATTGGTAAGAAGTTTCACCAAGAATTGAACTACTGCTCCCTGGCCCCATTTAAGATTGCTCTTGGGAAGAGCTCCCAAGAAAAAGCAGCCAAATGCTAAACAAAGTGTTTATCCTCAGCCTTGGGTTATCCAACTACAGGTTCTTTTACACCAAAAGCAACAGTCTCCAAGGCAAGAAGCAAAACACACACAGTGATCTCCTGAAGTGTGGACAACAGCTTCCAGCTCATTTTCTTCATCAGAATCATCYGCCTCTTTCTAATGAAATAGGTATGTATATGCTGTGTAACATACCTATCATGTGCATGCCTACATATGTTACTTATGTATAAATAATGCATGTTACATACATACACATATGAAAACATATGCAGACACACATATTATAACATGCCCATTTGTTATTACTCTTGCTTGAAGTCTGGATTTTAGCAGAAGAGTTTGAGATCTTAGAAACTTTTAAAGCTTGAGCTATCTTCATCCATCTCAAAGCTGACACAGAATAGCAGCTTGGGAAAAAACATAAATCTTGCCTCCGTCTCTTCTCTTTGAATTATGACTGAAGCATTAAAACAAGCTACATACAGCGGCAACCTAAATGGGTGAATTTACATTAATTAGCCTGAGATGCTGAACTTAAAAGGCAATTTTTATTCTGACCAATAATGACTTGTCAGGACTTGCCTTATTGTTCCAGAGCCTTAACAAATCTATTCGCTGTAAGATGACAGAAGTTAAAAGCTGATCCTCTTATTTCTGCAAAAATTCTTGTCAAACCAGACACAAGGGAAAACAGCTGTAGCAGCATGGCTGCTCCCATCCACTAACGGGCAAAGCTCTTGCAGGTTGCTGCAGTCATTCAGAGCCTCTTGGAAAGCCAAGCTGAGGGTGCCTATACCCTGCCTTTTCCTCTCTCTCAAGTCCCTCAGCAAGACAAGATATGAAAACTGGTAAACAGCCTGCAACCACGTGTAAAAAATGTTAACCCACAAAATCAGAGAAGACATAAGCTTTCGTTTGTTTGTCATGCAGTCTTCTCTCCTTACATTGACCAGATCAAAAGAAAAGCAAACCCAAAAGTTTCAGGGGAAAGAGCAACAACATAGGGGCAAAACCCATTAGCTTGTGAAAAATTCAGTTTCACACAGCAACAACAACAAAAAAAGCTGAAATAGAGTATTAGAGGGCTAGCCATTAACAGAGGCTTCCTGGAATATCTTCCAGAAAGAAGCTCCGCTGTTAGCTGCTTGTGAGGTAGACACTCATTTAGTCAAGTGAGAAAACCATTTATTTTGCTCTTATACAGCCTCACAGTCAAATTAAGATGCAGAAAATAGGCAAGATCTGCAGTGAGGCTCCACAAAGAGCACAGTCAACTGATATAGCTATTCAGTTCTGCTCAGATAAACTCAGGCTTCTTAATATGAAGAAACGTGGTACTGTTGCTAGACTTTTTTCTCCAGTGCATTAGAGACAGATTCTAGAGCTCACTTGGATCCAGCCTTTTCAACAATGAAACCAAGGTGTTACCCTGTTGGGGGCTACCCACAAAAAGGATGATGCAACACTGATGCCTTCCTGCCTTATGTTCTGGGCTGGAACCAGGTTATCTGTACGAGGGTGAAGGAGTTCCGATAGGCCTGTAAACACACAACGTAAGACCAAGTTTCTATCTCTTTTGTTAAGAAGATTGCGTGTTCATAAGTGAATGGGCCGTGTGCTCTTTCTGGCCCATGTTAGCCATAGTTCCTACTAACCATACTACCACAATGGGAAGAATGATTATTTTCCCAGAGTCTGAGGATGCTGAACCAGGCAGGAAGAGATCAAGCAAGCATTCTCAACTAGCCAGGCTTGCTCACCATGACAGCTCCCTTAGTAAACTAAGCGTCTGGTACCTCTTGGGGGTTAGAGTTCATGCTGCTCTAAATCTCTGGTTTCCAGCAAGATGAGTGGAAGACATCACAGGAGCACACTCCTTGCACAGAAAGAACTACTAGCTGCTTTTGCTGAAAGAAGGACGTGAGTGATGAAAGAAGATTACATCCTTCTGGCTCTCACAAGGTTTACAAGCACAGCCTCTTCAGGCACAGGCCAAGGTAGAGACCCAGCTTTGTCCTCACCACAAAGGAGGGAGAGGAAAGAAGCTTTTTCCTCTGTTCCTGTTAAACCTGCCTCCTTGAAAAAAAAAAAAAAAAAAAAAAAAAAAAAAACAAAACAAAAACAAACAAACAAAAAACCCAAGGTCACATGTTGCAATAGGCTTACATGAGCAGGCTTCCTTCAATGAAGGAAGAGTGAAGGTTAGGCAGCTATGACTAACCATCTGCAACTGCACTGCTGGTGAAGGATGTGGGGACGAGCTCCTGAGCATCCTGTGATCAGTCGTAGTAAGACTCCTGCCCGTCCCTATAAAGCTTCTGCTCAGACAGCCAAGCAGGGCAGAGAACAGTGGAAACATCTTGAGCACTCATCACACTGTTGTTCTTTTAAGTAAATAATCTACCTACCTATTTCAAGAGGAAGACAATCATGTACCAGACTAAAGCTTCCTGGAGTGGAAACTCATCCTCAGAAAAACAAGGTGACAAGCAGAGCAGGAAAAACAACCATTTTGCAGACCAGATTTATCCTGAAGGCTGAAGGTTGGATCCCCTGCTGTTGAATAAAGGATTCCTCCCTTACAACTCTTAAAAATAAATAAAAGGGATGGAAGAGGTGCAAACGACAACGCACACTCACATCCAATTGTGAAGAGTTGCAGCTCTGTGCAATGAAACTGCTTCCTGGGAGGGGATTTCACAGCAAGAAAAAAAAAAAATGTACAGAAGTATTCATAAGTATTAACAGATGCCAAAATTAGAGATAGTTACCAATTTGGAAGCCAGAAGTTCAAAAAAAGAAAAGGCACATCTGGCCTATGAGTAACTCAGGAAGAATTTATTTACACAAGGAACGAGTGGCTGACAGAATGAACTGCTGCAGTCAGCACAGAGACCACGGGCTGAGCACACCCAAGGTCACCAAACACAAAACAGAACCAGCAAAGGAGAGAGGTGGAGTCAGCTTTGGACATTCAGTTATAGGCCTCAGACAACTTTATGATTAGATCATGTCTTTTTGAATTAGTCTTCAATCCTATTCAACAGAACTATTTTGGAAAAAATGCCATTGAAGAAATAAGCATAGTCCAATGCCTGGAGAAAATTTTAAACTCAGCAGTGTAGAAAGAGGCCTAAATGCCTGTCTTAACCAAAAGACACATTTGAAGAGTCACAGGCTACTTACTTGTTTAACAGTCCTTTCCACTGAAGCACTGCTCTTCCCAGACTTCACTTTGTGAAGTCTGCTCTGCCATTAGCTTTCAAATTTGGTAGCTCCACAATTGAGTACCACTTAACTTCAAAGGAGCTAAAGATATTTAAAACATTTGTGTTCTTGAATTTCAAAAGAGCAGAAAGACTTCTTGGCAAGAGAGTGACAGAGGACAACTCTGCACCTCTGCCCGTATCTCCCAAATTGCCCTACCAAGGGATGACCTGCTTTTGAGAGTCTGTCTGCACATCCACTCACATGAGCAGGTCTCTCAGAGTCTTACCAGGACCCAAAAAAACTGAGCTGCATATATTTAAGTTATATGGTTGCAGAATTCACAAGTGGCAAGAGAAACACTTCCCCATCACTTGTAAGCTTATGTTCTGCTGTACCTATTACCTTTCTCACCAGGATACCCTTAGTTTGAGATAAACAGACTACACGCAACCCTTGCAAACTGAGCATTTCAGTGCTTTTTGGACATCGGAAGCTCCCACTCCCCCTGTTCAAGATAGCTTTGCCTCCGAGGTACTGCAACACAAACACATTTTAAAGTGTTTTTCTTTAGAAAACTATATGTAGAGGCTTAGACTAAAGTTTCCTCATCAGCCTCCTCCTTTGCAAAGTAGTATTTTGCACAAAGAGTTACAACATGCCTAAAGAAKGTTTATGTTTAAACTTGAGTAAAGAATCTCTGTATCAATGAATATTTCCTATTTTCCATAATATTGCATGAAAAACTGTTTACCAAGTTAGCTTATACTACAATGTTTTTATTCATAAATTTCAGTGTACAAGTTTATCTAAACACCCAAGTACTTTCTAACTGTCCATGTGACATCAACTGTTCAGCATTTGCTCATAACACTTGACCATACATAGTCTTCTTGGAATTAGTCAACAATAGCAGCAAATCTGTCACATAATGAAACAAGTGTTCTCGTATGCTCACATCAGCTGGAACTGCATGTACGAAGCTTTCCTTGTATTTGGGAAAAAAACCACCAACAACCCCCCCAAAATAAAACACATTATCTGCCCTCTCTGGAAAGAACAAATTGTATGATGAATGCTTTCACAACATATCAGATCCGTGAACATGTGCTTTGATCTGATCCTACACAAATCTTCATACAGATAGACCCTTATGCTTACAGTTACTGACCCAAGGAYAGGCATAAAAGCCCATATTTTTGAAATCACATGCAAAATCTATACCTCTTATTCTGACTTTCCTTTAGGTCCTCACCACTCAATACTGCAGCTTAAAGCATGAATTTACTCTTACGCCTTAGATTCTAGATCAAAGCAACACAAATGCTTATAGGATCAAGACACAGGACTACAAGACCATTTCTTCCCATCAGCTTCATACAACATGCATCACGAGCACTTGCCCTTAACTTCAGTTTTCAAGGCAATTATGCAACACTTAATAGCAACAAGCATTAGCTTATAATTTAAGAGTAAGCATTTATTTCAGAGCTACTGTAATTCTGATCTAACATTTAGAGTCTCACATCTACGCTAACACATATTTATAATTCACTTCTGATAGCTTTAGTGTTTTCTTTATCACACTTTCATGTCTATGCTTTTACACCATAGTCATGACTGCAATTCCTGCTCATCATGAGCTTCTCTTTCATTTGCATTAGTCCTTGCAGGGAGCAGTTTTACTTTCAAAGCAAGCTGCATCTCCCAAGCCTCATATATTTACAGAAAACACAAGCAGGTGGGCAGAACAACTTTGAAGTTCATGCCTATTGTTGCAAACAAGCCCAATACCCTGATTCATAATGAACTTTAACCAACGGCCTAAGAAACCAGCATCTTCTAAAGGCTCCAGTCTCCCTCTGCCTATGGAAGTGAAAATTGTTTTAGAGCAAGTTTGTTTTCAAGCTCACCAACCTTGACAGTATTTCATGCCTCTTTTATCCCACACGTTATTTAGGATTCTTTTTTTTCCTCCTATTCATCTTGATGACTAGTTTTGATGTGTGTGTTCAGTCATTCTTTCTTAGCACTTATATGTTAGTCTGACTCTCCCCATGAGAAACCGGATACTAACCTGTGTTTTTACACAGCCACTGTTTTGATTAGTATTTGTGCTTTTACAACACTTAAGAAAAAAATTATACAGCTACACATGAGAGGATAAGCTCTCCTTGGAAAAATATTCTCTCTGACTCAAGTAAAGGGTGAAAGCAGGTTCAAGATGTGTCAAGAATAGCATTCATGTGTTTCAGGGGTACCAAAACTAAGTAACAACCCATATGCCTGTTTTAAATGTAGTTACATCCCAAAATGTCTGCAAAATCTCAGTATTATTCAAGAAGCAGAATCGTGGCACACTAACACAGCAGTAGCAAAGGATGAAGCAGCTTCACTTTTCATTGAAGGTAAAGGTGACCTCAGCATGAAATCAAGAGCCACAGGTGGCAGCTTCAAGTCTGATTTTGATGAGAAAAACAACTGATCTCTACTACACAAAGTCCACCAAAATAAGTACTTCTTTATTAAAAAATCAAACATTTTGCTCAAAACAAGAAGGAACTGAATATATAGTGAAATTTAAGTCTTGCAGTAAGTTGTAGCAGTGACAGTACTCTTAGAGCCCAGCATAATACATTTCTAAAAGATAAAAGTAATGAAATTCACTTGAAAGAAGAGAGTAGACTGCCATGAATGGACAGGTTATTATGGAGCCAAGATTTCCATGCTCAGGTTATACTTATTCCTTAAAATAACACACCAACCCATTTTCAGATATATCAGCTTCTTTTTAACAGCAAAGAACATATCAATTCTAAATTTAAACTTAACCTATGGTATTCAAAACAGGCTCTCAGACTACGTTGTTTATTCTTCCCCATCTAACTTCAGCAATTATAACTGCCTTACTATTAAAGCATTGCATTCCTAATAACCTAATACACAAGGATATTGAGTACTAGTCATATTTTTGCACTTCCATTCTCATGAAGTGTAGTGAGCTCTTAGTAGATACCAGGTATAGGCTCTAGCATGCTATACGATTGTTCTTGTAACAGGCAGCCACGATACAGCTGATACCCCCAAAAAAATTTAGACTATATTGGTTTTGGCAGCACCAGACTGTGCGACACGAGACAAGAATTGAAACTCCACTCCTTTATAGCAGGACAGCGCTGCATCACGCTTTCAAGGCAAAACAATGTTCTTAACTGCATAAAAGAGATCACATTGTTGAACTTCATCAACAATGAAGACGACAGACTTAGTTGACTAAGACATTGGTCTTAGTTGTGCCAGCTAGCACCCAAGCTCTCCATTGCAACCACCTTCACCCATGCTTTTTAACCAGGGATAATTTTACTGTTGAAGGCATTTAAAGGTTTAATTTACAAGTCCCTATTCATGCTCATAGCTAAGCTGGCAGATCTAGTCTGCTATTCAGACCAAAAGATAACACCACATTTGCCCAAGGAGTAAATAGGAAGGAAGAATCCTACTGACTATCACTCAATTTGATCTTCTGTAAGTTGCACATAACACAGTAACTTTCCAACACTTTTTATATTCAGGTAGTACGGCGGGGATCAGCAGCTCCCATGCTGCATACCCAAGCCAAAGGTTGCATTTGGGTGGCAGTTCAAAATACTCACTCCTTTGAAGTAATTTATGTCCCCAAACCAAAGTATGTCTCTTCCACATGACTCAGCATGGATTCACTTTGCCCTCTGTAAAAACACAGCACCTGGTCCAAACCAATATATTACACCTCAAATAATTTGCAGTGCCCTGTTTCCCATAGGCTCAGAGCACAAGTAGAGCAATGCCTTGTCAACCAACACCACATGACATGGATTTGCCTGTCAGTAGTACACAAAGAGTTGGTCCCAGCAGCCTGTATCAGAGGTTTTGCCAGGTAAACCCTCTTCCACAGGGGAATAGTTTTGTTGGAAGGACAGATGTTCAGGGTGGTTAGTCATTGTTCAGTGGTTTTGTTCAGCAGCTACCTTCAATGCACATCTTAAGAGGTTCTATAATGAAGAACTATGTTTTAGAAGAGCTCAGGCATTTCCTTCCTTTCCTTAAATTACTACTGGATAATATGCTCTGCTAACAACAGCAGTACAGATGTGGTAAGCTTACCATAATGTCCCATTAGCAGACACCTTATCTACACTATTTAAGCCATTCCTTGGAATGTTACAAACTGAAAACGGTATTTCTTCCCATAAAGGCTTTCTTTGTCTCTGCTGTATTTCAGCCCAGAATTATACTATACAATATCTTAAATTAAAGCAGATAGAGTTCAAAGTTAGTCCAGTTCAAGAGGCTAATAAACAAAGGGGTCATTGGACTGCTAGTTTCATAGCCTGCATAACTTCAGAGTTAGCACACAAGAGAGGAGGAAAAGAAAGAAGTCAGTTTTAGCCAAAACCAGCCGAGGATCAATAAACACTTTCACCACCTCCTCCTTTCTGTGATTGCTTCCTATCATCCTCTCCCACTCACCTAGCACTAACATCCTCTGATTGTGTTTGCTTTCTTTACAGAGCACTCCACATAGTAAGGCATGAGGTTTACAGCTGCAGCAAGTTGGACTCTGATCTTGTCCATCACAAAATACTACAGCTATTCCAACACCTCCAGCAATGGACTGAAGTCATATTAAATAAAAACACTACTATGTTCAAGAGAGAACAGAAACTTAGTAGCCCAGTAAAGAAGATCTAAGTTGATAAGATTAAAGACATTGCCACAGAGCAACAGATGTTGGCTAGAAGCTTACCTTTCAACTGAGGCAACGCCACATATGCATAAACCCCCTGGTTCACAAACTGCTTTTTAGCTTACAGCTCATGTTGAACAAGACATACCAAAAAACAGCCACGGTAACAAAATATTTCAGAATCCTGTAGGTATACTCAAATGTATCAAAAATATCCAAAGATTGACAAGACAAAATACAGAAGTTTGAGTGAAGCATCACCACGTGCAAAACTTAAAACTCATATGGGCAGTAACTTTAAAGGGTTACTCTCATAATAGCCATGACATCCAACATCAGTACTACACTTAGATCAGTGCATCATACTGAGTTACTCGGTGGATTTATCCACTAGATGCAGTCAGAACTCAGATTTCTCTTAACACATGGTTCAGGCAACAGATATGAACTGATGTCTCCAAGTATTTAGGAAAGAAGCTCCAGTATAATACATCACCTGATTCTCACGTATGAAGTCTATGCACAGAGATTTCCTTTGTCTTTGCTGACTGTCAGTGAAAAGATATCATGAACAATATCTATTTTCAGGACTGACACCAGCCTAAAGGATTCATATCAGCTGGCAAAACTGACTTCAGCTGTTACTCACATCTGTGCTTTTTTGTGGACTATCATCCAAGCCTACCACACATTCTTAAACACAGGCTGTTAACAAAAAAATGCATATATACACGCACTAAATTTACTTCCCTTTTAAAATCATTATATATCATTTTCCTATAAAGTACAGTTAAACAAACCAAACAATATAAGATTGGTTAAAAACAGACATCCTGCAGCTCAAATAAATACTAAGGAAAGATGGCTCTATAGTTCAACTGCCTGAAAGAACCATATGCTTTCAAGTTGCAGAAAGCATACTGAAAAGGAACTCTACGCAATTTCTGTATGCTGACCTACCAGAGTGTGATGGGTCCCATCCACACTAGTGCCGGACTTTTGTGTTTTCAGTACATCACCATAATCTGCTGCATCAAAGTTAGTCTTCCACACCATCACCTGCAGAAGAAAGTTGTCTCAATCAAAATTTTCCATCTACAGTTGCTTAAAGGTCAATTTTATCAACACATCAGAGAAGAGTCAGCAGATGCACACCAAAGCTTACCTATGAAAGCTTTGCCATCGATTAAGTAAAGGATGTTATTTGTAAATATGCTACTGAATACAGACATAGCATAACTGTGTTCTCAATGGGTAAGTGACCTCTTCCAACATTCTTTGGGTCAGGAACATCATGAAACTAGAGCTACCTAGAGAACTTCAAAGCAACGTGCAGATTACACCGTTAAAACCACAAATATATTAAAATACCATGCTTAGCATTATAGCACTTATCAGCCACATCCCAAACAATAGTCACTGGTTTATCATGAGATTCATTCACTTTGAGACTAGCATTAGAGATCTTGAGCTAGTTTGTCAGCTAAACACTAAAATTAAATCCCACTTATAGGCATCTTCTCTCCATAATGCAGTATTTATTTCAGAAGAGAAGAGAGGCCTCTAACACATAAACCACTTCAACATATCAAGAGCAAATCTATGGAGTAAAATCCTCAGCAGTGGCTCTAAAAGGCTAAAAAGTTTAAGAGCAATCAATCAGTTATTTCAGAAGTCTGGAAGACACCTATGAAACCAGGCAGCTCATCTTGGTTATCAGAAACATGAGTGTTTATTCTTCACTTACAAGTTTTCATCCCTGCTTTGTGTGAAAGAAAAGCATTTTTCTTTTGTAGTTGCATAGTTAACCAACAAGGCCATTCCATTGTGTAACAGCAAAAAGTGATGCTCTTTTATTGTATAGATTGTCTCTCCACAGSTAGCAAAGGTGCTATTACAACAAAGATGGGCATTGCCACCTAGTCTAACCTGGGGATTAAGAGCAATGCAACACAACTCAGTGAAGGCTGATGACAGAAAAATAGATACTTACTCAGCCCACTACTTTGGGTTGAAGTCCATCCGTATCTTCAGTGGGGCAACTCACACTAACTATGTTAAAACCAGCGTATATTTGCAGCATAGGGTGCAAATGGCACCTCCTGATTCCAGCAGGCCCATACAACAGGCCTGTTTGCAGTTCAGTAATTAGTTTTTCTTCTTTCCACCCCCCAGACAGGCTACATGTCTAAATTACCCCACAAAAAAAAATTCTTTTTGACCTGTAGAGATGTTTTTGATTATTATTTCTTATATTTCTCTTGGATTCAGAAAGCTAGTATTCAGTGAGGTCCATTCCACTGAAAAAGCTTCTTGTATATACACAACTGGCAATTTAAGACTAATGCTGTTTTTAATACATACATATATTGTATGTTAAAGTTCCTTCTCCATGCACRAAAGGCAGCACAGCCTGCATTTTCAGATACAAACCTAAGAGGAGAGAGGCAGTTCCTTCATGGGAGCTAAGAAAAGGAAAGCCAACAGCCAACCTTCCAAGTACATGCGTTAGAAACACACAGCCTTGAGCTACAACAGAAAGGGCTGCCAAAGAAGTCAGTTATGACCCCATGCCATAAACGTACCTATACAAAGCACCTTTCTGGGGAGGCATTGCCATTCAGTGTTTCAGTCTAACAATACCAGGTGATACTTTGCAATGAGCATTACTTTGTTTAAAGAAATCCCAACCACAGGAAAGACAGCAAGGGAGCTGATAAAACAAAAGCCTTTGAAGGAATCTACTTTACACAGAGAAATGCAAGCTAATACATCCTCTTAAGCTAAAAATGAAATAAATAAGAAGTCAGCTTCTTGGCTATGCCTAGAAATTGAAGACAAAATTTCTGAAGTTTTCTATTGAAATTAGGTAACAATGAATTGCTATATAACTGCAACTTCCAGCTACGTCAGGGCTTTTAAGGAAGAGAGAAACAACAGCAAAGAGGTATATTTATTTCTTGTGTTAGATAAGCATTTCAAGAGCAAACCTTAATATAGTGACCCCAATATAATTTTGTAAGACAAAAAACTGGATGCATCTCTTCAAAACAGTCTGTTTAAAGGCTTAAATAAAAAATGGTCTTAAAGAGACAGGATGACAAGCTATGTCGCCTATATCGGCAAATCTATAAAATAGAGTTAAAATGCAGCAGCTCATGAAACTGTTATGAGCTACAACCCTAGGACTGGTTTCCTCCTTGATAGCATACAACTGAAAACATACATTACATAGAGAACCCAAGCAGGTCATTTCAGTATGKTCCAGACATACTGGGTACATTTTTGCTTTCCTCCACTGACAACAGAAATCAAAACCCAGCAGCTCTTAAGGAAATGTGAATCTGGATTATAACTCAGAACTAGAAGTAAAAGGAAGAGATCTCCCCTCCTGCCTCAACTGCTTCACCCACAAAAACCCTTTACCAGCAGTATGAGACACCCAGGCTCTTAATCCTAGTGTACATATCAAGGTCAGCAGAGAGAAGTCCAACTCTGACCCAAAAAGCTGTGCAACTGCAGCATTAGCACAGCTTTGCACCAGGCTCCCATTAATAGAGACACCTGCAGGCTATATTCATGTCCAATCGGACTCAAAACCATATGGTCTCAGTCACTGAAGATGGCTTAACTGCAGTGTCTCAAATAAGACTGAGAGGACAGATCCGTGGGAGGAGGAGAGCATTGAGGAATATGAAACACAGAGCGTTGTAGACCAGTGGGGCCTGGAAGAGTATTCAAGGGAAGCATCCCTGCCTGCTTGCCTTGTCATTAGGCTTGTGTCTCAGAACTAGCCAGTGGCAAATCAGGAGATGACCCATCAGCATAGCCCGTGATATTCAAGGTATCTCAACACAGCCATTTGTACACCCATCTAACTTACTCCCCAGCAGCAGATGCCTCAGAAAGGCATATAACAAGGGCTGTATATAGGGTAACACTTCCTCTGCTGTACATACCCATTCCCAGATAATCCAGCTGAAGTGCCTCCTCACTGAGAAAAGTCTATGTTTAATATATCTCACTATTATTAATATTTGTTCTCTGAAAGCAGTAAGATGCCTAGAAAACAGTAACAAGGCACAAAACTATCAAATTAAACCAGTCATATACCTGTTCATCAGAACCTCCAGAGGCAAATAAGTCTCCAGCTCTTGAAAAGGCTACACAGGTGGCTGGCCCCTGCAAATAGATTTAAAAGATAGGTTTAAAAAAAATGTGAAAGAAAACAAAGTGTTACAAAGCTCCACTCATTACAGCTTTACAAGGTATTTCTCATTTGACATCAGCAATCTAAAGGCAAAATTTAAAAAGCTCTTATCTGTCAGGTAAGCGGGCCACAATTAACATGCTAAGCTTGCTGGCGCTTACTTACCATTTCCCACATTTTTGCCCCCAGTTTAAAACATCCACTTTTCAATATCCCTGGCATTAAGACAGACAGGAACAAACCAAGTTTTACAGCTTCAGGCTTTTCCTTCTTCCCTCTCAATCATTCTCACTTCCCTTCAGAATTAGAAATACCTAAAACTCCTGTTCATCTATTAAAAGCAGTGACACTTTTGAGTTTTGTTAAATGCAGCCTTCAGTTAGCCACCTGATGGAAAGGTTTGAAGTGGAAAAGGGGGTTTAAACACACAGATACACACAGAGCAGCATCAAACGGCATATTGAGAAAGATTGTTAGAAGTAAAATACYCTCACACCTGACAATTCTAGGTATTCACGAATCGTAAGCCGTGTCCTATAAAAATGTTTTTTTAAAACAAATTTGAGGAGTGATGAATCTACCTTTCAGGCTCCAACTGTCAAGCCTTCAGAATTTGCATTTTCCAAGCTCCTCCTCACACCATGAAAACTAGAACCATGAAAGGACAATGCACTCAGCCAAGATTTTCACATAATTATGGCAGTCCAGGGACCAGAACTTCAAACATTACCCAGAATCTTCAAGACACTGACACCACAAGACAACACATGTCATGGACCACTGTGTGCACCAGATTTGCCATGGAAAATAGTATCTTCTCTCCACATGCTTTCCCAACAGCCTTTCTTTGAAAATACACAGCTGTCACTAAGGGACAGCATAAAACACATGACTGATGATGAAAATAGCCAACAGGTAGGGCTACAGGCAAGAAGTGAAAGAATCAGTTCTACCACTAAGGAAAAGGTTGTGGTTTTTTGGTTTTGGTGTGGGTTTTTGGTTTTGGTTTTTTTTTTTTTTTTTT
>JAYKAV010002841.1:76282-98855 GCA_035582835.1 Phoebastria nigripes | reverse complement strand
TTTTTTTTTTTTTTTTTTTTTTAAAAATCCTGGGAGAAACTAATGCATACCAGAGAAGAGCCAGATAAGAGTAAAGGAGGTGCCAAGAGCTGGAACAAGGCATATCTACAGGATGCGAATAGTTGAATTGAAGGAGAGCTTCCTCTTCCGCTGCCCACAAAAGAAGATGTAGAAGTGGGAAGATATGAGCCAGATATGAGACAGTACATTCAACCAAACTCTCCTGGAATAGATTAACTAGTGCAAAGAGAAAAAGGAGATACAAGCAGTGATGAGGTCTGAGAAGCAAATCAGAGGCAGCAGCAAGCACGTTGGGATCCTAGACATGGGATCATCAGTTCAAGGCGTAAAAGAAATAATAATAAACAGAGCAGTCATTGCCACTGTTCACATGCTTTCAACTGCTTCATGGCACAGGAGAAGAGGGCAAGTCACACTTGGACAGATGGACATTGAAATGACAGAGGGTAGAGGAGAAAAAGATGCAAAGAACTGGTGATCAAGACAATTAGGAAAACACCAAGAGCAGGTAAGAAGCTTGATAAATGCATTCAAGTGCCAAAGAACATAGAGGGCCTGAGACAAGATGCTGATGTCACATGTCTTTCACCTATCACTTGGTTTCAGCAGCAGATAAAGCAGTGAAGAGAGTTCAGTGAAGACCAATTCAAATTAACAGACCTTTTGGTAAGGTGGAAGCACTGAGCCTGTATCTCAGGATCAATGACAAACTTGCAGCAAGGAAACCCACAGTTATGAAGATCTATTCAATCTCATCAGAAAAAGTGAAAGAACAATAGCAGGATACATAGTAGGAGAAGAAAGCTGAATTCAGAGATGACAGAGGCAGGAAGAAATACAAGGGGCAAGACAGGTGACAGTTACACACTCTTGTTTCACAATCTGGTACAGGATGCAGCACATGTCCTGCAGAAGAAGCATCAGACAGGAAAATCCAAGTCTTAGAATGAGGCAAGAGCTAGAAAAAAAAGCTATGAAAGCCATGGATGTTTGTTGTCTTTTTACAAACAACACAGATACCCCAAAGACGATGTGGAGAGGGGAAAAGGTGTCAGCACAGGCATTGCACACTGACAAATCAAGAGGTACAGGACACAGCTGAGTATTGTCAAGTGGGGATGGAGTGGAAAGTGATAGGGGCTGTGGAAAGAATCCACATCTTTAATGGTAAGGACAAGAAAAGTGTTTCGATAAAAAGGGCAGATTCCTAGAAACGCACAATGGGGGTGATAACGCAAAGGAAAGAAAGGGAGAGTGAAAGGGAACCAAGGAGAAAAGCACAGGGGACAGAGATGGCAATGGCAAAAAGGGATGCTTTCATGTAGAATACCTCTGACAAGAAGTCACAAGGATTCTCAGTCCCCTGAGCTTTGAAAAACTCCTGTATCACTACACAGAGCAAGGCTGTCATGCCTGCACCTTCCTTCACCAGGGAGTAAGGGCTACAGCTAACACAGGGAAAATTTATATTGGCACCTTATCATTGAGTCTTCAGTGGCTTTTAACTCCTGAAAGCTTCAGTTTTAAAAAAAAAAAAAAAAAGACAACGGGGAAGAATAGAGCACTCATATTTCCTTTTAATGCTAATCTAAAAATCAATTGCTTTTGTTTGCAACACACCCCTTCTCTCCCTTTGCTGGTCCAGTTCTGTGCAGCYCTGACATGTCCTCACACCCTTCAAAGACGACTGGGCCTGCACGGATATTTAATACCACCTAGGCAGAGCTAGTAGCAGACAGTAAAGGAGCACATTTGTTTCTTGTGCACCTGCTCAGAAGATCTTGCTCTTTAGTCAGCCAGCAAAGCAGAGAGCACTTATGCCACCCAGGTAGGTGGAAGGCAGCTACTTCATGGTTCAAGTCAAGGTTGCTTGGAGAAACATAACTTTGCATTTTCTGTCTTCCTATTTATAAACATAACCATGCAGATGTTTTCTAAATATTTACTGAGAACTTCCATTCCACTAAGGAAGTCAGTCTGGAAATGCTCTAATTAAATCACCCCAAAGGGCAGACAAGCACTGTGTACATACCTGCTCTCCTCTAGCAACTCTCCAGAAGGGACTTACGGGCCCCAAAACATTCTGTTCCTCAACTATGATTCAGTACCAGAGGTGGACCTACATACCAACCTGGTGTCTCATATGTATGGAATTAGGCAAGAGTACTTCACAGCTTGAAGCACTCCAGAACTAAAATATGCAGCACAATACAGAATGATATTTTGCAGCTGCAAGATGTCAGATCCAAGCTGCAAACTCCTGTCTCAAATGATCCTTCTGCTACAAGGGGGCCAGCTACATTACAATTAAAGACAGCAATGTAAACTTGGAAATCCTCCCTATGTAAACTACAGCTAATCAGCTGCTAACAAATTCCTGGCACTCCAGCAGTTGCATCAAATATGTCTAAAAGGACCTTACATTTTTTTCCTTCAAGTGTCCACTCGCATGCAGCCTTCCCAGAACAACATAACAGCAGTCAGCTGTCAGAGTAAGAACCAAGTCTCAACCAGCATATTCACCCACACAATCACAACTCAAGAATGTCTTCAGAACAGGCTGTTCATTTGATGACTAACCTATAGCCCTCACTTAAAAAGACAAATCTACTTAATGACCAAAAAAACCCACACTCACTTCATTTTTAGCCACTTGGAGATACTAGCAGAAATCACAGTGAGGCTGGAGGAAAAAAAAAAGCAGCCCTCAGTATTAAGTAGCCTGGGTTTATCTACGAGCAGAGCAGGCTAGAGAAGCAGCCAGTGCAGGAATCCGCCCCAGCAACTTCTGATGGAAGCAGGGCCTGTTGTCACTGCTGGTTGCTTACTGTGAATGAAGCGCAGGTTATCATTTACTTTTAGTGGAAAAGCAAGGTATCTGTTAAATCAGGCATTAAAAGAATGAACCCACAACAATACAGCACATGCCAGCAGAGGGAATGCCTGCCCAGGGCTATGCCAGGACTGGTTGCACAGCCATCTCAGTGCAATACCCTTAAAGACAACCAGAAAGCACTACCAGCCACTTTTATATTTCTACTTGTTTCTAAACCAAAAGGAGGTGTAATCCCACAATGGCACCTACCCTTCAGCTGTGCCAGTGTCAAAGCATTTCCAATGTCAGTCAGATGCCCAGGAGAGAGTGGCAGATGTCTAACTGATCTGAAACAGTGTGTGTGTGGGGGGGAATAATACAGAGCTTTAACTCTACTTCTGAACAGATGATTCACAAACCAACTGTTTTTTAGAAGCCCTGAATTAAGTACAGCATCAGCCTAAAGGGACTTTGTATTGTCTAATACTGAAGACCTCCATCACCATAATCAGTTTTGGACTCTCATTCAAAGCAAAACTTTTTTTTTTGTGCCACTGCACTCATCAAGGAGCAACCTACAGCTCAGAAGCGAGGAAAAGGGAAAGCAGGTTCAGCCTCCTGCTGAACAATAACCAGGCACATCCCTTCCTGAGGCAAGGATGAAAGGTGCAAAGATCCACTGTCCTTCCACACTTACCCTTTTCCAGAAAGCTACTTCCTAAGCACTCACTTGGCCAATTAACACAAAAGACAAATATGAAAATGAGATTAGGACAACAGTTAGAAGCTTTGCAGCCCCTCTCCAATAGGAGTATCCACTTAGTCCAGTTTTCAAAGTAAGAAAGTTTTATGCAGTTGAGGTTTACATGTTAGGATAGCCAGCATTTATTATCTTTCCCTCATTCTTTTCAGCATTTGAACCCTTTGGTCAGTTTTAATCAGATCTTCCCATGACGTAGAGCTTTAAGTATGAGGTGGTTCTATTTTTCCATTAATATTACCAAAAAGGAGAAAAGTTTATTAACACATAGTATAAGAGAAGTTACAGAACAAACTTGACTTTTTTTAGACATCAGACAAGGCAGTCATTAAACAAAGCCACAAGAAGCCAGAATTATCAGTTTTACAGCTTACACAGCTACGATTATTGCCCAGAACCATCTCCAACAGCCCTAACAGCTTCAGGCTGTGATTTTTCCCCAGCTAGTTTTGATGCTTTAAGACTCAGCCCCCATTTTAAACAGAGAGACAAGTGGGTTAAGATTTTCTGTTCTCTTTGTCCCTTTGGAAAGGGAACCTTTAAAGCAGGTCTGCTTTTTCATGCCTTTGAGCCCCACTCAGCATGGACAATGAAATTAGTCTATTTATTTTCATTTAACATTTAAAAAGAGAGCTCCAAGCATTCATATAATTAACCTTACAAGCAACACATCCAGCAGCATAATACTAATAGGCCAATCAGTTAAACTTAACCAACCAGCAGCATTTATCACCTTCAATTATTTAATTCAGACTGTTAACAAAATGGAAACATGTTCCCAAATCACATCCCAAAATGTATTTCCTCCACTGTACCACTACTGTCCCTAAGTCTCCTGTCAGGTGAATAGCATTTATCTTCATAACACTTAAGTCAGGGGGCCAAGTGTTATTTGCACCACTCTAGAGAGGGAGGCAGAGCTGTGGTACAGAGTGCACATCAGACCCAGGATTAGTCCGGGGTGCAGCTCTGACTGTGCCCCTTAGGAAGACTTGCATCCTCAATACTGGAGCTCCCTTTCTGTCTTGTCTTCTCATCCTCTCCATTCCTGCCTTACCTCCTTCCCTCTCCATAGGCCTTCCCTTCAAAACAGTCATGATTGCAAAGATTATTATTAGCATTATCATCATCATTTTATGCAAGGAAGTTTTCAAAAGATTTTTGGTCATGAAGAATGAAAGGCTCAAGCACAAATTTGCCCAGTTTGTTATGGGTTTGTATGTTACTGTATAAAAGGCTTTGTCTCACCTGGTGACCATGAAGAGTATACAGAAGTCTTCCTTCCAGCAAGTCCAGAATTTTAAGAGTTGAATCATTGGAAGCAGTAACCAGATAGTTTCCAGAGGGGTGAAAGGAAAGACTGTTTACCACAGCACTGTGCACTAAAGATGGAAAAAACGTACATAATAATCACCGAGACCAGTTTATATAAGCCCAAGGCAAAAGAATAAAATAAAGTACAAGCACATTCCAATTTTCTGTTATAAAGTTTAACAGGAAAATTATCATAGGGGAAACATTCCACAAAAACTCTTCAAAGCATTGGGAACAAGGGCAGTATTCAATTCTTGTAAAAATAGGCACTACTTTATTGAAAGGAAAAAGGAAGCTTTGCCAATTATTCTGGGAGATTTAAGACTACAAAAGCTTCCAGCGTAGCCCCAAAAAGTAACTGTATGCGCAAGAGAGCTATATGATTCTGTGAGTGAGCTGGACATTGACAGATTTTACTACTGTGGAGCTGCTGTTCTCGCTCCCAAGTGATTCTAGAATAAACTCTATATGCCGATACATTAAGACGACTGAAATTATGATGAAAGACAAACTCAAAGTTGGTATTGCACAGGTTCTTTTGGTTTACTACCCAACTCTAAGACTAGGTTTCAGAGAAACTAGGAAAGACGAACCAGCAACTTGAAAATGGTCCAGTATAAGCATTATTCCTTCAGCCATCCAATTCACCTCACCAAAAATTTAAAACAAGTATGAATAGACAAACTATCAAGAGTGTGAACTTCCAATAAAGCAATCCTTCCTGCATGACAATGAAGCCTAAGAGTTATTTTTGAAAAGAGTTAAAGAAAAATGCTCTAGGAAAGAAGTCAAACTACACTTTTAAGTTCACTGTAACATTAAACATCTACCTAAATGCAGGGCTTTTTTCCCCTCCCCGAACTTTTACAAAACAGGCTATTGAACATACTTATTTATGAGAACATGCAGTACTTTACATATGCACAGCTTTCTGAGCATATGTGACATTACAGAATATTAAGACTATGCTTGAAGAAGGTTTTAACTATCCAATTATTCTTAATTATACTATGTGCCCTCCAAATGTTCTGGTATCTCAAATCTACTACTACTAGTACATCCTCCCCCCCCAACTAAATTTATATTCCCTTGAGAGTCTAGTGTGCATTCCAAATCCAAACTGCATGTTAAAAACCCTCAAAATACAATTTTAAAGACACTAGAACCAAATATTATCTTTTGCAGATGCGGATTTGAAGCAGAAATCCGAAATAACCTTCCTTAATTGTAAAACAGAATGCATCTACTTTCTAAACTCTCAGAAACAGTAGATACCTCAGCTTAAGTTCTGAGAACATAACTCCTCTTGACCTGGACTATTAAAAAACACAGAAGACGACATTAACTCAACACCAGTAGCTTCTAAACAGTTATTCTTCTTGGTGAATACTGCCTCTATCACACAGCCAGATCTTCCTCTACCCCCCCCAGCCCCATATTACATTATGTATTAAAGGAGAAAGTCTACGTGGAGGTTTTGCCTCCCGAAAGAGTGCTAAATACATTTCTCCTTTGAAAATTTTATTCCGAGTGATTTGTAATATTCCTCACCCCATTAGTGTCTATATTCAGATAAAGGCAAACATATTTTGTCAACTAAGGCAAGTCCTGAAAGGAATCACACCAGAAACAGGCTAAGTTAATGATATATCCTCCAAGTTCCAGATAGTGAATAAAGGATTTCATTTCACCGAAAAACCTTTTCATAATGGAAAGAAATCACACAGACTGTGGCTGTGCAAGCAATCGCAGCTTCTGCATCCAAGGAGTTCTTGGCTTTCATAAGCTCAGAGAAAACTTCATCTCTCTTCTGCCAAAACAGCTCACACCTCCCACAAGACCATTCACAATACCTCTCCAAAAACTTGCCAACACATCCTGCAACCTCACTTTATTTCACGTTGTAAACAATAAATCCAGTGCAGCACAAGGTGGCATCTCCCAGTGACTTGTTGCTACAAGCCTACCCTTCCGCCAGCCAAGCCCTAGAAAAATAAAAGCCAGTTAAGGGACTTATACTGGGGGGTTAATTACTAAAATAGTCATGCCAGCCTACAGAGTGATTGAACATAACTGTTCCAAGTCTGGCAATACTACTTTTGTGTAATCAGTGAATGTAACTTCTTAGTAACCAGCAGTCAGAAGATAAATTAGGATGGACTTGACACAGCCACAGTCCCCAGTGAACACATAACCACCATCCAGCCCCAGCTGAACTGTATAAAAGTACCAATTGCTCTTTTTAAATAGCAATAAAAAAAAAGCTTAAAGCTGTTTCCATAGACCTGCAATAGAAGTGCCCCACACACAACTTTACACAGGGAAAAAGTGTCAGGCAATAAACACTGGCCATTTTTGTAGGGGGATGATCTACTGTATAAAAAAGTTAGCACCAAGTAGAAGACTGAACAAAGCATCTGTCTGTTCTCCTGTACAGTAAACATGACCAGAGCATACTTTACTTTGCTAAAAAACAAACAAACAAAAAACGCTATACAAAAGGTTTTGCAGTTTGCTCTCTACTTCCAACTTTCATTTACAAATGTCACAGTTGGAACAAGTCCTGGCAACAAGAGCAACACTGCTAAAAGACTAATCGGTTTTGGAAARCAACCCAACTTTAACATGCAAGAGTCTGCGGCAGGGCTACTTATCTATTAACTCCTCAATGCAACTCAATCTTTAAAATGGATTTCCTTAAAATCAGGCAGCATAAGCACGTACTGAGGGAAGAGTTGCCCTCTAGTGGGACTGAGATGGCAGCTTCATGTGGGAGAGCCAAAAGGCAAGTGTATAAGCCCTCGGAAGAGCAAGACTTACAAACACATCTCTAGAACACGTTAGAAATGCATCACTTTGCAGTCACAGGTGCATGAAGTGACTGCATACAGCTACCACTGCAATTTTAGGTTTCTTTGGCTTTTATGACTATTTCATAGAATCATAGAATGGTTTGGGTTGGAAGGGACCTTAAAGATCATCTAATTCCAATCCCTCTGCCAGGGCCAGGGACACCTTCCACTAGAGCAGGTTGCTCAAAGCCCCATCCAACCTGGCCTTGAACACTTCCAGGGATGGGGCATCCACAGCTTCTCTGGGCAACCTGTTCCAGTGCCTCACCACCCTCATTTCTTCCTTATATCTAATCTAAATCTACCATCTTTCAGTTTAAAGCCATTACCCCTTGTCCTATCACTACAGGCCCTTGTAAAAAGTCCCTCTCCAGCTTTCTTGTAGGCCCCCCTTCAGGTACTGGAAGGCTGCTATAAGGTCTCCCCAGAGCCTTCGCTTCTCCAAGCTAAAAACCCCAACTCTCTCAGCCTGTCTTCATAGGAGAGGTGCTCCAGCCCTCTGATCATCTTCGTGGCCCTCCTCTAGACTCGCTCCAACAGGTCCATGTCCTTTGGGCCCCCAGAGCTGAATGCAGTACTCCAGGTGGGGTCTCACGAGAGCAGAGTAGAGGGGGAGAATCACCTCCCTCAACCTGCTGGTCACACTTTTTTTGATGCAGCCCAGGACACAGTTGGCTTTCTGGGCTGCAAGCGCACATTGCTGGGTCATGTTGAGCTTCTCATCAACCAACACCCACAAGTCCTTCTTCCTCAGGGCTGCTCTCAATCCGTTCTCCACCCAGCCTGTATTTGTGCTTGGGATTGCCCCGACCCATGTGCAGGACCTTGCACTTGGCCTTGTTGAACTTCATGAGGTTCGCACGGGCCCACCTCTCAAGCCTGTCCAGGTCCCTCTGGATGGCATCCCTTCCCTCCAGCATGTTGACCGCACCACACAGCTTGGTGTCATCGGCAAACTTGCTGAGGGTGCACTCAATCCCACTGTCCATGTCGCTGACAAAGATGTTAAACAGTGCCGGTCCCAATACCGACCCCTGAGGAATGCCACTCGTCACTGGTCTCCACTTGGACATTGAGCCGTTGACCACAACTCTTTGAGGGCGACCATCCAGCCACTTCCTTAACCACTGAGTGGTCCATTCAACAAATCCATGTCTCTCTAATTTAGAGACAAGGATGTTGTGCAGGACAGTGTCAAATGCACAAGTCCAGGTAGATGACGTCAGTTGCTCCTCCCTTATCCACCAACGCTGTAACCCTGTCATAGAAGGCCACCAAATTTGTCAGGCACAATTTGCCATTAGTGAAGCCATGTTGGCTGTCACCAATCACCTCATTTTCCACGGGCCTTCGCATAGTTTCCAGGAGGATCTGCTCCATGATCTTGCYRGGCACARWGGTGAGACTGACTGGCCTGTAGTTCCCCGGGTCTTCCTTTTTTCCCTTTTTAAAAATGGGGGTTATGTTTCCCCTTTTCCAGTCAGTGGGAACTTCAGACTGCCACAACTTCTCAAATATGATGGAAAGTGGCTTAGCAACTTCACCTGCCAGTTCCCTCAGGACCCACGGACACATCTCATCAGGTCCCATGGACTCCTGCACCTTCAGGTTCCTTAGATGGTCTCAAACCTGATCTTCTCCTACAGTGGGTGGTTCTTCATTCTCCCAGTCCCTGCCTTTGCCTTCTGCAACTTGGGCAGTGTGGCTTGAGCACTTGCCGGTGAAGACTGAGGCAAAAAAGTTCTTGAGTACCTCAGCCTTCTCCATATCCCAGGTAACCAGGTCTCCCGTTTCCTTCCAGAGGGCCCACATTTTCCCTAATCTTCCTTTTATCACCAATGTACCTATAGAAGCTTTTCTTCTATTTCTAGTCCCAAGTTTAATACACAATTAGAATTTACACAGTAGCTGTTAAAAATAACACTCGTAACAGGAAAAGATCACTTCGATAGCAAGGGTGTCAGACTAAAATGCCATTCAGTAAGGGTGGGATACAGGGGAAATATATAACTCCAAGACAAAAAATAAACCTGGCAGCCAAACCTAAACCACATTAGATTCAGACAATTTAATAGCAGTAAGTGGAAAGCAGGAAGAGATGATTTTTGAGCCATTATACTGTACCTGGAAACACGCACCGCAGCTCTTGCTACTGTTGAAAAGCTGATAAAGTACGTTAAAGGACAATCTGACACTGCTCAAGTATTTAAACATGCTACCTATTTTAGCAACAAGACTTCAGAGAGGCATTTCCAAGTTTTGATGTGGGTCACAAGTTAACAATACTTATTACACAAAGACTCACACTTCAATATTCATCATTGCAATGATCAATACTGATGAACAGTCCTCAGTGTTTGATTTCCATTAGATTGTTAGCTATTAGAGAACTGGAAGTGATTGCGAGTCCATAAGAATAACTGAAGAAATAAAATAAATAAATAAATCGTATTATGTAAGAGTTCAAGGAGCTCACACAGGTTTACAGTTGAAAGAGTTCAAAGAGTGCTCAACTTGACTACACAGGGAGAATACACTTGAGAGGAGGACCTCACATTTAGAAGCCAGGAATAAAATGCAATCCAGGTGCAGGAAGCTGATGCTAGAAATATGATTTTTTTTTTTTTTCTACCCAAGAAAAAACCCTGTTCCAATGATGGTGGTATCACCATCGGTGCTTAACAGTCAGATCAATTGATCATAATGGTGTTTCCATCTATACACGAAGTGCAGAAGAACAGCACTCTATATACAGCAGAATTACGAAAGGATTCTAAAGTTTGCAGGCTGTTCCCACTCCACAGCAACCTTTTTGGGGAGCTTTTATTTACTTTTTAATGGAACCCAAAGGACTTCCATAATCTTAATAGCTTCTCTGCAGACAATCCACATTTGCTTCGAGATAAGTAACTCCCATTGCTCTTATCTACCAGAAGAGGTCTAGTCTTTCACAGGTTGCTGGGAAGACAAACAGAAGAACTCTGCTCCTTAAATATCGCTGCACTTTCTCTGCCTTTCTGTATCAAGGGAAACTACAGAACTTGTATTGAGCGAGACTATGCAAATTCTTTCATCGCCTTATGAGTAAAGGGATACACAGTCAAAAGCACTTTAAAAAACCAATTCTAGTTACATAAAGCCAGGARGACCAACAGTTTTAATTCAGAACTCAATTTTTGTCTCTTAACTTGCAAAGTTAGCAGGAATCAACTGCAAACTGTTTTACTACTATGTCTTTTCTGCCTGGCATTCAGCTGTGAGGCTGTCACAGCAGGAACTGACAGTATCTGATGCGGCTGGCAGAAAGAACAATACACCAAGTTCCAGCCCCGTATCTCTGATCTGCTTTACTAGCATGCCAGAAGCAGTCTTCATGAAAAGCTAACAAAATTAAGTTTAATAAGCTATCTGTACTGGAAACAGTGCTTGAGTATATATACAAATGTACTACGGCAGCCCTAAAAATGGTTAATAGTAAAGGAAATAAAAGCCATGTTTAGGCTTAAGCAACTAACATGCACAAACCAGTACAATCAAACTCAAAGAAGCTTGCAGGGATGAGAAAGGATGCTTTTCTACCCAGTTCTACCAAATGGCAGTACTAATCAGTTTGACAAGAACAGGTAATGGGAGGAGATGCCATTCTGAAGGTAAGGGTAAAAAAAAAAATAAAAAGAAAAATGTAGACTCCTAAATGTAAAAGCTAGCTACTCCAAGGACAAACCAACCTGGACAAGTCATAACAAGGTCAAAGCCAATTCTGGAAGCTGAAAACCAAAGGAGATACTGGAGAAAGAACTGTAAACACGGATCATGGTATAGAATTGCAATTGCTTGATTTTGATTTTCCTCTTTTGTTAACTTCGCGTAGTTTTCTCATGAAGAACTTAAGCTTTTGCTTTGCTGGAATGCATCTGACTCCTCCTATAGGCTTATTCGGAGACAAAGGCCACATCCTTTTTACTGTATATCATTTACTCAAGAACAGTGATTACAAGCCAAGTGGCATCACAGATAACACCTGCAACATGAGACAGTGTCAGCATTGGGGCTTTTTCACCTTTTTTGATGGTGGACAGAGAAAAGAAATCAGAACAGAGGTGCTTCTCACCAATGTGAGAATCAGTCTTGGAGCTAACAGAAGGCAGAGCAGGATATTTGGTGGAAAAAGGCTTCCACTGGCAGGCCTAAGCCAGTGCCTTTCTGGAAAAGCAGCAGGTGATGGAGAAATAGTCCTTGGACTTCAGAGCAATTCATATCAAGATGTGGAAAGGTCCAATTTTTCTAAGATCTTAACTTGCCTTGATAATGTTGAAGAAGTCTATTCATCCTAACGTCCCACACCTTCACTGTGTTATCTGTACCAGCCGCAGCAATGCATGTACCACTGGGATGAAAATCCACATGATTCACAAACCTGTAAATTGCAGTTAAATCCAACTGTTTACATTCAACTCTTGCTAAAGATCAAAAAGGTCTTTTCAAGAAGGGAAGCTACATCATGATGCATTGAACACTACAGAAAGGAGGAAATAAACTGAAAATTCATATTGCTGAATTTCTCTTAAGACCTTGCTTGTAACCTCAAGTAGACTGCAGCATTATATCTAAGCATACTGTCTTTAACATTTTGCATTACAGGTGTATGAGCTGTAGATACAAGCCTCCTGAAGTCTGATGGATCTGACTGTCACAACAACATTTTCAAGTGTTCATTTAATGTTTGCATAATATAAATCTTCTATTAACAGGATTTCTAGAGTGGTGTGTACAAGACTGAACAGATATTTTTCTTCTATTACTCCTAACTAATTTTAAGATGGAACTTACTGAATTTGTGCCTGAAATCTTATGTTGCCACTTAGAAGGTAGCGAGGCTGAGACCAAATTCCTTTCTGGACTTSTATGCAACCAACTCTTATTTTGAACACACAAGTACAGTAAAACCTTCAGAACCTTCAGTGAAGATCACCTTGTAACTTCTCACCCAGTCCATGCAAGAAATTGGATAAAATTATTTACCCTTTGAGTATTCTTGTAACAAACGCTGAGAAAGCCGAGATATTTTAATTGGTCGTTTGGACAAGTTATGTTCTTAAAAGCACTGGAAAAAATAATGCTGTCTGAATTTGTCTTAATATCATTGTGTATCACCTGGAAAGAACAAAACTTTGTACTTAAATATTCAATGCAACAAGAAACTAGGAAGATTCCGGTCTCAGTTCTCTAAGGACTTGTTTTGTGTTTCTGGACAAATTAACTTTTCCTGTGGCTCAATATTCTCCATGAAAAAAGATCCCAATTCAACAGCTGTTTTTCTGAATACAAAGTGTTTTTTGGAATAACTTTGTTATTCAAAAATTTCAGAATGAAACAAAGCATCCAAGTACCAATCCGTCAGTACACTTTTGATCTTTCAACTTACTTCAACTCAGAGCAAAATAAAAAAGCTTAACAAAGCTAGAAGAAGAAATAAAGAATTTAAGCATCTCCAAAAATAAGCAAGTATAAAGAAACTAAGGCTTGACATGTTGGACAGTTATCAAAATATAAGCCTCAAGGTTCCAATCTGGACAAGTGATAAAAAGGTCAAAGCAATTTTGGAAGCTCTTTTTGCATCTCATCCTCTGCTGGCTGCTTTTGTAATAGGTGCTAATGAATTTTTTAAGAGGTAGAAATGATTGCCATGACAAGGACCTCTGACTGCAGTCACAAAACAAGGTGTAAATTCAGCAGGCATCCCCATTTCAGCAATCACAAGAAGGTCAGTCCTCATGCACCACCAGGTACTTACCCCCCATGCTCACAGAAGGAGTGTATACATTCTCTGCTGGTTTTATCCCACAGTTTGACAGTTTTATCATCACTGGCTGACACTATTAATCGTCCATCAGGAGAGAATCTAAGACAAGAGTTACAGCAATTAAGAAGTGCCCCCAAACTAAAGGTGTACAGGGTCAACTGGATTTGGCCAGCTGTCAAGGTATGTTGGTAAACACACCTCACTCAAGTCACACCAGCATCAGTAAGACTAAAAATCCAATTGCTGTAAGTTGAAGGGAAAAAAAGCAAGCCGTAAGTCCTCAAACTATCCCTAATTCCACAAGCACATAGAATAACCTCAGGAGAGTCTTCAGTCTGACTTAAGATCTCCTGTCCTACTTGTTTCAATTTAAGTGTATCTCAAGTTGTTTCTCTACCCTGATTCAAAACAATTCCTACCTTTGCCACAAACATTCAGAGCAATACAATTACTCCCAAGATAACAGCTGCAGCAAGAGAAGCTTCATCATTCTAGTGCCTTAGAAGAATCCATTAAGCTCCTACTGCCATATTTCACGTACAGGGCAACAGAGATCAATATATCTCTTCAGATGCATAATTTCACAAGATCAGGACTAGAGTCTCTAACTAGAGAACATCATCATACATACTGGAAGAACATTCTTTGTGCTCTACTGTGGGCATCTATAGTACTACCAGTCACTGCCACCACCACATTCAAGAACTATAATGAACTTTTCACCTACAGAGAAACTGTGGCTTTATCCTAAATACATATGTACATTAAAAACTCCTCAGAACAACTGAGATGGAAAACTGAAAACCAAATCTGAGACAGTTATCAGGAAATAATATTTTTATTACGGCAGCACATTTTGGAAGGAGCTCAGGTGATAATTTTTAATTAGAGGCATGACAAGTCTAAAAGTAGCTAAGCTGAAATAACAATTATAATATAAATCTCTCATTTAGCTTCTGTTAGCGACTTCAAGATGCAAAAGTCTCTATACCAGGTAAAAGCAAATCACTAAGCAGGAAAGCCTCTGCTTGACAAAGATGGCTGAAGAAGCACAAAGTGAGTACACAACTATTATCCAAGGGATCTCTCTGCAGGTCAGCAATATATTTCAGTCACTATACACACTTGAATCATCCTGAATAGAAGTGTGCTGCACAAGACCATGACACTCAGTCCCTGCTTTGAGGGATAAATCCCTATCTCTATTCGTCAGAAAGCTGTACTCACCTGGCACAGCGAACCCAGTTTATGTGTTGACTAAGTGAGAACAGAAACTTCTGCCTGTGAACCGTCCACACTTTGACTGTTTTGTCATCAGAAGCTGTAACTAAGGACTGGCCATCGCCGGAGAAATGAACACTTCTTACAGTTGCTGTATGAGCCTTGAAGACAGTAGATTCTCCTTTGCTGTACAGAAGGAAAGAATACTTTAAAACTGCACAACAGGACAGCAAAGACATTATGCACTGGAAAACACAAAGCTTCTGTATGCTGAGCAGTGCTATTAACCACCATTTCTATGGGAACTGCATGTGCTTACATTAGGAAGAAAATGTTGATCAACCCCAAACAAACTCATGCTTCATGAGCTATACAGAATACATAGCTGAAACCAGTTGTTCCAGTTCAACACTGGAGCCCAATCCAACAGGAAACAACCCATGTTTCCTATAAAGGGGCCAAAATGCTATTGTTAATTGTGCAACCATTTAAAACAACATTTATGGAAACATCAATATAAAAGAAGATGCTGAGTTTCCGTAATGTTTCCAGGTCCTTTGCTGCAAGGCAGGTGACGAGGAAGGTAAGTGTTTTCACCATTCATCTAGACAGAGCCAAGCAGGCAACTACCTCACAGCTATTCCTGTAATGGCCCATACTCCAGCTGAACGCTTCCAATGCAGCACCACACAAAAAATAACACAACTGAATTCAGCATGTTTGATGTTGTACAAACTTTGAGCAAACTACCATTAACTCAGCCAGGCAAGACAAAAGACAACGTATTGTTATTCTTCTTTACTCATCATTTCCAAATAAATGCAAGAGGCATTCTTCTGGCAAATAAATGCAAGGCATATTTAGAGATCCAAAGCACAACATGTTTAGAGATCCAACAGGTATACAGGACTCTTGGTCCAAAATACATCTCCAGCATGTACTGTACTACCAGGAGCTCCCCACTCACAGACAGAAGAGAACAACAGAAAGACATGGTGGTTTGCTCCCTTCTCCATTAGGATTTAACAGTCTTTATACTGAGGCTAAGGACTACTAAAACTGTAAAGGCCAAAAAATCAAAATACTATATACCTTCCAGTAATATTCCCTCCCTCTTCAGAAAAGGTCAGAGCTGCCTAGTTTTATTTAATCCTTTAGCTGCCAGAAGGCAAGAAACAGTAAAGGTTACTTCTCGGAAAGTTTTCTCTCTGTCCAAAACCACAGAACATCCCCAAGTCTGATAAAAACTCATGCAGAAACATGAAATTACAAAATTCTGTCAGCATGGCTTATAAAAAACAAATCCCAAAAACAGAAATCCACACACCAGTGTAGCATTAACTCCTTCAGTAACATATTGCCCTTGAAAGGGACTGCAAGTTTTCAGATTCTTTGGAAATAAAGTCCTGGCCCACAAATAGACTATGGGGCAGCTTCTCCCTTCCCTTTTAAGGACAGCACAAAACTGGCAAGCTGAAAGTATCAAACCTGATTCAACCTCAGGGCTCTTTTTTTTTTGTTCTATCTAGAGAAGGTACACTGACAAAGAATACTAAATAAACACAGATTAAAGGTGCCATGCACAGAGGTATTCACAACCGGCATAACCATAACAACTCCCTTTCCACACTGGCCCTTTTCTGACATGGCAACCATAGGTGCAGTTTAGACCACAGAGCTCACAGCCCTAAGCAACCAAGATAGAATCACCCAACACATCATTTAAGTTCAGTTTTCCCATCACATCCCGGTCCTTTCTTAAAATTTATACTTTAGCTTCTGAGAAATCTAACAAGTTTACACTGTAATTTATTTTCAACATTCTGTGTTAGCAGMACAGCTCTGGAGATAGCAAAATGACACTGTTAGTCTCTTT
Source organism: Phoebastria nigripes (assembly GCA_035582835.1). Lineage (NCBI taxonomy): Eukaryota > Metazoa > Chordata > Aves > Procellariiformes > Diomedeidae > Phoebastria > Phoebastria nigripes. The sequence goes on along the minus strand of JAYKAV010002841.1, from coordinate 82,193 downwards.
ATAGAGACTGATAAGCAGCAAGGTTAAGTTTTAACCATAATCCACCTTGTGCCTTTTAACATATATGCTGATATGTCATTGTGATCATTTCTTCCAGGAAAGTTTAACTAAACTGAAATTAATTATAATTGAAGTTACAAGCGGCCTATTTTAGTTTTATTTCACTATAAATTAAGTTTTAACTTTACACAATTTCTACCATATTTACTGTTYAGTCACTCCACCATTATGAAAGCACTGAGACAGTTCTGTAGCTAAAGGATAAATTGGAATTTGCCCAAAAAGCAGGGCCTATACACTATTATTCACATGTGACAAAAGTATCTGCCCCAGATGTGTAACTTGTTCTGAATGCAAAGTGAGTGCTAGGAATTTACATTTACAGGAGTTCAGGCATTCTGATAGTTTCAGGTGAGCATCATGATGATTAATGGGTAGGGGAAAATAGGGACATCAATCTAGTTTAACTTAGAGCAGGGTATTACTCTAGCAAACATTATCATACATATTTAGAAGTCATTTATCATACATATTTAAAAGTCACTTTTATCACAGATTTTAAAAAGTCACTTTCAGAACCTATCAGTTCCATGGCAGAGGTTACTTATGGTTTAATAGATCATCAAATAAAGCTTCCAATGGGTAATCGTAACCAGAATAACTTATCAAAAATAAACAACTAGAAATGCTTTCCCAGGTTCCTGAAGTGACATGTTTATCTTAAAGTTGGGATATGGTTTTTGTGTGGTTTTGTTTGGTTTAGGGTTTTTTTTTGTTTGTGTTTTTTTTGTTTGTTTGTTTTTGTTTTGGTTTTTTTTTTTTTTTAAATCCCTTTTGTTTGCCACCACAATCACCAAGTCTGCTTCTGGACACAATCCTTTAGTCTTTGATAGCAGCAATTTACAACCTCACAAGCAAAGGAACCTCAAATACCTTTATATATGCCTGTCCATTCAGAAAAAACAATCCCACTGTTTAGTGTGGGAACCAAGAGACCAGAGGAAATGCTRGCAGCTGCTTTTCTGCATCTCGGCTGCAAAAAGCTTCTCATTACTGGCAGCAAGTTTTCAAGCAAAAGTTCTGCAGCTCTCTCCTGTTTGTGTTGTATTTCAACTAAGTGTTCCTTGTTGAAGACATATCACTTAAAACAATGCATTGCAGAGAAGAATAGAAGTTCTGAGGTCTCTCAGCCAATGATTGTCAAGGACTTGACAAGCATTAATGAGTTAAGGCAACTAAACCCTCTACTCAAAAATGGAAACTTCATAAATATATTTAAGACAGCTAAGGTATTGAAAGGGTAAGTAAATTCTTGTTAATCATATGCAATCTCACAAAAAAGTCAATACACAATCTAAAGTAGTCTTTCATCTTAATAATATCCCATCATTTACTATCAGTAGAACAGAGAGTTACTAGTTTGAGACCAAGAAATAAAGACTAAAGGTACCTAACTGTTTTGCGGACTACAGCAAGCATGCAAACTAATAACCTCTACCCTGCTCACAGAACAGGTATCTGCATCACTAAACCCCAACTTGTGTTTCAGCATCTTGCTTAACACTGGCAGAGAAACAAAGGATCAATTTGCTGGGAGGAAAGACAGACTAGGGGAGGAAGGGGAAGAAAAATCCAATAATTCACCACTGATAAGTTACATTAGTGACTTGTTACATTAGCATAGGAAGTTAATACTTACTTTAAGCCTTGCAAAGGATTTTAGTTTTGTTTCCAATGCCATTTCAAGACCAAATTACCTCTCCTGTCAGAGCTGCCACATAAAATGGTTCTTCTTTCCTTCAAATAGATCCCAGTCCCATAGCTGGAGAACTGCTGCTATCAAGAAGCAAGGGGAAATCCCCATSCATAGTTAAAACACAAGAAGAGAGACAAGAAGGGAATAGATACTTACACACTGGGAACCCATAAACGGACTGTTTTGTCTCTAGAGCCTGAAGCCACCAGGTGACCAGAAGGTGAAAACTGAACACACATCACTGCATCTTTGTGGCCCACAAAGCGATAGGCTCTCATCTGAGGTCTCATACTCCAGATCATCAGGCATGAATCCATCGAGCCACTTGCTGAAATAAAAAAACAAAACAAAACCAAAGTTGCATTAGTTCTCCTCCAGTTACACTGAAACTACATTTCACACTCAGTTCACCATCACAGCTTCCAGATATCTCAAGCACATTGTCCTTTGCACATCACCAATGTATTGCATGCTGTATATTTCATTAGTAATTCAAACAAAACAAAGTCATGCATTGGCTTGGACTGACAATTCTACTTCCAAGAGTCAGTTCATGCAACAGCTGCAGAGGCAAAAGTCACACAAGCTGCAAAACTTCTTCCAAATACATACACRCTAAGGAAACACATAGAAGGTCTGTGGATGAAGGTTCTCTCATCACTTTTTTATTGGGAAGCAGATGCAGCTATCAGCTGCAGCAAATTAAATATCAAGTAACACACTACAGATTAAGCAGAGAAGCCCTGTGACAGCTGGTAACTTAAAGGCAACCCAGCTACATCCCCCTCCAACATCTCTCTCTTGTTGTTGCAAAATGTTGATCAAAGCCAGCTCAGCAGTTCTTAACAATTTATGAAAAATCCAAGCTTGCAAAGAGATTAGAGCAGTGTTCAGTTTGCTATTAGCAGGAAGGGTCAGCAGGACTTGGTGGTAGTCATGAGAGGCTTTAAGGAACTATGGATGGAGATGAGGTCCCCCCATCTACTCACACCTGCTCTTCCATTCTCAGGCCTATACTCACCTGTGGAAAGAAAACCCAACCAACAACCACCACAACTTGCCTTTACTCTTGGGCTTCTGAGAAAGGAATGGAAGAGGGCAAAGGCACTCTCCAAAGACAAGAAGGAAGAGAAAGGGCTGGAGGGAGACCCCAGAGGGCAAAGACTCTACTTACGGGAAGGCAGCTGGTACAGGACAGATGGTGCTTTTTCAAGATCTCCCTCAGCAGCAAGAGCAAAGGGTCACACAAGTCAGAGGCAGAATTCAGGTGTGCATGCTACATCCATTGCAAGCACAACTGATCCCATCTTCAACAAAGGCTCCCTTCTTTGCCTTGCATCCCCAGCAGGACACACTGCTTGCTGTAAGCAGTGGCCAGCTCCAACTTGACAGCAGCACATCTCAGATGAGAGCTTCCAGACATCTCCATGACACTGAACTTCATACAAGCTATATCCACCTCCCTATCTGACAGGAGCAGTATCAGCCCCTGCCAGGAATACCAGGCAACAGGTTTCCCAAATGCAAGAATAAATTCTACTTCAGTCTAAAACTCCCCTGCTCAGGTCCCATCACCACCTCTGCACAGTGAAAACTGAAAGCTGCTCATCCCTTAAAGCCCAACATACTGTGTGAAGTCTGCAGCACTAGGACCCTAGCGATTTGTAAAAGGGCAAACATATGCCTGTGGCAACTTAAAGTCTCAAACAATGACAGTAAAAATACCCCTTCAAATCAATTTTAATGCCCAAATAACAGAAAACTTTGTAGATTTTCCACAGGCAAATATAGAATATACACATCTTAGCCTGCCAAGAAACCCAAACTGCATCTGTATCTCTCTACCTGAGTGCCAAGTGGAGCATATCTCCAGGGAGATCTTAAGATGTTCCTAAAAAAAAAAGATCAGTTTGATGGTAGGTTCTGATATGGCAGTATCATAAATACAAGAATATTTCAGCTCATTAGCGTTATGGCAAAATACCAAATAGATTTTGCTGGAAATGTCCTTCTATTTCAGTGATTTCAACACAAAAATAATAAGTCATCTCTTTTCCTGCTATTGATTCTGGATTAATATATGCCCATTTCAAACAGGATCATTCATTACTCATGTCCCACAAGGGGAAACAAAAAACCTTACATATTTGCCAATTCAATTGTTGTTTTTGTTTGGTTTTGTATTTCATATAGGCAACACCCTTCCTTAGTGATATAAAAATTTAAGGGGAAACAACTGTGTAAAAGTAGATTGAGCACACGGCCTAGCGTCAAGAGATTTGAACATTAGTTGTAACTACACTAAGTCATTGTCTGGCAAGGATATTGAGTTGCAATATCACAGCTTCCCCAGGACTGATGTTAAAAAATTTAAGGAAAATAATGCTCTGACATCTCAATAAAGCACTTCAGTATGATACTGCTTATATGTGACTTGTTGGCAATAACTATTATCATTACTGGATTGGGCAAGCAATCTAATGGAATAAAAAGATCAAGTCCTCTAGGTTTGGTTGGGTTTTTTTGGGGATGGAAATGGGAAAAAGAACTTTAGAATCTCATAAGAGTCAAGTACACACAACTGACCCAACAATACCAGAAAAAAAAAATTCTTAGAATTTGTTCCCTTTCTTACCTGATCTCATTTACTAAAAACATCGAGTGTAACCCTTTCACGGTCTCGATGGAGGCAAAGGTCCCCATACTACTTCTGAAAGGCCATTCAAAAGCAATGCTAAATTACATTCAGAGCACCCTTGCTAAACAGAGATCTGCACTGACTGGATAAAGTTTTAGGGATACACAAACAGAATCACAGACGCAGAGCAGAGCAAACTCTTGCTCTGCAATCAAAGACACAGGAAGTGGAAAGGAAAAGATATCAGACAACAATAAAAACAGCAGCAGGGAGAGAGGGGGTCCAAGACCAGTTTGATTTGTTTTCATTTCCTTGCAGCTTCCAGAGTGTTGTGTAGATTGCAAGATACAGAACAGGATTACTACTGGCTAGACTGCTGCATTTCTATTTATTCATGCCTACTGCGCCCACTGCCTACCACGTATATTGCCTCAAACTATCATTTCTGCCTTATCTTCTCTGTGAGCCAAAGCAATGTTCATCATGCCACACAGACTGAATGGCGACTTCACTAAGAGCCAAAACCCCTCCTGGTTCCTACTCAATGCACACACAGTGGGTTACTGAATAGCAGCTAGGACACAAGCCTTGGCATAACCACAGGCAGCTGTCTAAAGGGGAGAAATGGAAGATGGAGAAGAAGAAAATAAGGTTTTACCTTAAGTTGACTGCATGGTAAAGCCAGGTATGTGAAATCATAAGCAACAGTAGATGTCCCTAAAGCTCTAGCAGGATGCACACAATATGCCACCCCTATGGTTCAACAACAGGATTTTTTTCAAAGCACATAGAAGTGTTCATCCTGCAATTCTCCAAAATCTCTTCATCATGAAAACAAGTTCTTTGCTCTTGTAGAGCTCCGTACTTCCACTGCTCCCTCCATTTAACTAAAGCAGAGAAGCTCTTTCTTTATCATCTGGCCATCAACACAGACAGACAATTTACCCAATTGTTTCTTATTGAGACTGAAGTCCACGCTAGTGACAGCATCTCTGTGGCCTTTGAAGTGTCTCTCCAGAGACGGATCTTCCTAGAAGACAATAAAGTTCAGACACTATAGATTCAGAAGCATCTTCGCACAATAAAACCATTTTATTTCTATGACAAGTGAACCAAGCCACATGTTCATCCCACAAAAGCCAGGTAGAGATAAGAACACCGTGCAACACAATATGCGAATTTCATGTGTATCGACAAACTTTAAAAGAGGCAAATTATCCAAGCTGATAACCCCCCTGGATTGTAGGTGACTTGCACAAATCATTCATGCATTTTTACAACATGCTGCTGGTACAGAGACCCCAAAGCTGACTTTGGAACAGATCAGCCATGTCAATGACTACCTGAGCAGGCAGTCAAGCTCAACTTTGCTCTGACAGTTGCTCATCTCAGGAGTAGTCAAGAGGCCACTGTTTGCACAGAAGGGACAAATTTGCAAGACTTAACACACCTGTCAAAATAGACAGGTAGAATCTGAACTGCAGCAAACAGACTGACCCACTACCCTTCCTCTATGT